>BMAO01005207.1:0-344098 GCA_019973975.1 Trichonephila clavata
TTTCTATATTTGCGACCCAATATTCAATCATAATTTTCATTGCGCCCTCCCCTTCCGTAAAAATAACAATGCATTCAGTTCAATAATACTCTACTTTGACACTAAAGCTACAATGATATTTTTACCTCTGAGTGCTATCGTCGTATATATACGTCTCGCTCAACAGGTGCGTTAAATGCCCCGGACGTATTTATACACGTCTTTTGGAAGAGTACAATCTTTTCGGTTCAATGCTATTCATAAAACTTTTCCAAAGGCCCTGAAATGCAATAAAATGACCTTGACAGTGTTTGCAAAGGATATCAGGGATTTTCCTTATTTATTCTTATTTCTTTTCTCGCCTCCGCCCCAATGCATCACACGCGCACACTTAAGTGGAAAAAGGAGGCATTGGAGAGTGAATCACTTAACTTTTAAAATCAACAGTGAAGGGAATATTTATAAACCGAACAAATGATCGAGATAAGTGTTAATTTGTGTGTATAATTTTATGTGTGACAAGCTCATGGGATCAATGATAATGATTTTATTTGTTCTTAATTTACTACTGTTAAATTAATTATAAAATGCGTTGCGCAGTACTGATACATTTATAAGTTTATTATATCAGTGTAAATGTCTATTTTATTTTTTATTATGTTAGAATGTATTTTGCTTACTTTCAGTGAATTAAAATTGTTTTTTAAGATAATGTTTTGTTTTCGACTTTTCAATACGATCAAGCCTTTTCGTAGAGTTATCACGTCCTCCTAGGGAGGGAGGGGGCAGGCACGCCCCATAGTTTGAGAAACGCTGTAATACAGGATGATCCTGTTTTTGTCTAGTGTCATTTGTATCAAGGCGAAAGAAAAGCATTTTTGTTTTCCTTGCAAACTAGGTGCATACCTTTTTGACAAAAGTATTTCCTGAGGGTGATGTCATTATGTAACAAGGTAATGCATCATACAATAAGGGTCGAATAATCAAAAAGTGGTTGGAAAAAAAATCCGGAGAATCCGATATCTAAGAGTACAAACAAACAGACCTTAGTTCCCATTCCTCAAACGGAAAGGGAACTAAGCGAAGTCTGCTGGCGTGGATCAGTGGAATATAGTGATGTGTGATTGTAGTCAAAAAGTATTGGGTGTTGCGTACATAGATCGCAGTATGCTGACATGAGTTTCAGACTCCAATTTCCATCCCTGTACATCAATGGATAAAACCGATGGATGGGAAGTTGTAAGTACTTTTTAAGGTACTACTACCCTACCCGACTACCCTAAAATCATGATTTTTTCAAAAAATTGACAAACAATTTTTATGGATTCCTTTTATAGGCCATCTTATGAGCTTTATAAAAATATCAAGTTTTCATTTTCTATTCTCTAGAACAAAAACTACAAGTATTTTTCTAAAAGCAGATGTCATTACATTAAGCAAGAAGTCATACTTTAAGACGCGTTTTCCTCTAAATGTGTGTGTGTGTGTTTTACAATGCTCAAACAGCGATGCCAGCGATTGTTAAAAAAGTTTTGAAAATAATTAACTGAACTTTTTTGTGTATGTTCTGCATAATAGTAAAAGTTTTTCAACATTCAGATTCATCAATCACTGTTTTATTTCAAATTTTACACACCTTTATGTGAATATAATTACTGTTCTTTTAAGCAATTTCATATAGAGACTTAGATAAAGTGCTTTCGTTTTTGTACAAATTAAAATATCTTTTATCCTGAAGGTCATTTCAAAAAAGAAATAGCAATGTAATACATCAAAATTGAAAAAGAGAGGAGATTTATTGATAACCTTTTTTTAAAGAGTGGGCCCATTTGTGTATCATTTTTTGTAAATATTTGCCCATTTTAGTAGTAATAAATTCTTTTTCTCTTATTAATTTTTCCCTTTTTTTTAATAAAATGTACTAAATAAATCTAACCCCTCCCCCCAAAAAAATCTCCATACCTCCATTTTCTTTTTAAAAAAGTTGTCGCAATTAGTCGGATACCTTCACAAATTTTGCAGAATTCGGTATTGGTGATACGCATTTAGCCATCCACAATTTCCATTCTTTCTTACATACGTGTAAATTAGTCACAAACGCATTTTCTTCTCACTTCCCTAATCTGTACACCTGAACATACATTATATATGTTGCTGTGGCTGCTTTCGACCAATTTGTAGCAGATCTTCTCGTCTATCTTTTGTTTGATTTCAACGCCTTTAGAATCCTTAGAAAAATCTAAATGCGTATACTACGCCTTTTGCTGTATAACATTTCCCTATCAGTATCATTCCATGCATGGGTGTAATCTCATTTTAATCTAACGCGTTCTTTTTAAGCTACCCATTAATTCACCACACTTTTTAAACAAATTTTATATCATCAAATGTAAAACATAAAATCCTGATGATTCAAATTTTTATTTAACTATCATTTGCATATTAATAACAACTGATCTTGTACTATACAGTTACTACAAATTATTCCTTAAAAATTTAGGATTTAGTGTAGGATATTTTATAACTGAGGTAAAAGTTAAGCATGTTAATTATATATAAAACTGATACATATTGACTCACATTTGCAGAATATTACTTGTGCTTTCGAATAATAAATATTAACATAAGTATACAACAAAAACCATTATTGTAAAATTTTAATTATGTGTTTCCATATTAGGATATTTGAAATATTGCAAATACAGAGAAAAATCGGTTTACTCTATGACTGTGCGCATTAGGATAAATAAATATTGTGCTTGATTTGATCTTTAATATGAGTCAAGTTCAGGAAAATATTTTGTATACTTTTAGTTGAAAACCAAAATTACACTTTCCCTATTCATTGAATATAGATATAAGAAAAATAGTTTTGCATTCAGAACAAAAAAAACGGGCATAAAAATATATAGGTAAAATATAAGGCAAAAATATATAGACTGAAAAGAATTAAAGAGCTCTTTCTTTTGCGACCATCTTTGTTCTTACATTTTTTTTTCTTCTCCAAATTTCTCAGAATACCTTTGTCAACAACAACTAAATCCTTTTCATCTGAACTTTTGTACAGCGAAAAAGAAAAAGAAGACAGAAAGCCACTTTAACAAGCTTGTTCAGCGAATTGTCATTATTATAAAGTTACTCGAAAGTGGTACAACCAAAAGAAGGTCCTTCGAGATCGGGGTAACTTTACCTCGCTCTACCAGAAATGTCGTTGTAGATTTTCTTTACCGAGAACCTCTACCCTAGTTTATTGGAAACAAAGTTGTACTGGTATCAAGTAACTAAAAAGCCTTTTATATTTTGGTTTAGTTCTCAGTGGTTATGCGTTTTATTTGTAAATTCCCCTTCGATAAAAACAAATAAAAAGAAGCAATTTTTTGAAATATTTTATGGTAAAATAGTGTTTAAAATACTCAGAAGCGCACGCTCTTTATTTAATAGAATTAAAGGATGAAAATTGCTTGCATTAGATATGTGGATGTAACTGCATATAAGTAAGGATGTAACAAATTATATATATATAACTTAATATTAAGTTAAACTGTAATCTTATGCATTTTTCTAAATGCCAGAAGATTTCCTCAAGCTAAAAAGATTAATAACTTTTATTGTAACAAATTTACTAGCGATTGCTGGGAAAGAAATATATCTTATAATTTAACACAACCACTGTACTTATCATAATTTTTTTTTATCTAAAACCAACTACTGAATTTTCAAAAATAATTATAGATTGCCTATTTATTACCCCGTAATCATAATACTTATATTATTCTCCCATTAATTCTCCCATTGTCCCTAGCTGAGAGAATGTGGGGATTCTTCTACTTATTTTCCCCATCCGTATTTATAGTGAATGGAGGCAAAACGGCTATTCTTCAGTGTTTAAAATGCTATCATAAATTTGTTTCTACTCGGTTTTTTCCCTTATTACGACCATTTCCAAAATACATTTATTTTACACACTCTCTCTCACACACACGCAAATAGATAGATAGATAGATCATGGTTTTCACTATATTAACTTTCCTTTTGCTTATCGAAAACAAAAATAATTCAGTTTATTAAAAAAGAAAAGATAATCAACTTTACTCCCAGATATTATTTTTGTTCCTTATTATAATATTGCAGCTAGCAGTAGTGTTATTGAGATCAAACTAAATTATTACTGAATTCAGAAGTTGTTTTGTCGAATTATTAAAAAAAGAGGATTCAGTGTTAGAATATGCATATATCTGAGATAAATTTAATCGTTTCTTATTTAATTTGTTTTCATCTCAAACCACATTAATGTAATTTGCACATAAATAGTACTATCTTAAATTTAATTAATAAAACTTTTACTTTGAAACTTTCTTATGACGAAGTAAATCAGAAAGATAGTTTATAAGAAACAGTTTATTTAATAATGTTATATATTAGGCAAAAACAGGCTCTTTCATGTATATCTGTAGCAGGAAATCAATAGAAATATAATCACTAAGAAAAAAATAAAACATGAATACATTACTTAATACAATTTAAACATTAATAAAAATTTTAATTTCTTACATTTCCATGAGAAAGTTGAAAGTCCAATATTCAGAATTTAGTGGACAACCTCTGAAAATATTCCTGTTGAAAGACAGGATATTACAGCTATGATTCATATCATTTTACATGTGTATAAAATTCGCTATATTCCATAAACTTATTTTCCATCCACTCAATACGAATATATTCTAAAGCAAGCTCTTTGAAAAAGAGAGATATATAAATTTATAATGATGATAAGAGAGGAACTAACAGAAAAATAAAATTTCTTTTTCTCCACATCGTTTTTAAGCCCTATTTGCAGCAAAGTAATTTTAAAACGTTGACTGATACGAACCTGTGCAGTTCCATGAAACGTTTTCGAGAAACGAATTGACCCGAAGTTTAGGCTTCTTTCTATTTTATCCTTTCATTCCTTAGAATACGTTTCTTTCCCTTCTAACGTCAGAAAAGGTGACGCAATATCGTTTAAGATTACTGAATTACAACAAACTAAAAAAAAAAAATAGGATGATAGTGATAAAGGAATGTATAATGTATTATCCAAGATTGGATGGGTCCATGCCTCCGGCGTACTGTTTGAAAATGGATGCGATGAGAAATGAAGCGTTCTTGAGGAAGTGACATTTGTAAGATTAAGTTTAGCTTCTTGAAAAGTAAAAGAAAAAAAAAACTTTAGCGTTGTATAGTGTTTTGAATGCTTTAAGATTCAGTTTGGGGAAATGAAGTTTTTAATGAGGAGTTTTGCTTGGAAATGAATATCCTTGAGATATTTGAACACTTTTTCTTTACAATGAATCGCGTTCTTAACGGAAAAATAAGATTCTAAACAAAGTGAATTTTACTATCAAATTGTCTTGTATGATAGTGTCTGCTTATTAGAAATGCAAATATATATAACGATGATGACAGATTTAGTAAAGGAGGACGACTTTTAACGAAGATCTTGATAGCGTGGCTGGTGTTGGTATTTGCTTATATGGTTGAGGTGGCATTTTCATTATTATGGAAGAGGAAAAGTTATTCTTCTTTATTAAACACTGAACATGAAGACACGTAGATGGACGTAATCACAAATAAACGCAAACACACAACAATACACAAACACTAGCTGCAGCAGACTACATGATGATGACCCGAGCGCGTAACCGTCTGTTTCGAGTTTTTACACTGGCGGTGAAGGTTGTGCAACTCTTTTGTAACAGGAGTCGTGATTGGATGCAAATGCGCGCGAGCAATTAGATTAAGATTACAACTGTCTTGTAAGAAATAACTGGGAAATAATTTAACGGGGAAAAGTTAAAGAGAGTTAGAAGAAGTCATTATATATATATGTATATATAAAATGTAAAAATGAGGCTTCAGTTTTCCGTTCTTCAGTTTGAATGCTTAAGGTTATAAATTTGAAAGGAATATCATTTAATATATTTCCCCGGAAAGTGAATTTTTATGTCAAAAAATTAACAGTGCTTAAGTAATGAATACAGCTTAAGTTTTATTTTTGAATTTCGTTCTGGAAGGGAAAGAAAATGTTATTTCAGCACGTATGCGTTATTTACAAATGTAACGGAAATAAATCTAATCTAATGTGTGTGCAAATTATTTTATTTTTTATTAATAATTTTAAATTATACTGGTGTAGGAGGGTGTATCGTTACCCGCCTATCTGGGGTCTCAACCCCTATTTTACAATTGTGTAATTATTGTTTCATCTTAATACAATATAAATAATTTATATCTGGATATGTAATACGCTAATGTTACTTTCTGATGTACTCATTTTATGATAAAAATTGTCATATTCACAAGCAACTCCACCTCCTTATATTATAGTGGCGTTCCAATGGACACTTGACGAAATCTTGGTGATACAGACAAATTGGGGATCATATGGATGCTTTTGGTGAGTGATTGAGAGTGTGTTTTTGGTGCAAGAGGCAGTTTTGACTATACTGCGCCAAACATAACAGAATAAATATAAATATCTAATTTTAAATATAAAAATACCAATCCACAGCCCCATTGGGTAAATATTTTTAATATAAAAGCATATAGACTTCGGTGGAGTGTTTCCACCACGAAGTCAGATAAGTATTAGAAGATAATCACTTTCTGGTTCTAGTGAGAAAATCCAGTTTTTGAGTGAAATTCAGTTTCTTCTGCTATGCCATGTACAATCATGTCCTCATCAGACGTGTTTTGTGTAGGTGTACTTTTTTGAGGTTTATAAGGTGCTCTTTTTATTTTTATTTCAATATCAGGTTTATTTGTTGCCAAATTGCCCTTCTTTGAACGATTTTTTACGTTCTGTTTAAAAGCTCCAGTTGTAGTGGATACACGAGGAGTTTAATTATCGCATGCCGAAATGGATGTAAGAGGTGCAGGAAAAGGTGGTTTTTATTTGTTGGTAATGAACCTAACTTAGGTGGAAATTCATTTTTTATCTGAAAGGGTTTTTTACTTGATCTTTTAACGATGAACGAACAGGGCCTTAAATACAATATTTCCGGGGGGGGGGTAATAGCAGTAGTAGAAACGGGTATAGATAACTGAGATTCACTTGATATGATCGTTGATTGACCGTTTATTGCTGAAGATGAGGAATGAATTAGGCGTGCTAAAGTTGATGACGATGATGTGGAAACTACAGGAAGTGCGGTTGCACTTGAAGTCTGATTGGCAGAAGAAGACATAGTCTTACGACATAGCAAAGATGGACAAGTTATATTTGGATCAGTATGAGTAGTAGTGGATATAGCTGGAGGTTTAACGGCGTGAGCCTATGACTGGGATAACACTGGTACTATGGGTATACGAGCTTCTAAATAGTAGATATTTTTGTTTTAGTTACATATCCTAAAGCTATTTTTCTATTTCTATTTAGGGCATAATTTTGAGTCTGATAGATGAAATTGTAAGCAACTAACACATTTCGGCTATAGACTACAATCTATGTAAGAATGCTCAGCGAATGCACATCTAGAACACGTTAATTGATCGCGGCAGGAAGTTTCAGACTGTCCGAATTTCTGGCGCTTGAGACAGCGCAAAGGTTTCGTTATATAGGAACGGATCTTGCAGTTTAAGTAACCTGCTTTTATTGTAGTCGGAATCTTAGGGATATTGCATGTCAAAATTGTGTGTTTAATCGGTATTACAGCTGCAACTTTTTTAATTGCTATTATTTTGATCTGAATAACACCCTGATCTGAAAACCTCTCGAGGATTTCAGCTTTAAAAATGCACAGTAATTGAGAAAAAGAAAAATTTTAGTATATGAATAGGATTTGGTTTGAACAGCAAATTAAGTTTCAACAAGTAAATCACCAGATCTATTTTTTTTACTGCCTTCGGTTCACCAATTCTTTGCAGAGCTTTGTAAATTGCAGAAGAAATTTTTGGGACATTTAATTATTAGGCAATGACAGTATGAACAAACGTGTATTCCTAGCGATTTCATGATAGGTTATGTGGGTAAAATAAAGTCTTTACCTGGGCGCAGCTGACATGGATCCATTGGCGCGAAAAGAACTTTATCCTGGCGTATCTTCACCACCACAGAGTCCAACAAGGGAGGCAGTGTGCCGGTCAACTGGTAACAACCAGGCACGGCGCTAACCTAGAGCACACCCAGGTTATATAGCACAACAGCATCAGGGCGAGGATCCAACGGGTAAGCCTGACAACCCTTATCTACACAACTAGCCCTACAGCATCGTCTCCGAAAAGACGTATCACCAGCCGATTGACGGGAGTGGCTTTACTCCCGACTACATCGAAGCGTGAGTCAAAGAGAACGCAAAAGTTACTCTCAATACACTATTTTCCTCCTTAAGGGACGCCGCAATCGGCAAACATGCGGATTGAAAACCAACATTGTTAGTCAAAAACAAACAATATAAACACCAAAAAAAATGGAAAAAGTAGCAAATGTAATCAAATAAACAAAATACCCAAACTGAACTATATTATTAACATTGAATTAAAAAAGAAACAATGCGATAAAAAATCATAGTAATGAACTAAATTTATTTATAATGGCTTTCACTTATATTTAAATATTTTAAACTGTGGTGTAGATTCGAAAGGAAAGAAAGGAGGAATGTATGACAAGGAAAATGATCGAAAATACTGAAGGATCACTAGAGTTTACCGGTATCGTGACATCCGTTCTTACCAAAGACATTAACCCCTGGGGAAAAAGAAAAGTTCACTGGGGCACTTCGAGATTGGGAAATCCATGCTCATCTAAAGAATATGAGCCCCCGAGGGCTATGAATGTTTTTGGAAATCATTTGAAGAAATCTATAAGATCGCTAAATATGTCGAAATTGGATTTTTCGAGAACGCGCAAGACGGGAATGGGGGGGGGTAAACAATCATTCTTGGCGCTCCTCTTCAGTTAAATTCACCTTTTTGCAACCCATTTTTACTAACTATAACTGATGTATTTGTAACTTTTCTACAGCATAGCGAAAAAACATTTTTTATGTACAAATATAAAGTTTTTAATAAATATTTAAAGCTTATATGTTAATTCCATAACATCCACTCAGAAAATTATTACCGTTATGCTTAATATTTTCAGCATTCATAACATTTGATTAATGATAAAAGTACTTGAATACAAGCAAGTGTAGTTAATCATAAAAATAAGAATAAATACACCATATATTTTAGATAAAATCTTGAGTTAAAAAGATCTGTGATATAAATCAATGTTTTAAGATAAAAAGCAATTTAATTATAACATGACTTTCCTAAAGGTAAACAAGTTGAAAGAATAATACTTAAATTCAAAAGTCGTGAGAGTGTGTAAAATTCTACCAATTTGCCATATGTATACATTCATAGTAACATAAGCAAATGCAACTAATTTCGTATATCAAAGATTCTTACGTAAACTTACTTCAAATTTATATAGGCTTATATTAAATTTATAGTCTTTCGATGTTTTCATTAATTTGAACTGATGCAAATATTATCTTCTTTACGACACACAATATGAGCCACTCATCCGGTGTAGTGGTTAGTAACGTTCACTGCTGTACCCTAGGGTCTGGGTTCGAATCCCGGAGTAGGAATGAATATTTGTAAATATATAGTGCATTTGCGTTATGGGGGTACTCTAAATAGCTGTCGAACCAAAAGTCATCTTGTGTGGTTCGGGGAAGCTTCTGACCATGCCCAAGGTGTTCCCCCTCCATATTTGGGTGGAGCCGAGCTAAATTGTACTATCATCTGAATGGTGTTCAAAGCTAAGGATAACAAAAAACGTTACAAACTAGCCCTTCGCTGCGATAAATTTTGTGGGCCTCTATCTGGCAACATCAAACAGGTGGTAACAAAAACAACACGATATCACTGCATGAAAAAAGTGAAATTGTTAAAACTCATAAAAAATGCTGTGTAAAGATGTAAAAAAAATTACCTGTCTTTTTTACCATTTCATTTTTTTTAAAGTTTGAATTATTTCCTCTTAAGTTCAAATACTTTTAAATTTAACAATAAATCTTGTAAAGAAAGTTAAGGAAACTGATATATTTCCCTAATAATACTCCATAAATATGTTCGTTAACAAATCACACATATTATATATATATATATATATATATATATATATATATATATACTGGTGTCCAGAAGTTAAGTATAATTGATAATTATGTGAATAAAGAAGGAACTGTAAATCAGGATGGCGGGAAACGTGATATGCGAGTGAAAAATGGTTATAAAGTAAGACAGCAAATCAAAAGAATGATAATAATTAATTTTAATATCCAAAGTAGTAGTTTGAATGAAAACTGAGCATAGCAGGGATTCACACTTTAAAGAAAAAATGAAAGAAAACATTAAATAAAATACTGGTGATGCAGTTTAATAAAGCGTGTGGTCACCTCTGACAGCCAGGCACGCTGCACAGCGATTTACCATACTTGCTATGAGATGATGAATGAGTTGTGGGCTCAAACAGTTACAAGCTTCTTGGAGAGCTATCTTCAGTTCTGTAACGGAGCTTGGTGGGTGCGAAAGGGCTGCAATTTGTCTCTCGAGCATATCACGTACATGCTCGATAGGATTTAAATCAGGGGAATTCGCAGGCCACGACATGCGCTGGATGTTTTCCGTTTCAAGGAAGTTATCAATCAGCACCGCTCGGTGACATGGCGCATTATCATTCATGAATATGAAGTCAGGACCGACAGCACCTCGAAAAAAGCGAACATAAGACTCAAGAACTTCGTCTCTGTATCTTTGAGCAGTCACAGACTCGTGTCAAAGAAATGGAGGTCTTTGCGGCCGTCCGTCATAATGCCTGCCCATACCATTACTCCCCTTGATGGAAAATGATGTCTTTCCGTTATGTTTCTTGGTTCAAAACGTGTTCCACGTTCTCTCCATATCGTTACCCGCCGAGAATCACTAATCTGAATAAACCGGGACTCGTCGCTGAACATCACATTGGCCCACACTCCAATGTTGATGTTTCAAACTCCAGTTCAAATGAGCGCGTTTATGCGCAGACATGAGGGGAATGCAAACTACTGTTCTTCAGGCCAGCATGATTGTGTCTCCTGTAAACAGTTTGTCTCTAAACTCGTATCCCTGTGGCGACTGTGAGCGCCGAACCCAGTGTTCTGGCAGTACTGTCCCTCTGACGTCGCGCACTTATTACCAGATATCGGTCTTGGCGAGGGGTTATGATTCTTGGTCGACCTTTTCTGGTTGTCGGGTAACATCTCCCGTTCTTTGAAACCTCTGCAACAATCTTGAGATCTCAGACTGATCCACATTCAGAATTCGAGGCACTTCGGTTTGTGATTGTGAGGATTCCAGCATTCCAAGGATTCTTCCTTTCGTAAACATGTCCAATTGGCGTCTTTGTGCCCTCATTCACCTTGTTTGATGGTTAACAACGTTCCTTCGCACAGCAGTTGCACGAAACTTGTCTAAACTGCCTATGCTGCGGAATCGGGAATCGGTTTCTCCGCGTTCCGACATACGCCGGTGTTTCGCGCAGGACGTAGTCGACTGAAAAGTATTGCATAAACCAAATGTTTCTTCTTCACCCAGTTAATATCCGCAAGAAATTTGGAATAATTTTACGTATATTTATTTCAAGTTTTTCGCATTTTACTATTTATGTTTAATTTTTGGACACCAGTGTATATATAGACATAGTTATCTACTTAAGAGAGATGAATAATCAACAACCATCAACACCTGAAAAAAACCCGAAATTCTAAGATAAATTAGAAATAAGCTTTTAGAAAGGATATATTAGAAATTATAAAGATAAAAGAATTTAAATTAAAATAAAAATATGGATGCTACAGTATAAAAAAAATTGCTTACTCTTAGGACAGCACTTATATATAAAATACTTTATATAAAAGTGGGTTAGAACATGTTTTTTGGCTAGCTAACCTTCCCCTTTTCTATTTATAATACTGAGCAAAAACCTATTGAAAATAATGGATGGATTATCTAAATCCATTACAAGAAAGAGGTAACTTACCTAAAAACTGCATTAAAAAATGCAGAGCCTCCTCTATATCTGAGTACAATACACAAGTATTGCCAGATTCTGAACCCAAATATATATATATATATATATATATATATATATATATATATATATAATCAGTAGCACGAATTGTAAGATTTCTAGATAAAAATTATCAAATCAATTTTAGGTGAAGTATTTGAAAGAGAAAGAATGTAAGTTCTTTTTCTAGTCTTTCATGTCTGCGAAAATTCCTTTTGCTCTATAATTAAAAATGCCACACTTGTCCGTGTTGCTTATGATATGAAGATTAAAATGAAATACACGAGAGCCATGTAATGAAGTGATAAAAAAATACAAGGCTGCTTGAACTTTGCTTTACGCCGTCCAAAAGGAGAAGCTTGTGAAATGTCCTTCATTATTTGATGCAAAGGAAGGAGAAATAATTTTGGCAGGCAAGCAACATTAAAGACTCATTTAAAATTGCGCACGAGAGTTGCTCAACTTAGCAGGATCATTTTACTGTGTTTTGAGTTTGCTAAGAATGTTAATTTTAGCTCTTCAATGGTGTTACTTCTTTTAAATTGATATGGATTTTAAATATAGACGCTGGAGTAATTTCAGCATTTTAAAGAGCATTTGAAAAATTACTTATCTTAAATCATTCACAATGTCATTACTGTCTGTGGAAAAATGAAATTGCTTTTTTTCTGTTTTAATTAAATGCGAAGACTATCACATATTTGGATGTCTTTTTCTTAAAAGAAATTATTAAGGATTATAAATGATGTGTAAGTATGTAACTTAAGCAATATTAGGTAATTGCTCGGGGGAAATATACTTAAAAAAAGCTTACTGTTTTAAGTTATTCAATATTTAAGAGAAACTATTCTGCTTTCCTCTAAACAGCACAGTTTTTTTACATAGAAGAAATGAATAACTGGCAATTATTTTCCGTTGATAAATTTAAACTATATTAATCATTGGTTTTGGAATCGAAGGGTATTCGGTACAGTGGTAAGTGACGCTGATTGTTGTGCCTAAGAAGTTTGGTTCGAATCCCGGAAAAGGCATTTGGATGTTTGTAAAAGTATAGTGCTTGTGTAGCATGGGGACACTCTAAATATTCGTTGAGCTACAAGTCGTCTTGAGAGGTTGGTTGAAGAGGAAGAGAGGTAATAGGCCCCTGATCCACCCTCCTTCTAAAGTCTTCTCCCTCAAAATTGGGGATACAACTGAGCAAGATTATACTGCAACCTGTATGGTACTCAAAAAGCTGTGACTAATGACAGGAGTAAAAAGTAAACCCTTTCCTCAATGCATTTTTGTAGGCCTCGGTTTGTCATAGCTCTCGATCAGGGTTCATTAGCAACAAAAACAGTACTTCAGGTTAAAAAATCAGCGTAACTGGTTAACATAATTTCCATTTGAAAATGTCCCAAGTTTTTGATGCAGAATTCGATGTAATTTATAAGTACATAGTTTTATATATAACAAATACTATGATAAAGAAAAATATGTCATCAAAATAAGTTTTTTTTATTTGGGTTTTTTCCTTGGAATTTTTGAAACTGATTATATATATATATATATATATATATAAAATTGTTCCTTAAAGTGATTAATTGCTGTGTTGAGGAAATAAAACTACGCCGCAGTTATTAATACATTAACTACTGTTTTATTAAAGCTTTTCTTATAGCAATTAGTTCTTTTTAAATGTTATTTTTTTAATATATGCCATGTAAAATTGCATTGGTATTCTGTAAAATTAAACATACAATTCTTCGTCTAAGAATATTACGAGTTCAAAATTCAAATTATTGCAGATTTAAAGAAGTTTATATTACCACGAGTAACTCTTGTGATACATTTAATATTTATCGTACGTAATAATTTACAACGAGTATAAAGGTTTCTCAATGTAAAAAAAATCAATATATTTTTATCCATTAATAGGCATCCTGAAATTGCTTAAATTCTTATATGTTAATTAATTATTATTTTTCCTTTTTAAGTACAGAAAAATGTTTCTTATTCTTGTATTGCTTTTTGATAATAGTTAAATTAAGTTTTAAATAACACAATTAAACAGGTGAAACGAATTAAATGCTTAATGAATTTAAGATAAGAAAATGCAATACTGTAAATGTTGCTTTTAAAATTGCTTTTTTCGGATTAGTTTATGAAATGAAAACACAGAAAAATAACATTGTAATTAAAATTGATACTTTTTTTGCTTTTAAAATGAATTATTTCAATATAAATATGTATTTGATCTAACTGCGACAAAGTTCACCTTTTTTTCAACAAAATTTTATTTTATTTTTAAGATATCTAAAATTAATTATTAATTCTTCCAAATTTTTTAAGAATAAAAATAAACTATATTTGTGATGATATTTTACATTTTAACATTTCATGGAATTGATCTATAACAATTCTTTAAATGAAATAATTTTGCAAACATGAATTAAGAAAAAGTTTCTAAGTGTTTTTATGTTAACTTGTTATATAAGTGCAATTAATATACTACATTTTTTTCAAAACTAATCTATCTTCCTTCTCTTACATTTTTTAGTATACATTCTACTTGCACTCTAAAAAGAATGTTTTTGTTGTTAATACTTTATCTGGATAAATAAACAAAGCACAACCTTAAGCCTTTTTAAAGTTAATAAAAGTACCTTCAACTATTGTTAATAATCACAACAATATGCACATAAAACTATTCATCAAAATGTCTATGAAGTTCTTATTGTAGAACTTATTTAATAAACGTTGTAAGTTATAGGGTATACAATAGAAATAAAATATGAAATTTTAATTCTATTCTGATTATTTGAAAGGATTTCTGAGCCCTCTAGGTTCCATCTTTCCACTCTGAAGTGAAAACAATTGGAACATTCAACTTATGTTATTCTATTTTTAGATAAATGCTTATAAATACTATAAAATATTATTGAAAATGACTTGCGTTGATGTTGCTGCTAATACCACCTATATGCGTAGTCAGAACGAAGCCCATGAAATTCATCGTGGCAAAGGACTAGATGCACGCCTGTCGTTAGCCGTAGCTTTCAGCACCATACAGGCGAGATTACGATTTGACTCGGTTTTCATCCAATTTTGCAGGAGGACAGACACCCTGGAGGTTTTCAGGGGCCTCCTACCTTTTTTCCTTTTCCACCAACCCCTCGAAATAACTTGTGGCTTGAGGGCTATTTAGAGTGCCAGTATGCCGTAAATGCATCATACATTTACGAACCCATATGCCTTCTCCGTAATTCGAGCTCAGGCCCTACGGAACAGCATTTAGCGTCACTAACCACAATACCGGTTGGGTGCTGGAAATTGATTGTGAAAGGAATAATAAATGATTATTAGTTAATGATATATCGTAATTACATCTTTATTTTTAAAATTTTCTCTACACGTACTGTAGCATTTGTATGACATGGCTGTAGTATCCTTCCACGCCACTTGGAGTAACAGCGACTGCTAACTGTAACCATCTCATTAACTGTGACTGTGCTTCCGGCAGACATGTTGAATGTAGAACTGGGCGCAAAATGTGGCGTAGAGATGATGGACATGTTTCGCTAGCTGATGTCAAGGGCAGCCACCGCCCTTCTTTTTATTCTTTATATTTTAATGTCTTATGTCTCGTCACCTTAACTAATTAAATATAATTCGATGTGAATAATGCCTTAATCTTAATTTCTAACCGAGGCGAGGTGTGAACCCTCCCCTCGCATGTATGAATCCTAATTTTACATGCAAAGCTAAACATAATATAAGACAATCACTAAAAAGCCGGAACATTCATTAAAATATCTTAGAAATATGTGTGTTATATGATTTTTTGAAAAACATTTTCAATAATTGTCACATTAAATCCTTATGTATTATTTCAAGAGCAGATAAAGTATAAGAAGGATAAAATAAAAAAGTAATGAGACGTAAATAAATTAAAATTAATCGAAATCTCTTTCAGATAAAGCTGTATTGAGTTGATAAATAAAACTCATGTCTTTACTAACTTCTTGTAAAGCACTCATCCTTTAATGTGCACCAAACGCATGGGCATAAAATTTCTTTTAATTACCAGTGTTACTCTGAAATTTCACATATAATTGAAATGCATTTCATTCGTTAAACAAAAATCAGTAATTCAAGTTGAAAATAATTTCATCGAAACTTTGTGAATATTCTTTTTTAAATAACTCCGCATCATTATCATATTCATAGAAATTTATTGCGATTCAAACCTCATTTACATGAATTACTTATACGGAAGCCACCATCTTGAAGAAATTTGATTTTGAATCACGATTCTTTACTGAGAATACTTCAGCTAAATATTCATCGTTTTAATTGCATATCAAAGCTCTTATACATTTGAAATATTTTGAATTATTCAGTGGGAAAATAAATTAAACAATATGTTTGAAATATAGCGAACCGTTTCAATTTATTTATTTTGGAATTTTTCTCTTCTTAACGCTTTAAAATATAAATTTGAAAAGAGAGATTATCTTAAACATGAAGGGAAATACTGGGTGACCTAAAAGTTCGCTAACATTTCAAAATTGAATAATTCACGGAATAATGTCGGTAGAGATGTAAAAATTGGCACACATACTTGAAATGGCATGAGGTTTTATTAAAAACAAAAAGTGCCAAAAAATTACCAACAGATGGTGCTGGACAGCAAAACATTAATAAAGCTGCATGAAAATTGTGTATAAAATGAGCTGTAGTCAGAGAAGATACAGATGCACTAGAGCAATTGCGAAATGTTGACTTTACCAGAAAAAGGCATTGCTAGTAAAGCTGTATTATCAGGATGGGAAATCTAACTGCAGCTTTACTATCCTATAGCCATAAGAAACGTTTTCAAACGGATAAAGGTCACTTGACAAGTGTAGCAGTGGAGAAAATGATTACGAAGTTCGAAGACACAGAGGTAGCTTAGACGAGCAGCCCCATATTGGGAGGTGAGATACAAGTGCTACTTCTGCTCGGACAGTTCAAGAAGAAATTGCGTCTTTATCGGGTTCAGCTACGCCAGGGATGGCCAACCCGCTTCACGCGTGCCACAGTGTGGCATGGACGAGTTGTAACAATAGACGACAAGACTTATTGAAAAATTTAAAAAAATTAAAGATAATTAATAATTTTTTACGATTTTATTGAGATACGGTTGTCTTTAGGCAACCTTATTGATTTACCAAACCCACTTATCTACCACACAAACAAAATGTTCAAAATTTCTTTTAAATACATTTATTGAATTACAATAAAAAATGTTATATACAAAATACTTTTCATTGTCGAGCGCATTGGCTTTCCAAAGGAAGTGCACTCGGGGGATTTTGAAATTTGAGGGAGAGTGTCTTAAAATATCTGGTAGAAAAACTGAATTGCCCTCATTGAGTGCTTGCTACTATTGAATGGAGAGTGGTTATGGGATTTAGCTTTTCTTGCTTATATTATCGGACATTTAAATAATTTGAATTTAAGATTACAGGTAAAAGATAGTTTTTTTACTCTCCTAATTGGTCACATTACCTCCTTTGTAAATAAACGTCTTCCTATTGTCTCGATATAAGAAAAATGATTAAAACGTTTCACATTAATGCAGGAAATAACTACTAAAATTAATAATGCTCCGAGACATGGTAGATTTAAAAAATTAAAATCCATTTAGCAGGATTAATTCAGTAATAAATTTGATTTTTCCACAAATAATTTTTTAGTTTCTCTGTAAGACGTTAATTAAGCGTTTTTTAAACTGTCGTGCGCGCCTCCCTTGGTGGGCATAATAACCCTACGTGGGGGGAGCGAGCATGTCGAAAAGTTCAAAAGAAAAGATTTAAAATAATTGGTAATTTACCGAAAGGAAGCAAAATAAATACATTCAGACATGATAAAAAATAAAATACATATCCACACTGATAAATGTATCAGTGCGGCAAAAAATATTTAATAATTGATTTATCAATACTAAATTAAAAGCAAGTTTAGTAATTACCAGCGACTTCCATGGGCTTGCCATATACAAAATGATAACATGTGCACATATATTGATAATATGTGCAGTTTATAATATAATATTAATGTCACATTGCAGCTTTAGTGTCGAAGTGCATTATTATTGCATTCAATACATTGTTGTTGTATGAAAGGGCGCGAAGAAAATTAAGACTGAAAATTGGGTCGTAAATATGGAAAGTTTGAGAAGCACTGCGTTAATTGTTATCCACCTGAAATCCAAATTGAACTTATTAAAGGGCAGTGAAAAGCAAATATTAGAAACTTATTTCAACGGCAAGTGATTTGATAATATTGAATTTTGGAAATTTGTACCAATAAGGAAATTTCCAAAATTACGTGACTTGGCAGTCTGATATTGCTACAGTTTTGGATCTACATATATTTGTGAAAAGATGTTTTCTATATTATAAACATATACAATTAAAATATCTCTCAAACCTATTCGATATGTTCTAAAAACAATCTAATTTTGTCAGCATCTTCAAAAAAATATTCCTAATATAGATGACTTTGAAAAAAAAAAATTAAAAGCTACATTAAGCAAGTACTGACTGACTAATAATTATTTAGCATTAAATATGTTTCAAAAGTGACTCATTTTTATTTTATACCCAACCTAACAGTGAGCCTGTGTCTATTATAAACAATAAAGCCTAAGCTTATGCTTTTTTCTTACTTATAATATTTTTAAATTTCCATTACTTAGATTTCCATTTAGATTAGAAATTAGACTTTTTACTTATATTCCATTGCTTAGATTAGTGAAAAAATGTGTTATTTGAGTAAAAATCCCATAATAAGTCAATAAATAACATATTTAAAATTTTGACTTTTTTTTATTTGTTGGAAAAATTTGAAGTGGCACACATAATCTTTTTTTATCAGATAGAGGCAATCTTTACAAAAAGTTTGCCCACCCCTAATCTACACACTCGTAAAGTCAAGCTTGTATTAAATACAAAAAAAAAGTTAACTGACAAATATGCAAAATGCTATCATTTTAAAGGCTGAACTTTACGATTGTTGAAAATAATCAGCTATGATGTTCTTTATCACGTTTGCTTAGTGTGAGTAATTTTTAAAAAGTTGATGATAAACAAAACTCTGTTTTAATTCAAATCCTAAGAAAGCTGTTATAGCATAAAAATAACAAATATTTCCCTTATTTACATTCCCACCAAAGAAAATATAGCTATTTAAAAAGGATACCCAAGAATGCGAGGAAAAATAAAATATTTTCAATTTCATTTTTATTAAAGCATATAATACATAAATAAGACGGGTAAGAATATCCAATATTATTTTAAACCATATGATTTGTTTTAAATTTACTTAAGAAATTGGAACTTGCCGGATATAATATTAAAATATTATTCACTTAGCTTATAATAAATTTATTTGAAAATATTAAAATATTCTTCACATTTGGGTTATCATTTCGAATATATGATTTTATTAAATATACCGCATTTCTTTCTATTTGCTGTAAGCCTATTGTTCGAAAAAAGTACGATTTAATATAAAGATTATTCGTTTGTCATAGCATGTATAAATTAATATGGTGTACAAACTATTTCTTAAATCTCGACGTTAGAACATTGCTAGATAAAACTTTAAAAAAGAGAAACAAATATCCATTAAGTATAAAATGCAGGAATTATATTGGGTTGATGCAAAAAGTACACTCACTCTCATAAAAACTTGCACACGAAGAAGTTAGAGGGGAATTGATATGAAACTTGGTATGAAAGTATGTGTCAGACATATATATATATATATATATATAAATGATCAGAAATGCAGCGTGATTGTTTATTCCGTAACGCCATTAGAGGGCGTAGTGTTTCGTTCTTCTTCAATTAAAATACAGGTAAACGAAGTTAGTTTGTGTGTATTTAATCTGTTGTACGGGATGCTTTTTAACTAGAGATGGCCTTATGTCGCTGTCGGAGCCAATACGAGCAGCTGTCAGAGTTTGACAGGGAAGGAATCATAATGATGATGGAAAACGGGTGGACAGTTCGGAAAAATTACTCGCCATCCAGTACGTTCTGACTTTACTGTGAGGAGGTTTTGAGACCAGTAGACAAGAGAGAGGTCTGTTACATAGTGAATAAGCTTAGGTCACCGTCGACAGACAAACAACCGAGAAGACTGTAACACCACACCACAAGCCCGCATAGTGCCAACTGTCTAATTACTCGCCATTCCTCCGCAGACGGCACCTCCACTACATACCTCTTTGTCAGTCCGTACCATCGCAAGGTACTGTTTCCTACTCCCCGTCACCTCCGTTTGGAATGACGTTCCACTCAAAGGGATTGGACTGCAATCGCATGGAAAATCAGTGACGGACCCAGATTCAATTTGGGCAGTGATGGCAATTATGTATGTGTGTGGAGACCCCTTGGGGAATACCTCAATCATGCCTTCGTTGTACAGTGGCACATCGCTCCAATAACTGATGTGATGGTATTGGGGTAAAATCGCATATGACCCACGGTAAACTAGTCTTGATCCATGACACCAAGACAGCCCAATGGTACGTTTGTGATATTCTCCAGTTTAATGTGTTGCAGTCCATGGCTTGACTCATAGGACAATGCTCACACACACATAGCAAGAGTTTCACAGAACTACCTCTACTCATTTCCAACCTTCCCTGGCCTGCTCGATCCACGGATTCTCTATCGTTTGAACATAGCCGCGATCATTTCAGAAGGCAAGTTGGACAGCCTACGAGTTTGGTCGAATTAGATGCGTGCAGATAGCAGCTGCAGAACGAGATGTCGCAGTGCATCACATGGGACCTGTATTTCTCAATGCCTGACCATATTGCATTATGCATTCATGCTAAAAGTGACCGAACGCAGTACTAGAATCTCCTTTAATCTTTTTTACAATAACGGATGATTTTTCTTCGATTTTGTAATCATTTACATCAACATTGTACTTATGTATGTAAAATTTCGTTTTATTCATTCTTGGCACGTACATTTTTATGCCAATGAGTGCAATTTCAGTTATTAACTACCAACTTTAAAGCATTATATCCCAACTTTAAAAAATTTATTAATAAAAAGAGAAATAAATAGAATTTACGCAATTTGTCAACAAAAAAGTTTTTTTATTGTTATTTCGGCAACATGAGCATTTAGACTCTATAGGAAATTTTAAATTCCTTGACAGCATACAATTCTTGTCACCTTCTGGTGTTCCGACAGTCGTTTTAATTATATCTTCTAAACAATCTATCTTCTATTTCAAAATTGTCAATTTATTTCTTGATGTTCAGATATCTTCACAACTAACACTGCCTACATAACCTGATGATTTTCAAAATCTTATCGATGCCTATAAGCCGCCCTGATAAACATTCAGTTTTGTTAATACATATCGTAGCATGCTCAAATGCACCATGGTGAGATGTTTGGCATGTAACAAAATAAACATTCAATTTTGGAAGTCAGTAGGATAAAAATCTTCACATTATCGATTTTAAGATTTTGCATTTCTAAAATATCCAAATCATGACCTTTCCAGTGATATAACATATTTGCTATTTTATAAATTAGAAGTATGCCAAAATGACTTTTAAGAAATAATAAGTTGTTGTGCCACGTCCATTTTGACAGATAAAAGTGTAACTATTGTCCTTTTAAACTTGGGAAGTAGTTGCAAAGCCTCTACATTTGTTCTTTTTTTAATCATACTTAATTAACTGTAGATTAACCATACAATAACTGCAAGTTTAACTGTTAATTTGGAGCGAACTTTGTAAATTTTAGAAATCATTGTGCATTTAATCATTTGAAATTTAGAACGTTGTCGAAAGTTTTGTGGTGTAAAAGGTGTTGTCGAAAAAGGTGTCTCCATCAAAATTTTGTCTTTACGCTTATGCTTTTAAATATTGCACTACTTCTGTTGTGAGGATTCTGTTGAAAATGTGCAAGAAACTATTTGCAAAATTGATAATGATACAAATATTTAAGTTGTTTAAAAAGGAGACATGGAAAAAATGATGCAACGTCATTTAATGGTGCATTTATTACAACTAATATAGATACTCGACTATTAATAATTGTTAACATATTGAATATATAAAAACCTGCCTTTTCATCAAAACAATAGTAAAAGAAATTTCGTATCACCCAATACATCAATGGAAATAGAATGGAAACTAAGAACCTTTCAACCTTCATTACCTTGCATTATTAATTATACACCAAGTATTTTTTTTTTGATAAAAAAATTTTCTATAAAAATTACTGTTTTCTAAAATTTATATTTTTTAAATTGTGTAAATTAAGGACAAATACATGTTGTAATCCATAATTTTTGTGATAAAATGACATTTTATACTAAAAATTCAAATTTTCTCAAAGTGATGTTTTTAAAACTGCGAGTACATTTTTCGCAGAATCTACTGCATGAATGTACCTGCAATTTTTCCGGCATATTAATGATATGTAACTATATATCCTGAAATTATGTTTTTGAGATATTCTCAAAATATTTGGTTAGAGACCAAATATCTTAACAAAAAAAAAATGACAATTTTCAAAAAATTCATAATGATACTTTTACATTGCATGTTTTTGAAAAAAAACTAAACAACACATTTGAAAAATCTCACTTCAGTATAAATATAAAAGTATAATAAAGATACAGACAAAATTTGAAGTTTTTAAATTTAACAATTTCAGAGAAAAGGGTACATAAATAAGCTCAACTTAACATTTTTGGTATAGGGTTATACCGACTCATTTTAAGTTTATATTATTGAAAATTTGAGTTCGGCAAAATAAAGCTTAACAAACTCCTTTAACATAGAAAAAGCTAATTATTTCCATCAGATATATTAGGATAAAATTTGATCAATCTCTTTTAAAGTGGAATAAAATAACGGAATTGTTTATTTTTGATATCATCTGGAAACGTGAATTTCTCACATTGTAAATAATATTGTCACATATTTTTTGTTAAAATTATTAAATATTTAATGTTTCTCTGCTGACGAAATAATATTAAATTTTACACGTGTTTACTTAAAAAACTTCAGTAAAAATGTATTATTCGATTTTTATTGGGAAAAAATACAACTTGTTTTTCATCCAGCGCAGTTTAAAATTTTCTATGGCTAGATCAGATTTATTTTAGCATTTCAAAGTATGATAATTGTAAGCGTTAGTTAATGATCAATTTTAAATCGTAAATTCAAACATGCGTATGTTGTAGCACATAATGAACATTCATAAAAAAAAACTAGTTCTCTGATAGTTTACAAACTTCCCATCACATAGAATTATTGTTCTAATAAATATTTTAATAAGAGATTTTGCTAAACATTAATCAAAATCATTTTATAAATGCATGGATTTCAAAGTTTTTAAATTTTTCACGTGTTAATCCACATATATTTATTAAAAAAACCCATCAAATTAAAATATATATGCATATGGTTAATATAAGGATAAAATACAATAAATGCACACATAACGTTGATGGATTTACAACCAGCCAAATGTTTTAATTTTTTTAACCAATCGTTTTTAACATTCCAGAGATAGGGAAAGAGCTCGTTAACCTCCTTAAAAATATTAAACATAAAACAGTGATTATTGACTTTACACACAAGTAGTTTTCAATAAGTATTTTATCATATCTATTTTTTCTTATAATCACCCTTATAATAAAATAAATAAACCAAAAAATAATAACTTCACTAAAAAATAATTTAAAAATATGTACGTTGATATATATATATATATATATATTATGTCCCCTGATATTCTCAGCACTTCAACTTTACTTCAAAAAGCTTCATAGATTGTACAATCTACTATTAAAAGGGCAAAGATATATAATTAAAACGACAAATGCGAAAGAAAGATAAATCTACAAGTATACATTTTAGCTAACAATAGAATCCTTAAACTTTTGTCTTTCGTTCAGATACCGATTTCCTTATTAAAGTAGTTTACCCTTCGAAGTATTAGTTTGCATAACAATACATATATTGTGACGTTAATAAATACGTAGGGATAATATCTTTCTCTACTTGTCTGTTGAAAATTTGATTAATTAGCAGAGCAATTAATTACCATAAGTGTTTACAATAAATGTAATAAAATTTTTTAACATATATGTATTTATACATATACATCTAGGAAGATAACGTTTTTCTTTAAAAGGAATTTGTGTGTGTGTAATCACGTTGTACATAAATAATTTTCTTATGCTTCCACGCATTAATAAGTTCAGTGAACAATGAAAACTAGAAATTCAGAATCACTGACTGGATAATAAAATTCAATATAGCATATTTATTTTGCTTCCATTCATAGAAAAAGTATGATATTATCCTACATTTAAATATATCTTACATTTAAGCAAAGCAAATTTTTATCTACTTTTAATACAATGAAGACTTAACAAAGGTTATTTGCGTCATATGGTATTTTCCTCAGAAATATACGGTTATTGAAGCTATAGAAATTGCTTATTATATACCGTATTTACTCGAATCTAAACCGCACTTCTTTTCAATGTTAATATTGCTGAAAATAGGATGCTGCTTAGACAAAGGAGACAAAAGTTCTTGTGTTGGTTGGGGCAGTTAGAGCAAATAAAGGTTTATGCATTTATTTAAAAGTTTATAATACTGTAAAATAATTAATTATTCACTTCTAATTAGTTCTCATTTTAAATTATTTTAATTTTGCACAATAGAATATCGATAAACCATTTAATTCTATTTTTCATTTTTCACAAAAACTTGTTGAGAATTTAGGGTGCGTCTTAGAAACGATGGTGGCTTAGATTCGAATAAATACGGTAATCCTATGAATTATATATTAAAAAAACAAATTTAAATGCGTAGTTTCAATTCTCGCTATCCTTATTCTTCGAAGTGACATTCCTTAATAGTAACAAAAATCATTATCTATAGATAAGATAAAATTTTCAAATTTTTCATACTTGTTTATAAAATAATGGGATGACATGTGTGTTACATTTGTATTTCTTAATAGTTGCATTTACCTCAATGTACGTGTATTTTTCATAAACTAACTACCTTTTTAATAAATCTCACCGGAAAAAAAAATAAAAGCTACCAACATATAAGTAAAATTTACTCCACTTACTCTTGGAACACTCTTGACTTCTACGCTAGAATTCACTGTGTAAATATATTTCTTAATTATACTACCTCAGGTAAGAAACCTAGCTCACAATATAATCACTTTTTAATCTCCAATTATCCACTATTGACCATCCAACGACTAAACATCGACTAATTTCACGCACATAAATGCTAACGCTTAAATAGAACAACTCATCTGCATAAATTTATTATTTTTCTTCAAGGGAACGTTTTCAATAAAACTTACAGTTAAAAAGAATAATTTTAACCCAAGAACATTAATGAAAGGTTCACGGATAGATCTGTTACAGGGTATGCGTTAGCCCTTTCTTTTTCTCCCTAGTCGCAAACATCAAAGTTTTAAAGAAGAAACGCTTAACTATTAGCATGGATTGAAAAGTTGTTCACACAATACTTGTCAAATGTATTGCAAAAAACTCAGGCCTCCTGACCAAAGGGTGATTAGTTCCAAGTCACCCGTTCAAAAGCAGCGGATAAGATTATAAGTGCCAGTTACCCCTCTCTAAAGGTTTATTTTGGAAATTTCCGTAGTATAATTTTAGAATTTAAGGAGTAATCTATTTCAAAAATGCTTTGTCACAGAATAACGTAAAATAGAAGCACACAACATAATTTAACGAATAATTGCTTTTGTTCACTTCTGTTCGAAGATTTAAAAGAATGTTTTCAAAACTTTTTATGTATCTACAATGAGCCTTTGTTCACCAGGAAATAACAATCACACTTATAGTTTAAGCACTGACATAAATTTTATATGTCCCATGAGTACATCGCTGTAAGAAAAATGTTAAACTAGAATGTTCTTTCAAGTGTAAAAAGCTGATGCATACCTCAGGAGAATAACAGAGCTTGAGAATACTGCATAATAAGCCTTTCTAAGCTAAACAAAAAGCACAACAACTATTTTAACTAGATTTAACTAGAACATATACCCCCAACAAAAAACTCTTTCTTTAGCTTAAATAAAATGCTTTGTTGAATAAGAATAGTGTATAGACATAACAAGTTATGTTGGAAAATTTATTTCAGATTCAGCTTCTAAAATTATTATTTTTTTATTTTTACGTCTGTCATTGACTCCCGGTAAATATTTTTTTTAAAAAAATTATTCAATGGCTGAACTTTAACCTATAAGACAATTGTTCAGATACTATAATATTAACTTCCAATTTTAATACAATGTTATCTATTGTAAAATGTTCATTTCTAAGCTCCTATATATAAATATTATATAGTTAGTGTAAGGATTGTGTAATATAGTATATTTAGTTTAAGGATGCTTTAACTTTAATTATTTTTTTTTTTAAATATCAGTAAGCTTTGTAATTTAATAGCAACCTTCATGTCCAAGATAGCTGTTTTTCTGCATTTATAAGTAGACTTTTCGAATTCTAAGTCAGAATAATTTTATTATGGTTTAACAGTTTAGAAGAAAAATGCAAATTATCAATACTTGTTCGTTATTTTATTTATTTAGTTTTCAAGAATTATCGAAAATCCTTTAAATTAAGATATTTTAATAAATTGGAAATATTTCCAACAATTATAGTAGATTCCAAGCAATATTTTACTTGATTAAATCCTTTAATTTGCCTCTTACAAGATAGATGGTCAATATTTCTACAAAATAGAGCTGTTTCGCCAGATTGGATATGCTTAAAATCTGACAAGAATCTCTTTTCTTTTCTCAAATGGTTTTGAATATATCTTATAATCTGTTAACCCGCTTACAATTGAATAAGTTGACTGAACTCTTGTTTTTAAAAACAGGTCCAATAAATATTATTTTAATCCCTTACTTTTCTATCCATTGCGCTGCAGGTGAAGAGCACATTACTTTGTTACCATAGTTCACAGACGTATTAATTTATACCAATGACAAGAAAAACAGGTGTTTGGACGTGAAAAAGCAATACCAACTTCATTTTAAAACTCACCATTTCTCTTAAAGGTTAGTTGTACTTCGTTAATACATGTTTATGGCAAACTGTAATAAGAATGTTAAACAGAATATCATTGAAGGTCTTTAATAAAATTGTAACAGAAAGCAATTTATGAAAAAAAATCTTACAGGAAAGGGGAAGGTTATTTTTTAAAACTAAATTTATATTCCGAAAATTATAAAAACTCGTCAAATAGTAGACTTTAGTACTTATAAGTATAAATATATGTATTTAATTGTGATGTAATGGCTTAAAAGTGCAATTGTCGCGTAACTGAAAAAAATTATGCTGTACTTCAGCATATGCTTATAAAATTGATGGCAAAGCATAATAATAAATACATTATTATGTGATTCTCTAAAAAAATTTTAAAAGCTGTGATCAATATAAATATAAACCACAATGCATTTTAATAATAAAAATTGTCAAAATTTTCTGCAGTGACTAATACTCTAAGAAATTGTCATTTGCAATACATAAATTTAACATTTTTGGAACGGGTTATCTTCGCGATATCTACTAATCTACAAGAGAAAATAATGTTAATAAATTATTTGATTTAGAAATTTTTCTCTTTAAAGGATCCGTGACATGTGTAAAGTAGAACTGCTATTTAAATTTAAGTGAATCAAGTTCGAGAGAAAATTTGTCAGATGTGTTAAAATTAGTTTACATGATATTTGGAAGAACTAACTATATTTGCACGTACAAAACAACAACAAGCCTCGTTATTCAATCCTAGATAAATTAATATTATGATTGGCATTAAACATGGCTACATTATTTAAGTAGTATCTTAAGTAATTATTATTATTGTATACTACACCAGACTGATTTGCTATCATCAGCTACTGAAAAAATTCTGTATAATGAAAAATTAAAAGACTAAAAAAGGTTCTTATGTTTTAGAGATTTGTCAATTCAGTTAATAGTCGCGCTAACGTGAGCGGATGTTCAATTGCAAAGTTTACAAATTTGACCCTTCATTAGGGTAAATTATATTTTTTGCTCCTTGTTAAGATCTTTTAATGCATTTAAAAAGAATGAGAATTTTAAATGGAAATATTTTACTGAAGAAAATAATCTGTTAGATATTGCATAAATATAGCTTAGTTCTAATGTATATTATATAGTGTTTATCATAGTGTTTTAAGTCACCGATGCAAGTGGTCAGAATGGAAAGTTACATTTTTCAATTTATAAGGGTTGGAAACTCAATTTTCACTAGCATTAACACTGGAAGAATAGTGTGACTTAGATTCTAGTAAATACGGTATATTTTGTTTTCTGTATTTTTATTTCAAACTCTATCTTTAATTATAAAATTCTAAAGTACAAATGTATTTAAGGAAAAAGGTTTACTATATACGAGGATGAGTCGGAAAATATGTTTCCCCCTATCGACTGTGGTCAGAGATGTGTGTGAAAGACCAAACATAGAATGAGACATTAAAGGTAAGATATAACTATTTTTCCACTTAAGTACCAAGTACATTGAGACATTTGTCATACGGCTGGATAAGTTTCAAAAAACCCTCCATGAAAAACTCAGGACTTTGCAAACGGAAGAAGCGTTTAACGCCTTTTTTGATTTCAGCGTTGTTTCCACGTGAAATTCCATTTCAATGCCTGAAACAGATCAAAGTCACTTGGTGTGAGATCAAGACTCTATGGCGGGTGGTGCAAGCCCTCCCAACAAAGGGTTGCAATATGATTTTGCATTGCCGTCACCAAATGTGATCTTACATTGTCATCCAACAGCATAACACCAGATCTGAGAAGCCCTGACCACTTTTCGAATCCATCGGCTTTGTCGTGGTCGACCTCTACCCAATGGTGCATCGGTGTCTTGTGTGTTCACCTGCTGTATCATCTTTCGTCCATAGCCGTTAAACGTTTCTTCCGTATGCAAGGCCCGGAATTTTTCTTGGAGGCTTTGTGAAGCTTATCAAGCGGTTTGACAAATGTCTCAATGTAGGTAGTTATGTGGGGAAATAAAGTTATTTCTTATCTTTATTGTCAAGGAAAACTTATTTTCCGACTCATCCCTGTATAAATTAAACCATAAATACATCTGTAGTTTAAAATTTTATAATTAAAGATACAGAAAACAAAATACCGTATTTACTAGAATCTAAGCCACACTATTCTTCCAGTGTTAATGCTAGTGAAAATTGAGTTTCCAACCCTTATAAATTGAAAAATGTAACTTTCCATTCTGACCACTTGCTTTGATGACTTATCCCATTCCGCAGTTTATCTCCTGTATTCAATCTAAACTAAGAATCGTTGTCTGCTCGGATTTAGGAAATGTTTTCATATACATATACTTTATTTAAGTAACTGAAACATCGAAGATATCGGTAATAGTATCATGACAAAATCTCACTATGACACAAGCATGACACTTGAGGCAATTTTAAATGCAGAAATAAACGGGAAAAGAGCAGCAGCCAGTGAAAATTTGGCACGGATAAGGCAAATATACTTCGATATAGCGTACACAAAATTATATAATTTTTTCTTGTAAATGCTGAACAGTATTTAATAATTCTTTTACTTTGTTCTATAATACATTATCTTAACAAATATTGGTTAACAAATGCATTAGGTGGCACTGATGGTGACACTGCGTGGCAAAATGAACATCAATTCTGAAGTCTGTTGTTACAATGGGAGGGACGAATCATTTTAGAAACATGATACCGACGGTTCGAGTAATTTTAGGTTCATGTATATATTTGAAAGTTATATACTGTAACACAAAGTAGTATCCATCCACTCCAGTTGGCGCAGCAGTGACTCCTAACTGGAACCACCGCTATTAACTATAACCGTGATTCCGGCAGGCATGTAAAACTGAGTGCGAAGCGATGCTGCAAGTGGATGGACATTTTCGGTGTTAGTTTTCTAGATGAGGTTAAGGGTAAATACGGCCCTCATTTTTAATCATTTTATTTTAGTATTTGTGTTGTGCCGTCTTATTAAATGTATAAAAATATGAGAACTGTGGTTAAGTCTTCTTCATTTCCAACCCAAGGTAACGTGTGAACCCTCACCTCGCATAAATAAATTATTAACTTATTATTATTTCTCATTAAAAATCTCTTTTAAAAATTCTTAAGTATCAGATATTGATCCACCTCCTATGCATTTTATTGGAAAAACTTGTAGAGAACCAGGGTGCAGCTTAGAGTCGATGGCGGCTTAGATTAGAGTACTTACGATATTTAAAAGTGACTTTAAAGTTTTATCACCATTAAACGAACCGGAAAGAAATACAAAATTACTATCAAATGGAATGTACACACGCTACTGTTGATTTAGACATAAACTTCAAACAAATCATTAGCAATATGTGTAGAAATGTCCCATTAAATATCCTTATTTATTTTGCATTTTTGCTCCATAAAGTTTCTTCCGTTGCATTCAGCTATTTTCCATCCGCTTAGATGGAATGCAGTATACTAAAGGCAGTGAAAGAGAGAAAGTGAGACACAGAGTTATAATGATATTAACAAAGCATTCACAGAAAAGTAAAACTTTCTTCCCATTCCATTTCGCCCCCAAATCCCAGACGAAGCAACGTAGTTTTAAAACTTTAACTCAAACAAATCCCTGCAGTGCCATGCAGTTTGGCGTCTAAGCGTTTTCCAAAATACGAGCTTTTCTACATTTTTGGTTGTTTCCTTTCTCTTTAGAGATTCGAATGATTTTCTTTATTTTTTGTTTCTATCAGTTTAATAGGATGATGCAATGCTCATGAAACTTAGGAATTACACTACCAAGATAGAAAATAAAAAAGAACATGAAAAAGAAATTTAAAATAATAGTCTTCGCTTGCAATTTAATTTTTTAAAAAAAATTTATTAAGAAATTGACAGAAGTTGTCTTTTAAAATCTGATATCTTGAGATGATTTTAAGAAAAAAAATTTTGGATTGCTTAAATGTATATATATATTTTTTACTAAATTCACTTGTGGGTAAAGGTACTTTTAATGATTTTGAATGAAATCGCTTCTCTCTCATCAATCATTATTTCGTCAAGAATGTAAAATTGTTTTTGAAAAATGTGTGGTACTTGGTACCGCAAAAATGACTTATTTATCGTTTTTTATTTAGTTATTTTCTTTAAATGATTACCTTTCGATTGATATATCAATTTTGTATACCTGAAAGTTAGAAGTTGGAAAAAATTCCATTTGAAAAATGTAAACAAACAAATTTAAAAATTCGACCACGCCCCCTTTTTAGAGCTGTTAGTGATTTTAAACTAATTTTTATCAACTACTTTTCAAAAATAAATTTTACTTTGTTTTAACCATAACTGCAACGCTTCATCGTACTTTTTAGTGACTACAACTTTTATTGCAAGCTATTTGTTGTTGTTTTGGCGCTTCTTTCGTTTGTTTTGCTGTTATCGTGCTAATTTTATTTACGTTTTACATTGAAAAAAAAACCAGTCTTTTTAAAGACTTTTACTGATTGTTGTCTTTTAAAGACTGTTGCTGAAACTGCTGAGATTTCAATATTATCTTTCCTATTATTATCTATTGAAGAGTTCTCTTAAAAATGCCACGAGTTAAACGAAGAAATCATTCTGCTCAAATGAACAACAAACGTTGGTGTAGTGATGCTGTGAATACATGTGTCACAGAAGAAAACAAATTAGTTCCTAACATCAGAATTGAGCAGTTATCTTATCCTGAAAAAACTGAACATTCTGAAATTGGAAATTTCATTATTGTGAATTTTGAGCAAATCAGCAAAATGTTTATGAAACTAAAATGCCCTGACTGTGACAAGCAAACTCTAAAGCTTGCTTTTGGAAAAAAGGTTGGATTTTCCTATGTGTTAAATTTAACTTGCAATTCTTGTGCTAAAAAAGTTTGTGCTGTAGAAACGTCTATTGAAAGGCAGGGTAATACCGTTCCTGATATTAATTTACGTGTCATACAAGCATTCTCTAATATTGGAAAAGATTACTCTGCAATTGAAAAATTTTGCATGACAGTAAATATATCTCCTTTTTCCTCGAGAACTTATAGAAAATGTCCTAAACGTCTTCACAAAGCCTGTGGTATTGCTGCAGAGAATTTGCTGAAAGGAAGTACACAGTGAAGTGAGAAATGCTTATGAAGCACCAGCTGATGTTCCCGTTGTGGATATAAGTGTTTCATTTGATGGTAGCTGGTTGACGCGTGGACATACATCTTTGATTGGCATAGCTTGTGTTATTGATATACTTACAGGCTATGTAATTGATATTGAAGTCATGTGCAAGGTATGTCGCAATTGTACTGTAGCAAAAAGAGAACTTGGAGAGTCAAGTGCAGAATATAACATTTGGTTTAAAGGATATAGGAAGGATTGTGACGTTAATCATTCCGGCTCATCAACTTCGATGGAAATGGAGGCTGCATTGATCCTCTGGGAAAGATCACAAGCGTTGGGATTTCGTTATTGCACCTTATTGTCTGATGGGGATTGTAAAACCTTCGACTATTTAACAGAAAAAAATGTGTATGGGGATAATACTGAGATAAAAAAAGAGGAGTGCATTAATCATGTCATCAAAAGGTTGGGCACTGGTCTTCGAAATGCTGTTAAGGAATCGAGGGCCCGTGGAATTTCATTAGGAGGAAAAGGCCACGGCACATTAAAAGAGTCAACAATTAAAAAATTAACTTTGTACTACCAATAAGCTATACTAAAACACAAAGGCAATGTTCCCGCCATGAAAAAAGCAATATATGCTACTTTATATCACAGCATTTCGACAGACCAAAAGACTCAGCATTCGAAATGTCCAATCGGTGCAGACTCATGGTGTTTTTACCAGTCCACAAAAGCAAAAGGACAAAATCCAGGTCTGCATAAACAACATGTTGGGACTCCAATTAATGAAAGTTTTTGCCACATAATCCTTTCTATTTATCAACGGCTTGCTTCAAATGAACTTTTAGAAAGGTGCATTAATTGCTGAACCCAAAACGCTAATGAAAGCTTGCACAACATGATTTGGTCAAAGTGTCCAAAGGAGATATTTGTGTCCAAAGACAGAGTTACACATGCCGTAATGTAAGCAATTTGTGAATTTAACAAAGGGACTCTACGCACTGTGAGAGAGACCCAAAAAGCATTACATATACCTTTGGGGAAATGTTCGCATGATCTTGGTGTGATGCTCGAATCCCGTAAAAGATTGTTCAGAATCAGACGGAAAAACACCAAATACCACAGCTTGTACGCAAATTGATAAAAAAAGCTATTTTAAAAAGAGAAATATTAATTAAAAAAAAGGAAGGTGTTTCTTATAAAGCACGATATTTCTGAGGTATTTTAATAATGTATTCTTTTTGTAAAATGTGTGCATGTAAATATTTTTAATTTAGGCATTTTATATTAATAATTTTATAATTTCAGTTCTTTTCATCATGTGTTTTTCATACAAATATATTATTTAAATATTATGTGAATCAAAAGATTTTAAAACTTCTGTTACAACAGAAAAACATTTTTTTTAACGTTTTCTTCGAGTTTTCTTGATATTTATGTGCCATTATTACTGTGTAAAAATGTATCATTTACAGAAAATATGGGTTCAATTAATATGAAAAAGCAATTATTTTGAAGAAAAATGTATAGCTAATGTTTTAAAATGGTATTTTAAATTTATTTAAGATTATAATAATAATTTTTTCAGAAGTATAAACTTTAAAATGGTTTTTCTCAGCTTGTGTTTTTTCAATACATTAGTTCATTCAAAATGCTACTCCTTCCACAATTATTATCCCATCACTTTCATTTTTTCTCTGTGTGTTATAAATCATGCATGTAACAAAATTAGGGATCCGTTTTGCTATAAACTGAATACTTTTTTTTAAAAAAATTGAAATGTAGGAGATATTGGGTTTTTCGTTAAATTTTAGCATATGTATTAACATTTTATTTTTTTTCTCCACAACCAACTAAGTTATTGTAAAATCGATCCCTAATTTTGTTTAAAACATCCTTAAGAATGTTACAAAAAATTTTATGTCAAAATATTAATAAATACAAAAGGAGTAAGATTTTAAAATTTTTCATTTTTTTAAAAAAAATTTTTAATTTTTAAAATTGTGTGAATAATATATCCAAAATTAAACCTCATATTTTTTTATTGAATATAAACATTATATGAAATGCTAAAATATAATTTTTAAATGCATAAATAAAAAAAAATTTTCAAAGGGTACCGAGTCTTCTTAAATACGTATATTTGTACAAATTAACCAGGAATTTTGCTTAGCTTGAAATCTAACTTTCATATAATAAAGGGATATTACTGAAAAATAATTAACGATAAGAACTAAAAAAAAATTCTAATTTATTTTATAAGTTTCGAATATTTTTAAGGGGTCTCAGGGATGTTAATTTTGTCTCACACGGTGAAAATTTAAACAATTTTCAAACAGGTATACATCTTTTAAATTTAAGTTACATAATTCGAATTTCTTACACATTTTTTACAAAGGGTTATGGTTTCCAAAAAGTATAAAATGTTTGATATATAAACATAATTTTAAAAATTATAAGCACATGCAAATAAGAAATAATTTTGTAATAAATATTAAGTAATTTTTGCGTTGCGCATGCTATTTTCTAAAATAGTAGCCTTTGATGCATGAAATTTTATAAGAATTATAAAATGTATCATACACTTTAAACCCTACTAATTTAAGAATAATACATACTTTGTATTTCAAAATATTTAAAAAATATGAAATTTTTTTAAAAAATTTAAAAACGTAATTTTTTTTTATTTAAAAAAAAAAATTATTTTTGTATATTTTTTTTTGAAAATACTACTGTGAAATAATGTTACATTTAACTTTATAAATAAACTTATTGCTAATAATTAAAGCTACTATTTTAGAAAATAGCATGCGCAATGTAAAACTTAATTAATATTTCTTATGAAAATATTTCTTATTTTCATATGCTTATAATTTTTAAAATTATGATTATATTTTAAACATTTTACGCTTTTCTGAAGCTTCATTCCATTATAAATAATGTGTAAAATATTCGAATTATTTCAGTTTAATTTCAAAGAGTTATATATATTTGAAGATTGTTTATATTATTAGCCCTCTAGAGGAAGGTAGCACCCCTGAGACATCTTAAATAAGCAATCTTTTAAGTTTATAAAATTATTTTCATTTTTCTACTGAACACATACATACATTAAACATATTTATCAATTCTTAAGTAACAGAAAAATATACTCGTGCGTGTTATACTTGTACATCTTCTTTTAAGGACTACTGTACCACAGTCGTAACAATATAAATAACTTCAGTTAGTTGGTAATGCTGATGTTATAATACTAAACATACTGTCTGAAAAAGATCTAAATTTATTTTTTAAAATTTAAAACTCTGCGAAAAAAATCAATGCATCCAATCATTCCCGGTATTTTATCAGTTTTTAACTCCATTATTATTAAGGACAACAACGTGTGTAATATTTTAAAACGTACTTCTATGCGATGTTTTAAATCAAATGTTTCAGTAAAGAATTTTAATATAGATAATATGATAGCTACATGTACTTGAGCTGAATATTACTAATGTATCAATGTTTAACGATTCACAGTGTTTATTGAAATATTTATCTTAAACAAAAGTTTTATAAAGGAAAAAAATCATTTCAATAAAAAAAAAAAATCGCAACTATAAAGAAGCAATTTTGAGGTAAGTATGGGGATCTCAGAACTGTTGCAAAATTCTTAATAATTTGTTTATATTTTGTCTGGTATTCTTGACTATATATAAACTACAAAAGATTTAAAAATAGTTTTTAAAAATAATTTTTTTAGGAGTTTTGCTTTGATTCAATATGAATTTATGGATAAATTTATCATTGTCATAACATGTTTTGGGAAATTAAGTTCAACATTGATAATAACAAATATTTGAAAAGTGTTCTGAATATAATTCATTAATAGCTAATATAAAAGCCACCCCCAGGGATATAATAACTTCAATTTTATCTTGTTTAACTTTTAATTAAAGTGTGTGTGGTTTTAATAATGAAATATTGTACCATGAATATTTTAATTTCCTATCTGAGCATACATGTTGTATTCAAAGTTATGCGGTTTTTAATATAGCAATTATAATATATACGTAAGGAATTTTTGAATAATTTGTGGCAAAACTTATTAAATTCAACTTACTCAAGCTACATAATGAGGTTTAATAAATTGTGAATACCTAAGCATTTTCAACCAAACAACATTTAAGGCATAAAATTTACTCATATTTTATGAATTACGAAGAAAAATGTTATTACTTAATTTCAAAGATTTTAAGCTCTCGCACAAATAAGGCATTACGGAAGTAAATTGCTTATAATTAAAGTAGGAAAACTAACTACATTATTAAAACCTTTCTGAAAGAAGTTTAAATTATTTTAAAGGTTTTAACTTTATTCATATTATATTTAACCTTAAATTCAACAACACGTGGAATTCTGTTCCGTTTCGCAATTAAATCAATTTGATTTTCCTAAATTATAAAAGTTTGCTAATCAAACTTAAATATAAGTTGTAAATCATATTTAAATATCACAGATATTTTTATGTACGTTTTAGGTTATTATTATGGTGTGGATTAAGGATTAATGCATTTACTTAAAAATTTCATAACTTGAAATCATTTTTCTTAATTGATCTGTAGAGTTAGTTTTCATGCTTTTCTAAAGAAAGAATTATAAAATTGATGTTTGTAAAGGTTTTTGGGAAGCACCCTACAAGTTTAAAAATTGGATTCACTATATTACGCAATTATACTAATGATAAAAAGTTAATTTATGAACAGTATGGTTTGTCAATAATGTTGCAGCTATTGTGTTAAGGTATCCGACTACTTGCGACAACTTTTTTTAAAATAAATGTTGAGATTCTTTCTGGTCTTTAAATTTGTTTAGTACATTTTAAGAAAAATATGCTGAAATTAATAAGATAAAAATATTATTATTAATAAATGGGTAAAAATTACAAAAAATAGCCTTAACGTGGCCTTTTTTGTATGAAAAGTATATGAACAAATTTCCAATTCTTCAATTCTGATGTGTTGCTATGTTATTCATTTTTGAAATGACCTTCGAGACAAGAGATATTTTAATTTTTACAAAAACTGGAGAACGTTTTCTTAGTGATTATATGAAATTACTTTAAAAAACAGTGATTATATTGACATAAAGACTGTAAATTTTGTAATGAAACAGTGATTGATAAATAGGAAAGTTAAGACACTTCTACTATTATACAGAACACACACGAGAAATTTCAGTTAATTATTTTCAAAACCTTTTGAGCAATTGCTGTCCCCGTTGGAGCATTTTCAAAAACACATTTCGAGCAAATTGCGTTTTAAAGTATGGCATCTTGCTTCAAGTAATGGCATCTGTTTTTACTAAACCACTTCTAGTCTTTGTTCTAGAGAACGGATAATAAAAAACTTGGTATTTTTATAAATCTAATAAGATATCTATAAAATAAAATCATAAAAAAATTGTCAATTTTTGGCAAAATTTACAATTTTAAGGTAGTCGGATACCTTAAACATATATATTAATGGTTATAAAAGTAAGTTGTGTGCAATTTTTTGTTTAAAATAATTCAGATTCTGTTAATGCCTATCAACGCCCTTCACTTGTCAGAACTGCATTAATTTCAATACAATATCTGAAATTAGTTTTTTTTAACATCTCCTGAAGTCTAATATGTTATCTCTCATGAAGATTGCTTAACGAGCAAGCTTATAAAAAAGTAGGAAATGCTTTTTTTCTAATCTTAATTATTTTCACATAATTTGGAGAACCAATACGGACTTGTCTAAATAAGTAGAATCAATAGAACAAAATAAATATATAAAGTATAGGGCATAAAAAGCAATTTTAATTGATTGCTATTCTGCAATTTACCATTTTAATTGCGATTACAAATTATGCATGATATATAATACTAAAATTATGTCTGTTTTATATTGTTTTGGCAAAAAAAAAAAAAACTACAACGATGCATAAATCTGTAATTTTTAAAAAAATCAAGATTACTTTTAATTGTTATTTTGCTTAAATTATAATTAACTATTTAAATCAAGTGTATACCAACTAACTAATTTTTTTATATCTACATCTTCTATGTTAAATTTAAGACCCAGTAATGAGATTTAACAATTATCAGATTCCATATTTTTTTGGGAAGAAATTCAGTAGTACTCAGATAATTTAATTAAATAGGAACAAAATAATTTTAAATAAAATTTATTTCTATCTAACACTATTCTAAAAGTAAAGAAAACTATTTACTGTTAGAAAATATGTCAGAAAAAAAGAGCTTTCCATGAGGTAAAATTAAATATTTATTTTTCATAAGGTTAAAATATTCAAAAATGTTAAATTATAGCGAAAGAAATGCAAATATAATTTTTGAAAAAAATCCACCATATTTTACAACATTAATTTTAGAACTGCCAATTTTAACATCGAATTAAAAATTCCAATTTGATTTCAAGAACTTTTTTATAAAAGCACCTACTTATAATATTTTTTTTAAATTACGTATTTACGTTAATGTATTAAAGTTTTATAACAAAATTAATTTACTTCAGTAATTTTGCATCCCGAATTTCAATTTCAAAATTTTTCTTACCGAGATTTTTTTTTAAATTTCATTCATTGCTCCAGAGCTAATTTTAAAAACGTGGAATAAATAACTTTAAAAAATTGAAGGAAATATAATAAATGTAATAAAATATATTAAATTTTGTAATTCCAAAATTTAAAATTTTTATATTATTTGTCGTATACTGCTTTTTAAAAATCTAAAACACACACTGCTAAAAAATTGCAACCATATGACGGATGGATGTTGCAAATGTCAACTTTCCATGGAAGGAAAAAAATGCTGGGATATGCAAATGTTTAGTATCAAGGCTCAATCAAATACACCTAAAAGAGAAAAGAATCACCTACTATAGATAAAAGGAAGGTCATGCAGATGTTTTCTCATTCGAAATCGTATTTGAATGGTGGTTGTATTTGGAAAGATCGGGTTATTAGTAGGAGAAACATGTTTCAGAATTCAGTAGCAGCAGGAATGGGATCTATAAAGAGTGTGATCTATATCGTTCCAAGGTATGGCTAGTCTTATTGGTTGAAATCCAACAACTACCCTGTAAATATTGAAAGTGGTTCGCCGAAGAGCTGTACTTAGCGCCATGCGGATTGCATTGGCATCTAACAACTAAAACCTAAGAGAACAACCATGCTTTAAGTCGGCCTTGAAGGATCTTACAAAGGTTCGGCATTATGGACCTTGAATTAGGAAGTGAATTTTTGTGCAGCAGAAAAATCAACGATGATGTTTGAAGCAGCAGGGATTGTCTTCACGGTGTCCATTGTTGTGGTTCTCTTAACATTGTAACACAGAGATGAGCAACCACTGCATGACACCTAGCGAAAACACCAATAATAGACGCGGCACCACGTCACACAATCGGCAATTTATCGCGATTTGGTGCACGGAAATCATTTTATGGCTTTAATGTCTTCATAATTATATCTAATTATAAAACATTATTGTAATTAACTCGGAAACAGGCGCACACTTGATACTAACTTTAAGGATCATTTGGGGGTGACTGAGTCACCCCAATCATTTTTTATAATTATTTTTTTCTGTACACGATACAAATCATCAATAATTTAATTAAGAGAAAGCATAATTACCTACTTTTAAGGACCTTTCAATTTTTCTCTGATAATTTGATAAAACATATCAACCAAACTGAACCAAGAAATTTCTAATGTGCGTGACTTTAATAAAGGACACAAATCACAGGCATTTTTCGCTAACATTACAATCATTTTATTTGCCGCCAAAACTGTCATATGTTGTTCAAATTATTGTAGTTTTATTGTCCTTTGATGATCGACAAACAGCATGTTGAACTTTTCTTGCTTATGTCTTTTTGACAGAAAGAAGTGAATCTTGTGCTACACTTATGGCTTCACATTTTTCTAGTTGAAGTTCTTCAGATAGCATTTGAAAATTTTCCCTTCAACTCAAACATTTTATGTGTTCATCGCGTTTCTTTTATTTACTTTCACTATGAAGATCAATGGGGATTATATTTTAGCAGGTTCTTCCCTTACTTGATCATTTTTAACTTCCTTTCAATAGAGATCCCAGATATTTTTATTCTGCTCATTTACATTTTTATAAACCATAATAAGTCGTACAACACAGCAATCAAGACCACTAAGCTGTTCCCCGGAGAAAAATGCAGCAGGTTCATAGAAAATATCACGGAACAAAGTGGTCAAGCGGGGAACTCGGGCAAAACAAATACCTTTAAACTGTAGAAACATCTTTGTCACGCCTCCAAAAGGAAATATGTTACAAATATATTTTAGCTCACATGAAGACTGTCCTATAAGAGGATACTGTCTAGGTCATTGGTAAAAATATAAACAGTTTAACCAGAATTAACGATTTCGGGAGTATGGGAAGACTCTGTTCCCCGCTCTCCTGTTCCCGGATTAAAGTATAAATTGGGTACTCTTTTCTATTTTCTTCAAAAATTAAGCCTGTTAGGGTCTCAATAAATTTTTGTCAGGTGGGAATTTGATCAAGAATAAATCACCGCTAATATGACCCAGTTTTTGAACTAGGATCAAAATAAATTAACAGCAATAGTAATTTGACATGTGGGAGAATATTTAAAAAATAGTGTGGTAAGTTAAAGATTAAATGTTAACAGATGAAACAAATACAATCAAACAAAAGTATGCATTTAAAAACATTAACATTGTACATATGCAATGAAGGATAATAGGTAGGATGAAGAGGGATAGGAAAGGAGTGAAGGAGGAAACATAGTATGTGAGTAATTGTGTCGGTAGGGTGTGTTTGGTAGTATTTAAGCTGTAGAGCTAGTTATTGGCTAGCACTTTTCTGATGTTCATCAAAAATTAAGCCTTTTATGGTTTCAATAGACTGCGTGTTGACAAATAATAGAATATACAGTGAACAGGTCAAATAATTAACAGCAATAGTAATTTACATGTGGAGTTTTAAAAAATAGTGTGGTTAGTAAAGTATGAACATTACATAGTATCTATCATGTAATTGTGGATGGTAGGATGTTGTAGTTTTTTTGTTTGTAGTATTTAAGCTGTCGAACTAGTTATTGCAGCATTTCGAGTCACTAGCTTTATGTTTGCTAGACGCGTGTTGACACACCCTCTTATAGATAGAAATAACAAGGTGGAACAAGCGTCACAATAATATAAAGGGCCAACGCAGAAAGAAATCACAACTTTGAAGTTTTCAGAGATAGCAGCTAAGTTTGGTTTTAAATTAAAGGTTTATATCTACTCTATGTGACTTAAGTGTTACAGTGATCAATTCGTGTCAGTATCAAAAGTTCTAGTCCGTTAAACGTAAAAAGCCGACATGCTTTTGAGGGAATTACGTAGCATGATAAATGTTACGTTTTTACAATTTTCAATCAAATTTGAACCAAATTTAAGAATCAGATAAAGAAACTATTTACCCATGACATGTAATTTCAAAGAAAAGACAAAAGCTGCAAAATCTTGTTCAGATGAAACGATGGAACTTCCGACTGGAAAATGAAGCTCGCAGGTGTTCCTTCTAGCTCCAACAAACCCGATTTAAACCGTCGACTGTTGGAGATTACGCGTAATTACTAATCGCGTAACGACGAAAATGGATTCCACAGGGCTAATTAGCCTATGGGGACTATAAATTGTGGGTAGGTTTTTTTTCTGCGCAATTTCTTTTTGGGGCTTCCGTACGCCAAATCGGGAAAACTGCACAATGTGCGCCATTTTTTTAGACGAAGCCCTTTCTCTATGCACCACCATGATAGCTGGGGGCAACAAGGATGTCGCATACGATCAAAATACATTCGGTTTCGCCATTTGGACCCCGCACCTGGTGTGATGGTAGGGACAGCCATTGGATACATGACTCTAACACCTCTTGTTTGCCTTGTTGGTATTATGAACAAACAAGATTGAATTTCTCAGATCTTTAAGTCAATGGCTGAGCTCCATCTTTGAATTATTACAGAGGTCATTTTCCCAACAATCTAACGGAAGCCTAAATAATGACTGTCTTGCCATGATCTACTTGGACGACGTAAATCCTAGACTGCTGCCTTGACCAGTACGCCCTCTAGATCTTGTACCCATTGAAAACTCGTAGTTATGAGCTGATAAGAGATTGAGCTACTACGATTGATGAAGGTGGTGTAGACTTGAAGCAGCACGGAATGATGACTTTTAACCGTACTTGTCATCCTAGCCCAGTTAGATTTAAAACCAGACTAGGTTAGAGTTGTACTTGTTTTGGATTCCATATACCTCAAAATTGCTTACTAATTTTATTCCTTTTTCTTCCAAATGTGTTATATACGTATATTAAATGGAAATTAAAAAAGCTTTTCTTCCTGGTGTATCACTTTAAATAACCAATGCTAAGTTCCATTTAGTATCATGAAAATTAATAATTTAATGCAGAGAGGGTATAAGACATAGCTAGTGTATTCGTTAAGAATCAAATCTTTGTCAAGGGTTCCATGCACGTCATTAGCGGTTGCTTTGTTCATTTTAAAATTCAATGTGTTTTAAAATTCATTTTCTACAATTCGTTTTCTTTTATTTTTCAGGATAAATTTTTTCTCTGTGCGGAGCCTATAATGCTTATAATTATTGAAAATTTGTATTGTTCACTTCTTTGTAAGCAGTAAATTTAATTAAAAATTAATGAAAAAGTTCATAAAAACTAATTATTAAAATTAAAGAAAAGTTTTAATTTATGCATTATTGCAAGCATTTATTACAAGCAAAAATTTTTTGAGTGAAAATCCCTTTCACTATTTGTTTCACATTTATTCGCGTTAATATGATTTTACTTTTAATAAAAGAAATTTCGACTTTTTTTATTCATTATATATTTTGTTATTTGTGCCAGATTGTAGAACTAAAAGATGGTAAAACCCAAATAAATGGCATAATCTCAAAAATTGTCTGCAACGTGATTGAAATATTTTTTTACAATATCAATGAAATTATTTAAAGTAATTATTTTTGTCTTAACTTTAAATTTTAAAGTTTTAAGAGTGACTATTTAGAGTACTGTTGCTAAGCGGAGATCGGAATGGAAGAAGGTTTGTGAAAAGACTTTGACCCACCCAGATCTGTTGTGTCAATATAAGAATTATTTTTGTTGCAATAAAATTTTAGTCTTTACAAAAGTGGTTCTACAAAACCTTAAGCTTAAAGTTATTTAAATAATATAACAAATAGAGGATACACAATAAATTTGTAAAAGAAAAAGGAAAGAGTATTTAAAAATAAATAAATTGCGTGACTCGTAATTATCAATCTTCCTTCATTAAAATGTACCGTGGAACCTGTTTTTGTGCGATCCTTCACTAAGCGACTTTATTTTTGTGAGGTTTTATTCTTGTACGATTTTTTTTGTGGGATCTCTCTTTTTTATGCTGTTTATAAATTTACACAGCTTTGGTGCCACTGTAATTCTTTCTATCAATGGAGATATATACACTTCAATACGCTCTATTCATTGGTTATAAACAGTCTCTCGACAATGCACCTTCAATTGCTTTCTCTCAAAATACTTGATTGAAGACGAAACTTTCACTGAAAGTGAGGTTATCAATAATTTTATAGATTATGAAAATAGACAAGAAGAATCGGATTCTTTGAGAGCAGAGAAAATATATGCAGAGATCCATCTTTCCAACTAATCGGAAAAGCATTTCCTTTAAATAGATACCAATTCCGGAAAGTTCCTGAAATTCCAAAAAGAGCTTTGATCATGCAGATCTGGTTAGCGTGACGTTCACAAGGAACTGATCAACCGACCGTCGTCATAAAAACTTATCACTTACATTATGATGCAAAAAATAAATCAATTGAAATTGTACCTTCAAGTGACGAAAGCGATTTAGAACTAATCCATCAAGGATTATGAGTAGCAGTGAGTTATGTATGGGAACTTTGAAGATCTCTCTCGCATACAAACATAGTTTAAATGATTTAGTTAAAATAAAAATAGTTAAAATATTTCTATGTAGAATATAATTACTTCTTTTGTTTGGAAGTACATTCGAATAAATTTTGTAAATAATTGGCATGCTTTTAACCCGTTTTTATAAGTTTCATTTGTATGTAACGAAATCTTTGAACTCGATTTTTACCCACTTTAAAAGTCCAGACTAATTCGAAATTTTGCACACTTATCAAGGACCGATGATAATACAAGAAATTCATAATTTTGTTCATTTTTCATGACCAGGTATAACGATTTCCAGATTTGATGACTAATTCCAAATACCATTTCCAGATTTGGCGACTAATTCCAAATACCATTTCCAAATTTCGCGATTAATCCATATACAATTTCCAGATTTGGCAACTATTTTTTTAAATTTTTTGTTCGATTTACCATAAAAGTATGTTTTTTGTTTTCTTAAACAATAGTTTATTATTTAAGTGCGAGTTTTTATGCGGTCCCTCTCCACCGCATAAAAAGAATTTTCTGTAGTATGTCGACAAAATATGTAGTATGTAATTTTCGCATATTTTTTTGTGCAGTTTATAATGCGGTATTTTTATACCGCACAAAAACATCAAGGCTTCTGAATCATTTGATCATTAGGTAATATATTTTGTTACCTAATATATTTTTTGTTTAATCTACCAGGCGTATGCGGAAGGGAAAGGCCGAAAGGATATTTTTTTTCTTAGATATTTTAAGTTGGCAACGTATCCTTCATAACCCAAAACATTCACGTTGTATAATTAAGATGTCACTTCCGTCCATGCTGCTTATGTAGATGAGATAAAAATTAAAGTAGCAACAGAGAAGATTTGGATGGAAAAATAAATGGAGAGATTTTGCTTTGTCATTCAGATAGCCAATCTTAAGAAGTTTGCTTCATTATTCTGTATCAGATGAATTAAGAACAATAATTTCACTGGTAAAGCGACGTTAGACATATTTGAGCTTATCTCCAAGCTTACTCAAAATTTGGCCTTATTTTATTACATTTTAAGTCTGTTTAATTTTAATATGGCTCTTGAGTGTTGTCAGTTCTTTTGAAATGATAATTACTTAGAACACAACGTTGTTATTAAATTTTCGTAACTTTTAAGGAGCTCAGAGAAAATTAATTTTTCTTTAAGCCACTCAAGACCATTTTAGATTTTTGAGAAATAAGACCTCTTTTATATTAATTAAATTTTGAAATTACCTCTTATTTTCTTTTTTTCTCTTAATGAAGTCATTAGATGAATACAAACAGTTTTTACAACATGCTTTGTGCAATTAAAAGTGAAAAAAAATGAAAAGTAGATTAAAAAAAAAAAAGAGTCCTTTTTTTACAGTACTTTTTAGAATTCTTATATAATTATATTCATTAGTTGACAGTCTCTAAGAAAATATTGTCATAAATATTTCGCAGCCTAAAAAACAAAAAAAAAAATCAATTTTTATCTACCTTTAACTGATTTTTAATCCGAGTATGATACACAGAATGTCTTTCTTGCAAATTCCGATGGAGCAAAAATTTAGACGATTTAAGAGAAAAATTAAATTCGTACCAAAATTTATGTGGAAACATAGTTAAATATGACAATAACACCATTAAGAATCAGATATCCTTGATAGTAATGAAAGATCTTTCTAAACTCACTTAAAACAACATTACTGACAGGATGTGAGTTGAACCTAAACATTGATTTAAAGTTTTAGTTTGGTTGTAGCCGTTCAAAACAAAAGAAGAGTGTAACTGTTGAAGTTGTGTAGGTTTTAAAAATGAGTGCCCACACGGTGTTCCTATATCCCAAAATCTTCTTATGGAAGACTTTTATATGGTCACCCGTCGCACAGCCCCAACTTAGCTCCCATGATTTTCGTTCTTTTTCTGAAAGTAAGAACGCGTTTGTCGACCATTGCTTCCCGACCATTAAAGAGTTTCAAAACAATGTTTAGATATAACTCACATTACTGGCGTATCAGTATAAAATTTTTTGGTATTATATTTATTTCTTTATTTATTTTTGTATATTTTATGGCTCATAAAGGGTTTAAAATGTTCATTATAATAGGTTCCTTGGCAATAAAAAGTCTCGATATAGTTTTGGCTTCACATTTCTTTTTTTTTAGAAATTTAGGAAACAATTTACTTTTTTGCATTGTTTATTAGTTAATTATTAAATAAATTATTTACAATGTAAATGTTTAGTATAATTTTAACTATGGATTTCTTTTGTGGTTAAAATGCATAAATTTGATTTATACTGAATTTTTTATTGGTTTAGAATGAATGAAGATGATACACGAAAATCTCGTTCTAAAAATGTCAAAATGAATGGGGCAAACACATCTTTAAAATGTCGGAAGCATAAACTGAAGGACGTTAAAATTATCGTTGAAAAGAATTTTTGCAATATTCAAAGGAACGAGAGTTCGAAAATTCTTCAAAAGCACGTAATCCTTTAATGGGAACTTTTTATTGGTAAATTTTTCACATTTTTTCTTCAAGAAAAATACATGAATACAAATGTTACCTTATGTGTATTTGTATTGTATGTAGTGAGGAAATTTTAACTTAAAATCAATAATGTTAAGTACAGAATTTTCAGATTTTCTTATTTGGGGCAGAACATTTATTAAATTTGAAAAACAAAGCAATCAGATGGGGCTTTAGGTTTAACAAATGATTGACTTAAATATAACAGTAAACGAAATTTTACTAATAATTTCTAGACAAAACAAATTTTGTAAATTTGTAATTAGCAAAATGCTAAGCTAATGTGTAGTTATATTACATTTTACGAAAATAGATTTATTTGTTTAATAATTACAATGCGTTTATTTCCTTTTTTATGTAAATCTAATATACTATCTTGTTTTTTTCATACTGCATTTAAGCTGATAATTTAAACTTTGCTGACTTATTGCAAAACATATTTTGTAAATAAAATTATTTGTTATTATTATTTGTTATTTTTCATTTTAAGACGTTCAGCATAATAGTTTAAAAATAAAATCTACACTAAATAAATACTTAAATCACTAAGCTTAAAAAAGGAATGTTTATAAATGCGAGAAAATTTGATTACTATGGATTCTTATTACCTCAAAACACTAATTATTTTAATATAAGTATTGGATGGAAACGTGTTGAGATATAAATAAAAAAAAGAAATCATAGGAATATATTTATTCAATTTCATCAATTCTAATTTTATCCAATTTATTTAAGAAAAATACTTAAATGGTCTAAATCAACTCATTAAGGTGCTGAGGGGTGTTGACTTTCTCTGAGGGCTGAAAATATAAACAATATTCAAATATATATAACTCGAAGAAATTAAAATTAAATAATTCGAATCTCTTATACATTATTTATAAAGGAATGGGGCTTCAGAAAAGTGTAAAATGTTTAAAATATAATCATAATTTTAAAAATTATAAGAATATGAAAATAAGAAATATTTCTATAAAAAATATTAACTAAGTTTTACGTTGCGCATGCTATTTTCTAAAGTAGTATCTTTAATTACTAGCAATAATTTTATTTATAAAGTTAAATGTATCCTTATTACACCGTAGTATTTTTAGATAAATAGAATAAAAAATTATATTTTCTTTAAATTAAAAAAATTATATTTTCAAATTTAAAAAAAATTTTTTTAATATTTTTCAAATATTTTGAAATATGAAAGGTATATTATTCTTAAATTAGTAGGGTTTAAAGAGTATGATACATTTTAAAATTCTATAAAGTTTTATACATCGAAGGCTACTATTTTAGAAAAGAGCGTGCGCAACTGAAAATTTACTTAATATTTATTGCAAAATTATTTCTTAATTGCATATGCTTATAATTTTTAAAATTATGATTATATTTCAAACATTTTGTACTTTTTTGAAACCATAATCCTTTGTAAATAATGTGTAAAAGATTCGACTTATTTAATTTAAAATTAAAAAGAAGCATACCCGTTTGAAAATTGTTCACATTTTCGCCCCTCGAGACAAAATTAATACCCCTGAGATCCTTTATCATTTCGTGTTGTATCCAGTTAGTCTACGGCCTGAATTGTTTGTTGGCTTTAAAACCCCCTTTAAATTTTGTCAAAACCGTGTATCGTTATATCATAATATGAAAATACTCATAATTGTTTGTTCAAAAAATGGTAGAGGTAATTTTGAAAAAGTCAAAAATTTTCTATGACAAAGTACAGGTATAGAACAAAATAGGAACACGCATTTCAGAATGATTCTCCTTTTTACCGGCAATAAATGTTGACCGCCATGTGTCGCAAAGTGTGCCACTTAGTGGCAGTGAAAAGGAAGGGATCAGTCAAGCATTTGGTAGTTAGAGAGTTGCATGAGAATCTTATGTTCCTAGAAACACGGACTGTTCCTCTGACACACTGTTTTGAGCATGCTAGCAATCAAAATGGTTTGCATTTTATTTCAAAATAACAAAGTTCACTTTGAAGTATTAGGTACAAACGCCAGGGGTCGATCATGAAGCGGCGGGGAGTATACTCGTTTGCTAATGTTTTGCCATAGTTATATCGTAGACTACAATTGCTTATGATGCAAAGTTTGTCAGCGCATAGAATAGTCAATTTCGTTGACACAACTGTATTTTAAAGTTTATTTGTGTTATATTTACGATTTTTAACTGTTATTCAACATGGCTAGTTCAGAACAAAAAGTGCAAGATAGTAAGTGTAACAGAGAATTTCAAACTTGATAAATCTCGAAATATGGCATTATTAGTAAAAGATACAAAGTGGTGCTTTTTTATATTTTGGAACAGTGGTATGCAGAACATCGTATGTGTAAGCTAAATTTTGAAACATACCACAAATACTCTTGTCAAAAAGTAAACCACAGCAAAAATAATTAATTACATATAAACTATTTGGCAGATTACTCCAATTCAGCGAGTATTCTACTAAAAGTAACATCTTACAATCCTAATACAAGTTATCTGTCATCCAATCTGCAGCAACAAAAGTCACACTAATGTTAATTTCATTTCAATTACACGTACAACTAAAGCCTTTTCAACTATACAGTGCAAAGAGTATTTTTTCGTAGCAAATAGCTTTGAGTTGTCAAGTATTTAGTTTTATTATTTTCCCAACAATCACAAGTCAAAATTATTTGACGGAACGTCTCTATAATTCATCATACATTTCTTAAGAAAAAATGGCACGTTGATCCATAATGTTTCGTCACCCCTGTTATAGAGTCTGTTCAAAGATATATTTTTCTCATAATAATCCAACTTACTTCTATTGATATTTTTCTTGTGAGCTATAATATTGTCATTCGTCATAAGGGATTATTTCTAATTTTAGTCCTTTCTCTGGATAAATGCACTCCTAATTCCTTTTGGCATTAATAAAGAGCTCTTCAATTACTATTAGTAATCTCATCAACGAGGGTCTTAAAATATTCATCAAAGCCTCAGCGAGGTTTTATTCTGGAAGAAATCATAGCCTGAATGTAGTGAGTGCTACACCAAAGAAGGGAAATAAAAAGGAAGTTTAGTAGTAGTAATGCTATACTCTTTCTCTCTCTTATTATCTAGAAAGGTTTGTAGATTCTCGCATCATTTGCTTTACTCTTTTGAAGTTAAGATAATTGAAAGTACCTATAAATTAAATGTCATTGTTAGACGTTGCAATGACATCCCATATTAGGTGAACATTGTTCTGTGGAATTTAGGAAATCCAAGTAATTATACCCGTACAAGTTAGAAGCTTTAAAATTTCCATTAATTAATACAATAATATTTTATAAGTCATTAAGTGAATAAATTCTTTTAATTAATTGTTATTACAGCATTTTTTTAACCGTATGAAGTGAGGGAATGGAAAAAGAATCTTAAATTAACTCTTTATTCTTTAACCACTCACTGTCGATTAAAAAAAACACGATTTGCTCCTCGCGTCACCGCTTTTCACATAGGGAGTGTTAGGAGGGGGAAAAAAGGAACAATAATTAAATTTTCTCTGAAATAAATAAATTCTCCGCCAATTCTGCCAAGGTCATTTTCTTACATTCCAAACCCTTTGGAATAATTTTATTGAAGAAAAAAGAAAAGTATCGTATTTCGGAAAGATGTATATATAATTCCGGGTCACTTAGCACACCGGTTGTGCGTAATGGATATATATACGCAGGCAGTAGTAATGGGGTTAATCAAATATTTGAAATTATTACCATGTTAAATTTTTATGGAAGTTAATTTAAGAGAACAATTTCAAGACGTAAATGATTAATAAGGTATTATAGACTTAAAAATGCATTATAACCAAAGTAGACGAAAAATAGCATGTAAAGTACAGAAGTGTCGAGTTTATTATTTACATATAAAATTAAGTTTTATAACTGAATCAAACATATATTTAATTTTTATGTGAATAAAAAAAATATAAAGGGTTAATTCGCTCTTTACGTACATATTTTTAATACAATCAAAAATAAATGTGCTCATTTTTGTAATAAAAGGATTATTTTACAGATAAAATATGAAATTTAATGTTGGTATATTTGAAGTAAATTCTAATTAGCTAATTTTAGTCAAAATTTAAATTAGTTTTTGATAAATATTTTTTCAAGTGATTTTTACATCGACTTGACACTCATTGAGAGCAATGTGACATGTATGCCACACAATTTTTGACGATTGTTATGCCACCACTCCTCAATCTGTATGGCTGAGGAATTTTGACATGGAATTATATCCCTTTGCAAAGAAGAACATGTAACTAGAATCAGCTTAGTGTAGATTCAATGCCCAAAAAGAATAGAGCTTTCATTGCTACCAGAGGTGGCAGGTTTTTTTTTGTACTGTATTCTACACGTTGTGCAAAACTGACCACTTGTAAACTTAAACGTATTTGCTTCCAGTGTATTTTATATGTGAATTAATTAAAATCATTTTATTTATTAACTTCATTTTGTGGTGTAGCATTTTTAAATTATTTTGTATAATACACTGCTAGATACACAAAATGCCACACCCTGAAGGAACCATACAAACCATGTGAAATTTACATCATGCATTGGCGGCAATGAAATATGCTAATCATTAGCATTATAGCGCAGACACACATCAAAGGTGACTGCAGCAAGGGGATAACAGATTTGCGATTTGAAGTGCGGCAAATGTTTTTTCTTGCGTTTTTTTTTTCATAAGTTGTTTACCTATGCCTCGTGGAAGACATCAAGCGTCTTTTGACCAAGTTTGACCGTTTTGACCAACTACTGATTTTGTCACCTTCCACACGTTACACGAGGCTATAATCTTAAACGTTTATTCTTTGCACAACATGTTATCTGCTAAATAAATTTCGCTGTGATATGTCTGGTCCTTCTTGATGTTGCATTTTCTGTGGGCAGCAGTGTATATAGGTATCTGTATGTGACTTTGTATGCACTTAATACAATTTTTAGTAATTTTATTTAATTATCTGCCATGGATATATTGAAATACAAAAATTTGTATTCAGTAAATAGTATTTAAAATGGGCCTAAAAATTATAATATTGATGAAAAAGATAATTTCGCAGATAAATATTCAGGGGGGGGAATAAATAATTACAAAAGTAACAAACTCTTCTCATATTCAATACAATGTTCGTTTAATATATCCTAATTTGAAATAGTTAAAAATATATTTGACAACTTGGAAGAACATGCTATTGAAGATATTGATAAAGAAAATGTAAACATAATAATTAAGAGAGAGAGAGAGATGAATGATTTATTTTCATACCTCTTTCGACTTCAGAAAGATATTTTTTTCTTTATTCAAACAAGATGATATAAGATTCCGAAGTATAGATAAAATCATAAAAATTACATTTCGAAATTTGTATATATATAATTACACTCAATATACTAATTATTGAGTTGTACGGGCAATTTTATAATAATAGAGCTGTTTGTACAAATAATACGAGTTCGCAAATCAAATAAATTGTATGTAGAACATTAGAATATATATAAAACAATAAGTTATGAATTTAAATTTAAGGAATAACTTGTAATACAGAATGAGGTGTATAATCGTAATTAGTGTCATGTCCACTAAGTCTGTGTTAACACAACAGTTTGTTATCACTGTTATTCTGCTAAAAATAAGTTTTGATGGCGAATAATTCTTAACACTAATCACCCATTTTTAACTAAAAATTCATTTAAATAATTAATAATTATATTTTCCTGATTTGCGATAGTAATTTTTGAAACATTTTTTATTTTAGCATTTTTCTCTATAACCATTGAGTAAATTACGAAAAATATAAAATAACTTTGCAATCTGCATTCCACATAACAGTACTTGAAAATTTGAATTTATTTTATCCTCTCTGTAGAAAAGCGCACGGAAAAGAAAAACAAATCGAAATTCCAGAAACTTTTAAATGAAATCCGAAAGGGCAAACACTTTTGCAATACATATAAAGGCAGATATTCTACTATTGCACTGGATAGAATTTAAAGGAAGGAAAAAAATCTGTATAAATATAGAACTACATATATAGAGAAGTGGTTTCGACAAAAACGCGCTGCATTGTATTTCTTCTGCCTCGAAGAATCGAAAATCAAATAAATTCTTGTCTGTCAACGTACCATCTTCTTTAAAAGCAAGAGAATGCTAAAGTATATAAAATAAAGAAAACCTCTTCAGATCTTTTCGATACCAGGTCAGAACCTGTACCATATTTTGCCTCTCATTCTCACAGAGGAACGTGGATGGTTAAGAAATAGGTTCATTCAAAAAAGGGTGAAGACGTGGAATATGGTGCAGAGATATAATTCTAAGCACAAGTCACGTACAGGTTTGGTTTGGAGAAAAGGCTTAAGTTTTCGATCATTTTTTCCCTTACTCTTTTTTACTTTTGTTTGATACTTATTTTTCATATCATTCACTTCTATTTCCACTTATTATTACAAAAGAGTTACAAAGACACTATTTTAAATAAAATGTAGTATACTTTTTTTTCTCTAGTATGTTGCTTAAATAGTACATTTCCAATGGGGCAAAATTTATTAGTTGTTGTATATTGCTGGCATAGGATTTGTTATGAAACAAAATAAAATTATTTACAGATATTAACGTATCATGTATCAGTAGAAGCACAAACGGGAAAATTGTGGATTGTGCAGAAGTGGATTAAACCTCTAAAAGCTTCACTTTAAAAATTCAGTGTACTGCAAGTAAAAGGCCAAAATGATAAATCAAATTGCAATTTGATATTGTTGACGGCATAGGTTTCACTGGCGAAGCATATTTCACACGAAAAATGTCTCACAAGGAATTGATTATTCCACATAGTATTTAGCACGATAGGGATTCTCAATTACGTGTTTACTTACTGAAAAAACACACTAACTGTTTCCACAAGCCTTCTTCTAATTTGAAACAGGGTTGCTAAAACAATTATTTCTTACATATTACACTTGTTTATGTCTTTTTTTATATTTTAACAAAAGAAAAAATTCAATGCTAAATTATGAGTCGTATTGCAAAATATTCAATATTCTTATGTGGCGAATAATGAACCAGTTGTGTTTTATTTATTTCTATTGGTGCTGAGGAGGGGCAATTATAATAGCAGACCTTATACATTTTCCGGGAGCAGGTGTCACCCCTTAGTATGGTACTATACTCTCAGATACCAATTACCGCGATGAAATTTTGACGCCCAGTTTCCTCCTCAGATGGAAGCATCTGACCTCAGCTAATGCGAAATTGTTCCAGGAGCTTAATTTTGCCCCAAACACTCAAGCCAAACAGGCCTTCTAGGGATCTTTAACATACCATGCCATCATACGATATGGATGCTGTCGATTTTTTTTTTTTTTTTTTGCATCATGAAAATCCACCGACTTGGGCAGGGGTTTAACCCACAAACTCGGGATACAAGACCAGCGCCAAACCATTTACACCAATCAGCCGGCATGAACCTGATACATAACTGGATATATTTATTCAAGAAAAAATGGGTTTGATTCATATATACATTAACTACCTATTTTTAACCCTCCCACGATTAAGGGAAATATTTTAACCTATTTCAAAATTGGGGATCTTTATTTATTTACGAACTTATCTGCTTTTTCATACAAAATGTCAGAACAGAACGCATGCCAAACGCATGTACGTGAACAGGAAAACGCTTAGGAATTTTAAGAAAATATGTCAAAACAGTTGGAGCCAATGTAAAAAACATTCGTGAACTGTATTTTTATTTATTACTTAATTGAGCTTGTTGTGTTGTGTAATAAAATATATTACTGTTTACTGTGTTTTCTCACGAGTTTATACTAACCGGTAAGTGTAATTTTGTGCAATATTGAAGTATATTTGCTCAAATGAAAACAAATGCCAGACAAAATTACACTTTGATTCAAATTGAAAAGACTCAGTGATCCTAAATTGTAACCCATTGTTATGTATTTTCTTATACTTTTTGTTTTACGTCTAAGCACACTAAAATAAATAGTTGTATGCTAATATTTACTCTTAGCAGCGTTACGGTCATCTAAAGGTTAAAGGCTTTTTGATTAAAGCTCGTAAAATTCAACGTAATTTGTATGATCGTACATAAGCATTATCTCATAATATAAGATTAGATAAAAAATACATTCTACTCATTTATTCTATTGATAGTTTATTTTAATTAAGAGATAAATTAGTCAATTTGTAAGTGTTTATCGACTGCAATGAAATTAATTATGTTTATTAAGGATTATTTTGCTTAGGATTTCATACTAAGGTGTTATCAAATAAAACAGATTCGAAGGAGCTTATGTAAAGTATACTTAACAAAGATCTTATATTCATGTGAATTTAGGCAAATTTGCATATGAAAGATAAGATAGCCTCGTATTCCTAGAGGTTTTTTTTTTCATGAGACTAACTAGTTTCTATGACAAGAGGTTTACAAAACATGTTAGCATAGTTAAGGATTTAGAGCGATGGTCCCCAAAGTGGTCCCTACAGACCCCCAGGAGACCCAATATTATTCTGGGGGTACATGGAAAATTTAAATTTATTTTGGTGTCCCTGAACAACGTCAGGGAGTCAGTGCAAGGTTTAATATAAAATTTTTAAAAAATTGATCCATTTTTATTTTAATGGGAATTGAAATAAATAGTAATTCACTTGGATGTTCCCGCCTGGGTGTGGAACCTTTATGCATGAAGATGTATCCTTACTAATACAAGAGCATCTTACTGAAATATCCACAAATGAGGGATTTACACCAATGTTTGAATAAGGACTCCACAAATTCTGGTTACAAAAAAAAATTATATTTTTCATCATGGGTTATTGTGTACAGAAGTTGTTGACTGCTTTACCATCTTCGATTTTGGTAGAATGTGGATTCAGTGCCATAAAAAACCTCATCACACGCACATACAAAACAATAACAAAAAGAAAAGAAACCGACTAAAAACTAGTGCTTGTGGAGATTTGCAGTTTTTACTCACAAACATTGAGATAGACATAAATTTATTCATAACATCTCATTAAGTTCATCCAAATCATTGTTTTTTAAATTTTAAACAAAAAGTTATATACATATAATTTCAATGAGTCTTCAAAAATTTTTTTAATTTACAATTTTTATACTATGCATTCATGTAGCTCTTTCACTTGGGGGATGGGGTCCTTGGGAAAGTTTTGAATCACACAAATGGGGTCCATTGGCACGTTTTGACTATCAAAAGGGGTCCATTGGTTAAAAAAGTTTGGGAACCTTGATCTAGAGGTACAATACAACATTGTATAAAAATTATATATTTAAGAGAAATTCTATTTTCTTTGCAAATCTATTTACCCTCAAGTTCAATCTCCCATTTTCTAACGTTATATCAAACAGTCCTAGGGAAATTTGCCAAGTATTCGAAATGTCAAAATTCAGCAGATGTCAACAAATATCGAAAATATAAAAAATAAGAAATATTCGAGAGAGTAATTTTAATTTTTTAAATTTTTTTTTAAAATTCCTTTTTTCCCAATGTAATAAAAAACAGAGATTGGAATATTATTAGTAACAAATGAAAATCAGATTGTGAATAAATTACAGTTCTGCTAAAATTACAAGTTGGATTTCTTGGTTCAGAAAACACAACTTTATTTCATTTTACAAATGCATCCCCTAAATAGTCCAATTTAAAGTGGGCAGATAACAATGTGAACCAAATACTGTGAATAAAAAAAATTGATTTTAATTAAATTTATCGATGCTCTAACATGGAAAAATAGCAGTAACTATTAAAACCTAAAATAATCAATGAAAATTTTAAGATTTTTGTTATTTAAATTATAACATTTATATAAATTATATGATTAAAATAGTACCCATTATTTATCTATAAAAACAAGAATATCACATAAGCAACACTACATAACGAAATTTAAATACATTCTAAGAAAATAGTTTCATAGTATGATACTCAATAAACATCGGAACACCATTTCTACAAAATGCTAATGATATAAGAGAAAGAACATTTAAATTACTCAGAGTTGAAACACATGCTATATTAAATATTTAAAATGCAATAAAAAAGTATAGCCATTGTTCCAAAGACTTAAGACATCAATAATTACATTATTGTTCTCTATATTTCAGTGAAGGAAAATAATTGTACTGATGTACAATAAATCAAAAGCAAGAATACAAAATTTTAGCATCTAGTATATAATTCCTGCATTCATTTTTATACACTTATCAAACTAATTCAATGAGAACCGTAAGAATTTAAACCATTAAACATGAAATGAAAAGAAATACTTGTATTCTTTATTGAAATTCCTATTTTAATATGGTAGTAAAAGAACTTTTTAAAATGCCATCATCAAATATTTAAGGGCATATTATAGGAATTCTTATTTGGAAAACGAAGAATGTTTTTAATTTCTTATCCTTTTAATGATGTATTTCAATTTCATCCGTATTAATTCTTTCTATGTATTTTTTTTAAATTCTTTACTGCGACACACTCTATACAGACATACATCCTAATTTTATTCGATTAAAATAACATCCAAGCTAAGCTTCAAACTGAGTTATAATTTTTCCTTCATTCTAGAGTGAAAGCACGTTTAAGAAAATTAGAAAATACATCGGAAAATGAAATTGCTTTCAAGTAGTTTATCTTTTGAAGGAAATATGTTAAATTTAATTTTTCTCTCTTTACTTTTTATTTTCAATCTTTATATACAACTAGTAATATCTTTATGCAATGATAAATATTAGAACTTGTGAAATTTTGCATCAAAAATTCTACGTGAGTTTTTGTTTCTATTAATTATTTTTGGTTTCTCGTAAAAAAAGTAAACTACATAGTACTGATAAAAAATTATACGTCAACGAATCCTTTGACACTGAATTATCATCATTTAAATATATTGTAAAATTAAATACAATACATTTTCCTATAAATGTAATATGTGAATTAATTCATTTAAGGGGCTAATTCCTAAGAATATATGTGTTCATATGTATGTACTATATATCTAATAAATTTGACCTTGAGAGATTTTAATTCATAATGGACTTTGCCCTCAAAGACTTCGAGTGATATTTTGCATTTTACCAACCTAATGTGAACTAATACGACTACATCTCTCAAAAAACTAAAAGGTTAGCGTTTTTGAAACAAGCTGACGTAATCTTGCATCACCCGCTTATGCAAACCAATCAGAGGAGTCTGTAGCGGCATCTACATAAGCCACTAACAGCCTCCAGATAGGTGATATCTTTTGTCCAAGAATCGTATAATTTTAATATTCAAATTATCATATATGCATGTATAAAATCCAGAAGTAGGTTTATAACCATAGTTATAAACCTAAGAATAACCAATAAAGATAGTAAGACATATTAGCCACAGTAGTACAATAGCAAACTCTTGAAATCAGGAACCAAGATTGCAGGCTTAAACAAAGTTTTGTAACCAGTCAACCTACACCTGTAATTTGCCTATACACTAGGCCATAGGGAGAGGAAGAGATATTATGGAAATATAATTATTACCAAATAAAACACACAGTACTTTAAATATATAACGATAAAATTTAATAGACTACTTACTAGAATAGAGTTAAAATCGATGTAATAAAACTAGAAAATGATTAAAACTTACTTCGTAAGCTCAGCATCAGGTTAATGTTTCCCGTCAATACTAAGATAGTATTAGCAGTACCGCATAAATGTAAAATTCGTAAATTAGGATAAAATAAAGGATAAGTCAAAAGAAAAATACATTTATAAACCTTAAATACTGACATAAAATTTATTGAAAAATAATAGTACTTCTTAAACATACAGAATGATACTAAAAAAATAAAGTATTATTAAATATGTAGCGCCATCTTTTGAGTAACTGTATTATATATATATAATGTGAATTGTGAATTTCTTTAGAACATTTTGAAGAACAAAATTTACCGCTTGGGAGGTTAAAATTTACAAAGAACTAAATGCTGGCATGAATATGTGTTACGAATAGAAATAGAACTTATAATGTTTCCACATTTTCACACTCTGCAGTCAAACAAATCTTATAAATATTTTACATCAAAACGATGCAGGAATAAAACTAAAACTATTACTTTAAAATAGTTTGTTAGTCTTTTCTAAATATGTTTTTATTTGGTATAATGTAAGATTAATGAAACACGTATTTAAAAATTTTACTCATTCATTTTAGTGTTTAAATTTAGAATAGATAAGTATGAAACATTCAAAATGAATACTGCTATACTGTTTAGTATTTGGAAATTAGAAACCGCTCGTTTAAATCTAATTATTCCTTAGGAATTCCAAAGAATAGTTTCCCCTAGCAGTTAGTCTCCAAAATAATGCATAATCAACGAGAAATACATCTTTTGAAATTTTATTTTCGCAATTTCCTTGTAAACGATAGGAAATTAAAATCATATTTGTCTTACTCTCTGCGAATACATACACCAACACTTATGTGAAATTAGAGTTTCTCGTATTTTGTCATTAGAAAAGTTATCACTGTGAAAGCAATTATCTCTACAGTATAATTAATCAACGTGCTAAAGTTTCATACTCTTTCAAATGAGTTGGATTGCTGCTTGCGAATATAATTTTCGAATAATTAAATCCGTTTGATATCTCGATTGCTTACAATTCTCTTCTAGAAATGCAATTCATTTGGCTCTAGTAATATCTATGTTGAATGCTTCGGTAGTTCGTACGTGACTAAATAAAGGAAAACGTCATGAAATTTACAGAATTTTCACACCACAAAAGTTTACTTTAATTATTAAGAATAATAAAAGGATATATTGTAAAATATATTTTTACTGATTGCATCAGCGTTTCTCGATCTGTGGGGTGCTACCCCCTAGGAGGGCGTGATAACTGTACAAGGGGGTGCGAGCATATTGAAAAGTTGAAAACAAAATATTATTTAAAAAAATATTACTTTACTGAAGTTAAACAAACAAAAAAGATTCTTGCGTAATAAAAAATAAAAATACACATTTACACTTATAAATGTATCTGTACTGCACAATGTATTTTATAGTCAATTCAACAATACTGAATTAAGAGCGACATTAATATTTGTAAATGACCCCATGGGCGTGTCATATTTAAAATTATGTACAAAGATTAACACTTATATGGATAGTTTGTACGGTTTACAATAATTCCCTTAACGGCTGAATTAAAGTTACGTGTTTCACTTCTCAACCTCCCTATTTTTACATAGGTACGCGTATGTGATATATTGGGGGAGGGGGGAGAGAAAAGGAATAAATGAGAAAATCCTTTATACTTAATAAATCCTTTGCAAACATTGTAAAGGTCCGTTTACTGCATTACAAAGTCTTCGGAATAATTTTATGGATAATAGTGCACATAAAATATCGTTTCGTGGATAGACGTAGTATATATACGTCCGGGTCAATTAACGCTTTGTCTGAGAGAAACGTTTATATACGCCGATTGCATGTGAATGGTTAAAGTCGTATTGTAGCTTTATCATCAAAGTGAATTATTGAATTAAATGCATTGTTATTGTATGGGAAGGGAGAGAGGCGATGAAAATCATGATTGGATTTTGGGTTGCAAATATTTGAATTTTGAGAAGCATTGGATTATATTAAAGAATTCAGGCGAAATTTTACTATTCCCATTTTTTTTACTATTTTAGGTCATTAGTATCAAATATATCATTTCATATAATCGCAGTTTATTAAGGATGAATTATTACCAACAGATAATTTATTATTAAATTCCTTAGTGTTGAAATACGAATACATTTTTCGTGAGTTATTATTGTTTTATTATGAGAAAAATATTTTATTTAATTTTTAACATTTGTTGGTGACTTGTTTTTTCAATAGGATAAATAAAGGTCCATGCATCCAGAAGACATGTGTATCCATCATCAATGCGGTGCAAAATTCAAAGTGTGATGTTATGATGGTATTAATATTCTTCATAACTTATCCATGTTATTCTGTGGAGTGAATCATTATACATGTATATCTGTTTAGAATCATGGTCAAGTTATAAAAATTACAGTTTGTTTGTTGGCTCCATTTCCACATTCTCACTTGTTTTATTATTTTATCATCCGGATCACTGTTTTGTGAAATATTAAAAACATTCTAAGGTTGCAGTACTTCTGTACATTGATAAATGTTATCTATTGAGTTGTTAAGAAACAAGAGGGTTAAACTACAAATCTAATTATTATTGAAACACAGTAAAACGATTAAATTCCAACTTCAACAATCTTGATTTTTTTATGTGTCATAAATATAATAAAATGCTTGCTTGCAGTTTGAAATTATAATCTTATTCAGTAATTACAAGCTGTTAAACTACATCACAATTTGGGGTGATAAAGTTTACCAATGTTGACCTTTGTAATTCAAAAGTGCATGCATGTCAGGGTGACAGGAAACATGGGATTTTGAACGATAAGTTAATTTTAACAAACGCGCCCTTTAGCTATTTACATACATTTACATTTTTGGTCGGCTCACACAGACCAGGTATCTTGTGTCTTGTTATTTGTCTACCTAGTAATAGGAAGCAGCGCCATTTGGGGAATAATTATATTTATTACAAAGCTAGAAAAAATGGCTTTGATTCCCTCGCCTCGAAAACGTGAGCCCAATAGTTTTCTTTATTACATTGATAAATAAATTAATGAACTATTAAAGTATTATGTTAGCTTTTTTGAATGATGCATATTATTTATTGAGACTGATCTATTCGCGTACTTTCTTTATTATAATCCTCTTGGGAAACCTTTGGTCTATCGATTTGAGTTTACTCACAGCCAAACCTCTGAAGAAGAAAACCTGATTATTCAGATTAGGTCTGATACATATAGTCTAGATTTTCGAGCTGAAGAGAGAGAAAGTGAGGAGATATGATAGATTACTACTGGTCAGGTATTATACATTTTACTGAGTATTTCAGAGATTTGATAATTGAAAGAATTAAAGTGACGATTGGTCACTAAAGTTTAATTATTGCTCAGATAATTGAAATAGTAGATTTGGTCCTGAAATAAGAGGGTCGATATTTAAAGTTTTCTCATAATTCAAGCATCTCGTTATTATTTCACATATTGCTTAGTTTGAGAACTTCTCGTTTAAATTATTTGAATTTTCTTGATAAATTTTGTGTTCAATAAATAGATTTATTTGTTGATATGGCTAGTCTTACCCTTCCCTTCCTCCCACAGCTCTAGGTGAGACTGAGAGAACATCTCAGTCTTTAGAATATACGATCATTTTTTGATATTTATAATAATGAAAAAAATCAAGGATAGTTTAAACTATGAGGTTCTGTATTTTAATGTTTTTTAATGTACCAACGATGTTTCAAATTTATAATAATTATGAATGTTTCATAAATTCTGTTAATATAAGACTAAAATACATTGTAGGTCCCATATATCCATGTTAATCTTAAAACAAAAGCAAATAATTCTTCCACAAAAGAACAACCCATGCATTGACAAATTATCAATTGTGTACTAAAATCAATAAACTTATATTTGCATCCCATCATGATACAAAGCATTAATAGCAGCTAAACTTTCCAACAAAAGGCTGAGACCTGCACCATTTTGCTAAGGATACCCCCAGCTGTTTCGAAAACATCAAAATTCTTCCTTTGATGGGTTCTTCTCGGTTGAAAATCGCTGTTCCACATCAATAACCCTTCATTGAAGAAAGAATTTCGGTTATTCTGGCTAACGAGGTAACACTAGAGCAATACTTCATCACTGGTTTGCGAAAACAATGGAGACAGGTTCGAATTAACGCTTCAGGTTCATTCTCATTATAGTGGGTTTTTTATTGTGTTTTTTCTGCAGTATCCCCTTACTATAGAAGATAAAGCGAGGGGAGGGGTCTTCCCTGCTGAGAGTTTGCCGATGATTATTTTGCAATGAGATATGTTTGTTATGTTATTGTTCTTAATTGGCTTGCTGTTGGTATTGTAGCATTTTGATAGGATGTCATAATATTGATTTTTTATCTTCTTATATACGAAAAAGAATTTTGATTCTTAATTAGTTGTCTTTGAATCTGTTTTTTAAAGGGTAGAAATGTAAAATTAATTAACTCTGTGGATTTATTATTATTGTCCTGTGTACGTAAGATTCTTCAAGAAGCTCTTGTTTTTATATAAAACCTGATTTATTGTTTAGTTAGGATTGGCTTAGCAAGTTCATCAAAATTTAAATTCAATTGTTGAAAAATTTTAGAAATCTTTTTTAACAATGCGAATTTAATCAGTAATTGTTGAATATTTATGTGGTGTATAGGGCTGCAATACCTATTTTTAACATTTAAATACGTCTAGGAAGGTTATAATTCATTGAAAATTTAGGTGTTTAAGTTTCCAAAATATTAATTATAGTATATATTAAAATTAAATATTAAAATTATTATATTAAAATATTATAAATTGTAAACACTATAATTGATGTATTTTACTGTTTATTTACTGTATGGTTGTGTTAATGTTGTGTTTAGCCACGACCATAAAACTGAATGTTTTATTTCAGAAACTTTTAGAAACTGTTGCAAGTCATTTCACTTTAAATTTTAAAGTTAAAAAATTCTACTAATCATCGAAGTATAAAATACAAGATATAAAACTAATTTTAAATGCAAACCCCAAATGGATGGATTAAAATAAAAATAAATGTTATATAGTCATTTGCATGAGAAAAAATGAAGGCACGATGTGATATTTGTCTTTTAACGAATTTTAATGAATGCATTCTTTTTTTGAGAATTTTTAGAAATTTCTATCCGAATGTCGTTGAATAGCTAAAAATAACTTTAATGTGAAAGGAACACTTATCTTATCCGACTACCCTAAAATTGTAAATTTTGCCAAAAATTGACAATTTTTTTATGATTTTATTTTATATGCGATCTTATTAACTTTATAAAAATGCCAAGTTTATCAGTTTCCGTTCACTAGAACAAAAACTACAAGTGTTTTAGTAAAAGCAGATGCCATTACATTAAGCAAGATGTCACACTTTAAAACGCGTTTTACTCGAAATGTGATTTTTTGAAAATAATCAAATGGGGTCACCGATCGCTAAAGAAGTTTTGAAAATAATTAACTGAAATTTTTTCTGTAAGTTCTGTATAATAGTAAAAGTGTTTTAACGATCAGATTTATCAATCACTGTTTTATTACAAAATTTACATATAATCACTGTTTTTTAAAGCAATTCCATATATTAACTGAGATAAAGTGCTCTAGTTTTTGTAAAAAAGAATATCTCTTATCCTGAAGGCCATTTTAAAAATAAATAATATAGCAACACATTAGATTGAAAAAAATTGAAAATTTGTTTATAAACCTTTGGTACAGAATGAACCGCGTTTATGGTTTTTTTGGTCAAATTTTACCTATTGTTTCCCATTTTAGTAATAATAATTTCTTTTTATCTTCTTAATTTTAGCACATTTTTCTTAAAATGCACTAAACAAATCTAAAAATAACACCAAAAAAATCCCCATATCTACTTTAAAAAAAAAAAAAATTTCGCAACCAGTCGGATACCTTAAAATTATATGTAAACCAACCCATTCAACATTATTCAATATAAATAATTACCATTTTAGCACTGTTCCCATTCGATTAATAACGCTACAAATATACTCCACAGCTCCCACTTTCAAAATTAATATCAATCCAACCAGGACTATGTTAACTATAACAGGTACAACAGAGCGGAAATTCCGTTGTAACTGTCACAGTTGAGGCTAGACTGCACTGTTTGTGTCCTCCACATAACCTTCGAATTCTACATTACCCAAAACACCACTTCGAGAGAGAAATCATAGGTATTCACTGAAATGTGCATAGAGAGCGCACCACTACGCTCTAACAGCTTCTAGTAACAGTTATTGCTTGGGCGAATGTCGATAAGGTAAACCTAATATAAATCTAAACCGTGAGCCTAATATATTGGAGTATGCACTAGTAATTGTTTAGGTTCAATACTTTGTTATCAGATTTATTTCGGCACTACACACATACATATTAACGGAATACTTAACTAAGTTGTAAGAAAGTTGCACTAAGTTGTTTTATTCGTTTTAATTATTTTAAATGGAAATGATTTTTGGTTAAAATGTTGAACTATTTTGGAGAATTAATCAAAATTGGTGAGTTGTATGAAGAATTAGAGTTATATTTAGGTCACACAAAAAAGCTGCATTGCTGCTATCGGCAACAGACTTTGAAATTGTGCACCATATCCGTAACTGATCTGGCACACAACCCACTCCATCTCCAAACTACCACACCACATTTACGGGAGAACGTTTGAGTCTTGACATATTTAACGTGCAATGGCCTCCTCTAACGTCAGCGGTACTAGGTTTGGACTCATGACACGCCAGCCACGTGTTCGTTACCTTGTGTGTTGCATATGTTACTTCCATCACTAGGTGTGGTTCAGTGGTTATAACTATGATTGCTAACTATATTCAAAAAATAATTCACTACTAAACAAGGATCTCACCAGCTATATTATATTCTTATAATTAGGTTCTATAAACATGTTTACATATTCTCCGTCCTACCAATTGATTTTAATTCCCTAATTTAACTTCCAAACGAGCGAAGAAAACATCATCTATATGTTGGTACAGCATAACCGAAACTAACTACAAAATGTTATTTTTATAAAAACAAATTATTTCTTTAAAAAAGTTTAGGAATGCCATCTAGTGCACTTTTCGTCACACCTTGACAACTAGGCTACCACGGCCACGTGAGTTGTATGGAATAAAGATACGTTACATTTTACACCTCTAACTTTATAATGAATAATAAATTTGACTTATCATTAAAATCCCTAGTAAAATAAGTAATGTTATTAATATCATGTAAAGAATATAAATTAACTCATCGGCAAAAGTTTCGGGAATATAGTGCTGAAATAATTCATCCTCAAAACAATAACTATAACAAAAGTTATTTTGGATAAGTAAAAAGGAGAAGACAATCGTTCAGAAACAAAAAAAAAACATGGTTACATATTAAAACCGGAGAACACGGAAAGTGTAACTGATAGAGCTTTATTTACAAATCCCGAAGTTATCTTCGTATTTGATCCATAAGCATAAGCTCAACCATCATTTCTTACTGAATACAACTTGAAAAGAGAATTTCTTAAGCATTGGAATTTTATTCAAGCCCTGCCTTACGCAGGCAACTGAGAATTTGACTCTGTGCCTAAACGAAATAGGTCAAAATGTGACACATGGCACTGTTCCAAATGATCTTTATTATGATGATCTTTGCCCTTAGGCATGGGATTCTTTGGAATGATTTTACGGTGGCTGTAATTTAAGGATACTAAATTATAAACGGTATAGATGTTCTGTATTATATTGCAAAGTAAATCAAAATTCAATCCTTAGAGGCGAAATTTTTAAAGGAAAGTTAATGTTTTACGAAAGCTGTGTCGTATGGTTAACATATTTGCATTGAATTTATAATAAATATTGATTTTATTGAAAATGAACGGATTTTTATTTTAACATTATTTTAAGCTTAGGTAGTTTCTTATGCTCAAAAATATTAAAATATGAAAATTATCTGGGTATAAATTTTAAAAATGATATATGATTTTTTCTAAATTATTTTTTTTTACCTTGCACCTTGTGAAACAGTTGTGACGGGTTCTTACGCGTTTCACTAACCTTCTCATATATGCTATATTTTATTTATTTCAACCAGTCTCCACCGGGAGCCAAAGCGTGATTTATGCAAATGAGATATTTTATATAAGTTCGAGTTTAGCGAGTTAGAAGAGGGAATGAAATGAAGAGAGAATAGAATGAAATGAAGGGAGAATGAAATGAAATGAGAAAGTGTTTTTTTAAGTGTAAACGTAGATGTTGTGAGAGAGTCTATCGTACCGCTGTGGATAAAATTAGTTCATAAAAGAACTGCGAGAATAGCTGAGAAAGAAGTCGCCAATTAAAGGAATCCTAATTCAAGCGGTTCCAAATCAAGATATTAAGGAAACAGCTAGACGAACCTGCCATAACATAAGAAATCAGGTTAGTTTTATTTGTTCCAATTAAGTATAAGGGTGTAGCTGTAATTGTACGCGTCGACCCTTCGTACATTCAGATAGGATTCCGTCATTCATGATTATTGAATCCTTCTCATTCTCCACTGTGTTTTATTGTTCTTAAAATTGAAAAGTATTTGTGTAATCTCTTAATTAAGAAAGCTCAATAAATAAGATTGATTTGTTAAAATAAGTAGTGAATTTATTATGCATTCAACACGTTCAGATTCAGGTAATACCCGAAGGGGAATTGATAATATTAGAGGTAGCGAGAGACTACGACACAGTTATCACGAATTCGTAAACGGTGTTATTCTGTCAAGTTATGGGTTTGATCCTTGATGTCACTAAAACCTCTTCATACAGAAAAGCTCACCACGTTAAGTTTGAAAAGTTATAGTTAAAAAAAAACTGAAAAAAAAACTCGCTTTTATATTGAATCGAACTAAACAGTAAAAAAAAATAATTCTTAATATAAGAATAAAATGATTAAAGAGAGAATTAATGCCATTGTGGTAAAAGCCTGGGGGTGCTCTATATTAATTGTTATAATTTCTTAATAGTCCTATTCCGAAATGCTGAGTTAGTGTAAAGTACCCAACGCTTTTACCACAATGGCATTAATTTTATCGTTAGTCATTTTATTCTTATATTAAGAAATATTTTTTTTTTTACTTTTTAGTTCGATTCAGTATAAACGCGTGTTTTTTTAATTTTTTTTTTAAACTATAATTTATTTTTCATTTTTTAGCTCGATCTACAATAAAAGCGTGTTTTTCTTAGTTTTTTAAAACTATCATGTATTCATTGTTGAATTTGTCCTTGAGTTTGATATTTGGAACCTGAATTACATGGCTGCTGGAATTAGTCTTGTTTTTCAATGGATATTAATTAACGGGCCTGAAAGGTATTTATTGTCTCTGTTTATGGGGCTTAGGATGAGTTCCGTATCGTTATATTTCAAAGATTCGGTCTATATAAATACAGGTCAAACTAATAAAAGTGCGTTAAGAAGAAAATGTTTGAATTAAAAAAAAATTATTTACCGTGTTTTTATAACGGAATAAAAAGTACAAAATTCCACCTCTTCGGTTTTTTTTTCTCTTCTTTTTTCCCATTTCCATGCATTGTCTCCCACTTCTGAGTTGTGTTTCAAATTTCGCGTCTCTTGCTCATACGGAAGTCTCAGTTTAAAATGGAATACAAAATCCCACCCAGACAGGCATACATGAAAGCGAGCTAAAAAAAATATGGTAATATTAAGTGTAAATTGTATTATCACTGTTTAAGCGTATTACCATAATGTTAATTCGTATCATCGCTTCCTAAAAAAATTGCTTTATAAAAATAAAATAAAAATATTTAGGAGTTAGAACATATTTTTTTACCACATGCGCGAGTCTTTTTTTTTTTTTACTTCCCTTTTCTGAAATACTAGACAATTGTTTTTATTGTTGTAAAAATTACTGTCGCACCCATTTTCCCCTTTCTCACATAAATGGCACTTTTTTTTGTTTGTTTTACTTGTATTAACCACAAGCGCATTCGCACTTTTAGGGTTACACCTTAACCTTTTTGTTGCCAAATTTGAAAATCGTTATTCCGGATGTCCTGATAAGAACAATGGAACAAAATTACGAAATTAGTGTACTGTCTTCAGTCCTTGACAAGTGTGCAAAATTTCGAATAAACTTACCTTTTAAAGTGGGTAAAAATCGAGTTCAAAAATTTCGTTACATGCAAGTGAAACTTATAAAACCGTGTTAAAAACCTCAAATTCTTTACATCGAGGTGATGTGGAGAATGAAATATTACATCTCGAATGCCGTCCTCATCATTGACCTAGGTTCAAAAAAAATTAATTGCTTTCTCATTAATTAACAGTATTGATGTTGCTTCTAATTGCGATGTTATAAATATTTCTTGCAATAAAATTTTTTTGTAATAAAAGAATAAAAACGACTGTACTAAATTTATAAAAATATTGAATAATTTTATGATTTTTATGGTATGAATTGGTAACTATAAATGTCCATAAATTTGGATTTAGAACGTGTAATATATTAAAAACGACTTTCCGCAAATTATATAAAATGAGATTAACTACATTTAAATACATTAAACAAATACAAGTATGGTTTTATCAACTTAACTAACCCACACAATCCCCCTTCGCTTTGCATGATGTTTTAACACCATATATATTTTTTAAAGGTACTGATATCTCTGTCCGAGCATGAAGCTTTATATTGTACTGAAAAATATTATTACTGCTCTCGCCTCTTAATTTGAAAAAAGAAGGATTTTAATTTCCAAAACGGAAATATGCTTATCTTGTGCGAACCCATAAATGCACGTCTAATTCACAAAAGAAATATGCTTGGCAAATAAAAAGACTGCTGCCTATCCGGTATAGTGGTCAGTGAAGCTGACTGCGGTGCCGTAGGGACAGGGTTCGAATCCCGGAGAAGGCATGGGTGTTTGTGTTGTAATCCTTTCATCTGTCAGTGTTGTATACCCCACTCTTATACATTTCGTGGTGCATGGGGTTTATAAATGTTAAAAAATAATAATAAAAAATAAAAAGACTGTTGGTTTAATGAATGGAATTTTTGTCTACTTGTATCACACCGTCTTAAATTTCTACAAAATCCATTCCTTACCGTATATCATCTTAAGTACAGAAACAAGCTGGCAAATTGTATGTGCGCAGGTCGAATATAACAAGATATATCATGAAGAATATGATTCGATTTTCTTCTATTCTTAGAGAGAGCTAGATATATACATAAATAAGCAATTTTATCCAATTTATTATAAAATTATCACAATAGAGAGAATAATTCTAAAATATGTTTGTACATATTACATTACCTTGGAAATATCACGTGAGTGAAATGAAGTTTACATTAAACGTATACATTAGTTGCATTATGTTCATACAGTGGCATACTATACAATCATTACGTAATGCTGTTTGAAACACCATTGAATATCATGGACAATCTTAGCGACTGAGAACTGTGAATAATATGAATATCAACAAGCGCATTGGGAATTTCAGAATCACGAAAATATATGCCTCTTTCAATGCATTTCTGAAACTGTATTTCAGGAGAACAATGTCCGATTAATAATGATAAGAATGTTAGTCTTCTTATCAGCATTAAAAATTTCTGCTTAGTTTTTCTATTAACCGGATATATCGCTTGTTGAATATGTGTGGGATTTCATCATTTGGGGTCTCGTTCATGGTTAGCCTTTTTATAGGTGATGTAGATTATTTTGGGGGCAAGATGAGAGGGATTTAGAATGCTCTACCAGGTACAAACTTAAAGATGTTGGATTTGATTTGATTTAAGAACACATTTTGAAACGAGAGGAGATTTCAGATAATTCTGATATTCAATATGTATATAATGTGCTTTTATTTTTGTAAATTCAACCGCAAAATTGTCTTAACCCTATGATTGTTTTGGTATTATCCTTTTATTTTCTATTGAAAAGTATTTGATGGGTTTGTCATGTTTGCTAACAGATGTATACAATGGACTTGGAAAATAAAAATAACCAATTCATATTATACATATATGCACAGAAAAATGGTCTTTGAATTACACTTTTTTTTGTTTTTTTATATATTATTTTTAACGAACTGGATGCCACATTTATGAATACAAAGGTAAATTAAAATAAATATTTTATAAAGAATATCAAAACCTCAAGAAAAATCTACATTTTTATGATTTTTTCTTTTAAAAAATAGGATAAATGCAAGCAGAAATAAAATATAATGAACAATGGAGCGTATAACTCAATATAAATAGTTCAGAATAAATCTTACAATTTTTCAACTTTGCCATTCTTTTGTTCAATAACTATATTTCACAATTCGAGTTCTTTAAATTTGCTATAAGGATTACTATTTTTTAAATTAAAGTTATTGATAACAACTAATCAAGAACATTTCTTGATGCATAAATAATTATTTCTTTTTGAAATGCTTTCTCTAATTATTTACTTTTCGATCAGCGGAATTAATATTGTGAGAAATCGATACGTTTTTGTCTTATCTAAAAATGGATTATGCATTCAAAAGCAATGCATTATTTTTTAATGCTTCATTTTAATAGATCTACGAAAAGAAAACAATTAAAAGAAAGAAGTGCGATTCATTCTTTGATAATTATACTCAACTTTCAAATAACACGAATAAAAACATTCAGTGAATTAATGTATTCGGACAATGCATAAAAGTGAATAATTGCACCAAACCTTTTTTCCCCAACCTTTTAGCTGTAAATTGCACCGATGTTAATATTAATTATTGAAAATAAAACAAATGCTTTTATGTGGGAGTTATGATGCATTTTTAATGAAAGAAAATAGGAAGTATGTGAAAGAGAATAGTAAATCAAAACATTCCATTTTTTCAGAAAGTTTACTTATGTTACCTCATTGTATCATTCAGGTTTTGTATATTCCTTTCCTCTTTGTATTATTTATCTAAAACAAGAGTATGCAGTTCTGTGTTTCGCGAATTCATATTAATTTTTTGCATCAGAGAGACAAAAGAATGTGGTGTTTTATCTGCTGTAGTATACTATTAAACAAGACTTTTAATTCAAAATATAAATTAAAGAAATTATTAATGACTCTAAGAAAACCTTTGTATTATGCCGTGAAAATTATTCTTAAATTGTGATTCATCGAATTCGAAAAAATTAGCATTTGCTTAAAACTGCCAAGCGCCATAATAAAGTTTCAGTATCCCGTATAAGTATAATCTAAGCTATAAAATAGTGATGATTTCATTATAGTATTGTATTCTATATTCTCAGAATTTCTTTTCTCTAACTAACTTTTTCGCTTGAAGATAAACTTTTTTTTCATATACTTTCAAACATTCGACTCTGAAAAAATACTGTATTGTACTGTATTGAATTGCATTGTAAGCTAACAAGTGCTACGATTAACTTAATATATTCTTTTAATATCACTAAAATGATTTATCTTATAATTAAAACTGTTCTTAGGGGGGAAAGGCATACATTTTTTTCCATTTACTCAGTGATTCATTTATAATTTAGCTTTTAAGAAATAGAGAATTTAATACTGAAATATATATATAACACCATATTATATTTTATAAAATTCAAGCTAAATTCTAAAAATTGACTTAGATACTTAAGAAACTATATTCTGCGCACTATAATAAATCAAACCAGTTATTGAAACTGAAGTATGCTTGATGTAGCTCTTTTTATATTTAAAATTAACATATAAATGCTGTGAATTTTTAATTAAACTTAATTATTAAACATCTAGTGTGGATTTTTTAGTCTCATAGCATCTCATAACTTCTAAAATCTTTGGATCACAACTTAAATTAAAATACCATCAATAGTAATTAATATAAATGAAGAACAGTGACCTCTTTTGCAAAATTAATTTAAAGATATTTCATATTTGTTCTATACGAAACCCGATTGCCCGAATGACAGAGAATCCGAATTTAAATTACAAATTCTATGTATTTGACTTCAAAGTTGAATTTAAGAATTAATATCTGTCATTGTAAACATCCTTTGAGGTATCCTGAAAATTTTGAACAGGTTATATCGCTTAGTTTATTCAATTACTGAATCGAATTTGTTGAAAGTCTTTGAAAGTTCCTCATTATAAGTGTCTGAAAACTGTCAACTGAATAAGTCAATATCACTAAACTAATTCCTATACTCTCAAGGAAAATTTACAGAGTCATCTTTACATGAAAGGCATCCCGAGGAAGATATTCCTTAAATTAAATTTTCACAAAACTGTCTTCTATGGTATAAAGGCATTTGATATATATGATTACATCACATCTTATATATTTTCTATAGTACTTTTAATTCCTGATTATTCGAAATGAATTCCAGGTCTTAAGTAAATTAAATTAATGTTTATATTTAATGTACTAAATATTTTTATCATATGTGTGTTACTTTGAAATTATTAGGTATAAAACTACAAATTTAATTCCATCTTTGAAATTTGGTATAAACTTATTTTTAGGACTTATATTTTATTTACTAAACTTTTTACATGAATTATTTTTATTGAGAATTATTAGGTTTTGCATCACTTTTAGCGTTGAATGCATCGAATACCTATAACACATAAAAGTTTCACCGTTCAAATCAAATGAAAGAAATGTTGTTATTTCCTAGTTTTACAGTGTTATGCTGTCTCCTCCAACTGTAAGGTCAGTTTTGAGTCGCAACAAATATGTTGATTCATAGATATTTTCTTAGTCCCTATGTTTATAGATAATTTAAAGACATTAACGATGACTTCTAATACTCTAAAATAAATTAAATCTTTTTGAAATTTTATCCTTCCACTCGGATTATGTTCTTTTTGTATGTTTGTTTCATCTCACAAAATATTTAAAGGCATGGTTTAAAATGTAAGAAACTTGCATCCACTCCAATTTCATTTAAGAACTCAAAGCATTTTGTCATTATTCAAAATTGGCGAATAAACAAAGGAGTATTACTAAACAATAAATAAGGCGTATCATTTTTTGGTTATCTCTCTCTATCTCCTTATCACATTACAATATCAATACTTCTACATATTTCCGGTGCACTGTGGCATTGATAGGAATGAAAATGCCGATTGCTTGGCGAAGAAGGGGACAGAAATCTTTCAAACCTCTAACGATACCATTCCTTTTCATAGTGCCAAAATAATTATAAAGAAATACTACAGAGAGCACTTCTGGTCTTAATTCAACCAAAAGAATAAGCAAAAGGTGTGATTTAGCAAACTCCACGAGATAGAGCTGTGGCAGATTTTCGAATCGCCACTGGCCCGACTGCCTATCCAAGCATCTAAATAGGATAGGCATTGCCCAGAGTCCATTTTGTAAACTGTGCTACTCCAATGAAGAAATGGACGCCATTCATTTGGCAGGCTGCCGTGCACTCAGCTGTGGATCCATGTGGATCTGATATTGGGAGGCCAGGCACAAAATGTGGGATTTATAGACTATACTGTGAACTTGTGTTTCTTTTCTTATTTTTCTTTCATTATTTTTTGTGTTGTCCTTTGTTTGTTTTTTGTCAATATTCTCTGCTTCTCTTTTTGTTTGCAGTTGTCTTGTAATCCATCATTGGAAATAAAAAACTATATATTCAATGGTGAAACAGTACAAACATGATTAAAAATGTGTGTACATTTTACTAAGAAAATTTGTTAATGTAGTCTGTTATTGTTCGGAAATTGTAATTAAAGCACACGCAATTACAATACATATAACTGTTATTTCAGTTGAATATGTTTCCAAATCCTCATTTCGTTGCAGAGTAATAGGTAAAGTATATATGTATATATAGAGAGAGACAGATAAATTTGGTTCTAATGTTTCCAGGAAAAGTCTGACATAGGGTGCAAGGGATTTCGTAAATGCACCGCTGACATGTCACAGTACTTCTATCGAACACATGGAGGTCAGTATGTCCGTCTACCATGATGTCTCTCTAGACCATAGGTTCTCAACGTGGGCGATAACGCCCTCTTGTGGGCGTTTGAGGCTTTCAGGAGGGCGTTGAGATGGCCCGAAGGGGCTTGGGTAGATTAACCAAAAAAAGACTAAAAACACGCTGATTATGTACTAACAAAAGTAATTTTTATTACTGTTTACCTTATGTTGATTGTAAGTATTTAAATCATTCCATATCACATGCACGAAACTTCAGTTATTTCGGTAGTAAAGGAAGTGGATTAAAGACTTAAAAGATTACATTACATTCTGACTTACATTAAATTGAATGATATAGTGCATTTTAATTTCTGTAGTGCACGTGTTGTCTTTGTCTGTGAGCGGTAGGAAAACATGTTTCGTCCATTGCATTTCATTACGTATATTATCCAATAAACATAATTAAATATGTTAACCAAGAATTAACGTGATCCTTTAAAGGCTGAAACTGTCAATTTATATTTATTTTGAAATTAATAGTTTATTATGAATTACTTCGTATCATCTAAGCCCCTGCCTGTCTTTATAACAGGTAACCTAAAAATCTTTTATTCCACTCTTTTAAATGAAGAAGAAATTCAGTAGCGTTTCAATTCCAACAATATCCTACCTAGATTAAAATATATAATATTGCACATTTAAATATATTTGCGACAATAGATATTTCAGATCCACAAGTAAGAAAACTGGGACTTCAGAAAAAAAATTAAATTAAAAAAATATATTCTTTTAGTAATAGGATATTTTTTTAAAACAGAACGATTGTTTTCACCATGTATTATGTACATTCTTATTTCTCTAGAGTGGGAGGAAGCGGTTTAGAAATATTCACTAGAAAAAGGGGCGGTATCGAAATATTTATTAGAAAAGGGGGCCGCCAGTTAAAAAAAGGTCGGGAACCTATGCTCTAGACCATCGAATCCCCTCGACCATAGTGATCCTTCCCAACAACGTTAAAAGGCCGATATCGACTGCCAGATCCTCCCCAAGTGTGAACAAGTCTTAAAACGCTGTCCAGATTGAATCGCCACTCCTCACTGAAAAGAGACTTCCTTCTATTGCTCTCTATCCAAGGCAGGTGTCCTCGGCATCATACTAGACGGTTCTTTTTGAGGTTCACAATCCGAGGAATGCAGACTGTAGGATGCATGTTATAAAAGACACCTGCATTAAGTCTTTGGGTGACTTTTATTTGTAAAATGGATGCCCATGTTGCATAATACAGGTAACGAGACACTTGTGTGTCCTTCGCGGACCTATCCCTTTTTTGACTAGAAGTTTCAAATAACGCATCTTGAGCCAGTGATGGTGCCCTTTAGTGGTATTGACCAGATAGATGGGCCATTGTACTTGTCTCTGGGAACTGTTTCCACAGAGTAGACACCATATTTTTCGAAAACCTGAGATCCTTACAGCAGGTAGCCTGTGATTAGTCTGCCTCGAGTTTTCCAACTATCCACCATCTTGTGGCCATATTAACGATTGGTAAACAAAGAAATTCAAAAAAACAAGGATTGGGCTGAGCTACTATGTTCTAAAATGTCCTTACGTTACAAGCTACAATGAGCAAGTGAGGTACCTCTACACAAACGTGATCAGTGCCTTTACGACATCACAGGCCACTGCGTTATAGCGATATCCGTAAAGAGATTAGCTATCATTTGATGCCTTATATGCAGATAGGCGTTAAATACTATTTCTTTAAAATAACTTTTCTTCCTTTATTTGTTTTCACCAGTTTAAATACCTGTCTGCCTTGTTCTTTTTGCACTTTAGATTACAGGGCTGAAAAGACATTTTCATCTATACCGGTTATTATGTTGTTTACTCCAGTCAGTTTTTGTTTGCGGATGAAAAAGTTGCTGCAAAAAGTAAAATCTTAAAAAAAAACACGTTTTAAGAAGAAATACAGAGAAGAATAGCAGAAGCTTGTAATATGATTTAAACACTTAATGCTTTATATAATTTTAATATTCTCAGAATATAAATGGTAATTGTATAAAATAAAGTGCTTGAGCTAATAGCGCACAATTAACCAAAAAAAAAAGTCACAGGGAATCTCTTAAATGCATATGTATATCTATCCATCCTAAAATAATGAATTTAAAAACACTAATATATTAACTCCTTAACTGCCATTGGCGTATATATCCACCTCGATCAACCGGTGCTTTGCATGTCCAGGGCATATAAAAACGTTTTCTCGAAATACGATTTTTTCTTTGCGCTGATATCTGTTAAACTATTCCGAAGGATTTTGAATACTATAAAATGACCTTGGCAATGTTTGCGAAGGGAGAAATTCAGACAAAAATTTTGCATGTTTTTACGCACGCCTTTGTGAATATGGTGGCACTGGGGAGCGAAACGCGTAATTTTTAATTGGCACTTAAATAGGTTAAGGTATCCGACTGCTTGCTTCAACTTTTTTTTAAAATAATGGAGATATGGGGAATTTTGTGTTGTTTTTAGATTTGTTTAGTACATTTAAAAATATGCTAAAATTAAGAATTGAAAAAGAAATTATTATTACTAAAATGGAAAAAAATGGGTTGAAACTGACAAAAAAATAACAAACGTGGCCCATACTATACCAAAATTTATGAACAGGTTTTCGATTTTTTAAATCTGATGTTTTGTATATTATTCATTTTTTAAACGACCTTCAGGATAAAAAATATGTTCAATTTACAAAAGCTAGAGCACTTTACCTTTGTGATAAAACATTGCTTAAAAAAACTGTGATTATATTCACATAAAGGGCTGTAACCTTTGTAATAAAACAGTGATTGATAAATCTGAATGTTAAAACACTTCTACTATTATACAGAATATGCACAAAAAATTTCAGTTAATTATTTTAAAAACTTTTTAGCAATCGCTGGCCCCACTTGAGTATTTTCAATAAAAACACATTTCGAGTAAAACGCGTTTTTATGTATGACATCTTGCTTAAAGTAATGGCATCTGCTTTTACTAAAATACTTGCAGTTTTTGTTCTAGTGAACAGAAAATAATAAACTTGGTATTTTCATAAAAGTAATAAGATGGCCTAGAAAATAAAATCATAAAGAAATTTCTCAATTTGTGGTAAAATCACGGTTTTAGGGTAATAGGATACCTTAAATGTCCATTAACCAGTATTTGGAAGAGCGTAGGCCACTAATATAACTCTCACTCTTTCAATCGGACTACGACAGTTTCAACGCACAAAACAGCATTTCGAATACAAAGTTTAGAATTATAATTATTTTGCTGAATTATATGATATTTTTCTAAATGCGTACTTTATATGAAATACTGACTTTATTTATTGATATAATAATATACCTTTTATACGCATTCACAAAGCCAATAGTCGTACATCTGCTGAATTTTGTATCTTAAGGGTTTATCCTCTGTGTAGACCTATGAAGAAATAGTACCTTATTAATGTGGCATTCCTTGTGAGAAATAGACGGTGCAATAGATGGTGACAGTTGGGTATATCATTCAGAACTTCAAGACTTATTTGTTGGGATAAAAGATATAAACAGTTGACTTCCTCATCGCATTTGGAGATTGTATTAGATAAATAAAGAATTAGAAATGTCCACCTAAATGGATTCTCATTTATTAAAGAGTAAATAATATAGCTCTGATGAAAAAGTTTGACGTTGTGTTCTTCTTTACCCTGTTCATATGAGCAAATATGATTTGAATTTATTTAAGTGCCTTAGCCATTGCCTAAACTTCAATTTTTTAAATGATTGCTAAAGTTTTGGGATATATTCTATGTCAAAAAGAAAATTCCTCAATGTCTGTGAATAAATCAGAAGAACTTTATTTGTATACTAATTGTATAATTTTGCACTGTACTTGTTATGATATATAAAATTTTTAAGTTTTGTTTTTTGTTATTAAAATCATGCGCTTTTATATAATAAGATATTTATTGTACTCTAAAATCAAATAGCTTCTGAAAAAATGTGTGTGACAATCAACATATATTTATTGAGTTTTAAGCTTGCCCATTTCGAAAATAAAAATCTAAAATATATTTTCAATATACTTCAAAAAAAGTATTCTAAGAACCGATTTTCATAGTACCAATGAGGAAAAAATAAGACAAATTTATATTTTATTTGTTATTTCTTCTTATTATATTTTTATATGAGTCTCTTTTAATAGATGATGGATTTCTCGTAGCAAATTTCAATGGTTTAAAGTTTGTTTTCGAATAAAAACATTTTCCTGCACACCTTTTAAGCTTAAATGTTGTTAAGTGAGTGAGACAACATTAACGTCACACTAATCAGCTACTCAATGGCTTTTGGTGATGGACTCTTATATTTTAATCATAGTCAAGTGGCGAGGACTACACCTTAATTGGCACCCCTCTCTCCGTGCTTCCACATCAACGGAATACGTTTGAGCCTCCACACATTTAACGTGCATCGGTCACTCTCCACGGCTGGTCTTCAGCGGTACTAGACTAGAATTTATGACACACAGGCCCCGAGTTCATTAACTTGACCACTAGGCTACCGTTGTTTAAAAGATGTTTATTTAGAAAAAAATAACTCTTTTACTAAACATATGGTAGAATTATGTTATTTTTTTTAAAAAAATAATCTATAATACCTTTTAATGAAAGGAAAATTACTTGTGAGAATACTTAATTTATAGCTCAATGTTTTTTGTAATTTTTTTATGATAATTTTAATCACAAATACATTTTACTTTACCGACATTACGCTTACAAAAATTAATTTAAAAAGTTGAGAAAATATTATTAAATAAGTTTCATGTTTGTTTCCATTATTCTATATGCTTTAAATTATATTGTAAATATTTGTTTTCCATACGGCTACGAATTGGTATTTACCATTGCAGACCTGGTACATTCCCCAGGTGTTGTCATCATTTGTAAATGTGGCACCATATAGGGTAGAATACCAATCATCGCTATGTAATTTTGACACCCAGTTTCCTGCCCAGAGGGGGCACTTGAGCTTTTAAGATGTGAAATTTTATTATAAATTTCATTTTTCTCAGAGCACTCAAGTCAAACAGGCACTCTAAGCATCTTTAAGATGCAGCATAATCATATGACATGGAAGCTGTTGATTTTTTGCAGCTGGAAAATCCACCAACTTGTGCTGGGGTCGAGTGAGTGGATATTAAAGTTGCACTATTTAGAGACCCGAGAGCTTTTGGCGAAAGACCACGTAATTTTGAACAATGGTCAAGTGACGCAGACGACACCTGAGCTGGCACCCCTCCCTCTCTCCTAACTACCTTCACCACACCAACGGGAGGACGTTTGAGCTCTCGACAGATTTAACGTGCATTGCTCCTCTACATGGTGGGTCTTCAGTGGTACTAGGGCTTGAACTTATGACACGTTAGCCATGATCCGATGCCTTGACCACTTGGTTACCGCGGCCACGTGCTGGGGTTAAGCCCGGAAACTTTGGTGTATAAGGTCAGTGCTTGTAGTACTAATATGCATCTGTTTTCTGCTAAAGAGTAAGGTTAGGATCCTAAAAATCAAGATTAACCCCATTTTATTTCCCTGCTTTAGAAAACAGAATAGTTTTACAATTTGGTTAATTGACTTTTTTTCTTAATTTATTTTTCATTATTGGTTCTCGATTTCATAACCTAGGACGAAATTTAGTGCCCTTTAATTTGATTCTTGTTTAATTACAGATTGGTTCGATGCGAAACCTTTAAATATTGCCTGATGTTCCCCACGATTTTAAAAATTATTGAGTAGGTTGAACATTGGCATTGGAACAATGAAAATATTTCCGTAATAAGAACTTTAATCTTATAAACACAAACACTATGAATACATTAGAAATATCTCTTAAGCCTAATTGCAAAATAACTTTGCTACCTTACTATCATATAACAAATGATACTTGTTAAATGGAAAGAAATATCAATTGCAATATTTCCAAAAAAATACATCCATATTTCTGTAGATATCCTACTTTTATTTTGAACCTTTGTGGATATCTATATTTTTAACGGTCAGTTAATGCTGACCTCTCAGCATTCAAAGTGACCGCAGTAGCCAAGTGGACAAAGTATCGAATCATGGCTGGTGTGCCATGAGTTCGAGCCCAGTACAACTGAAGATCCGCCGTGTTGGGGAGCGATGCACGTTAAATATGTCGAGAGCTCAAACGTTCTACCGTTGAAGTGGTGGGGTAGTTAGGAGAGGGGTTGCCAGCTCAGTTGTCGTCCTCGTCACTTGACCATGGTTCAAAATTACGAGGTCCGTCGTCAAAGCCCTCATGTAGCTTAACAGTGAGGCGTTAATATTCACTCACTCACTCAGGCTTCAAAATAAATATATATATAATGCACTAAACCCACATCAGAACCAATGAGATCTCTCAGCATACAAAATAAGTACACTTAAAATGCACTAAGATTCATCAGAACCAATGACAGCCCCCCCATCACATTTTTTAAATAAACAACCCAACCCAATAGTGTCATAAATATAATAGTCCATCTTTCGACATTGCCATTGCCGCCCTTGATTTCAATTGCAATTGCTTACAAAAAGAGCCTTAAGCGATTACATAACAGGCATTTCCTTTTCGATGAAAGCAGAAAAGGTCCCCTTTTTCCATTTTTCTTCCCCTCTCTCACCAAAACAAGTGTAGCAGAAAACCCAATTCTGCGAGGTAGTGTTTCTGACGTTTGGGTTTAAAGTTGGACAGAGCGAAAAATAAAATGAAATATCTGTATGCGATGGAGACGAAGACGACAACGAAAAAGGCAAACTCTGGGTGCGAATTCTTCTCGGTCTTACTTACCCTCGTTTTTCCTTTTCCATATAAGAATCCAGAATTGTTCTTTTTATTCCTTCTTTTTCCCTCTTCTTCTCCCGGTCCTTTTTTCGGGCTGTCTCTCTTTCCCTTGTCCTGTCCATGTCTGTGCCCATTGAAAGAGAATCTATCAGTTTGATCGATGAAATTCGAGCATCGTAAAAACGCCCCGCGCCCAAGATAGATAGCATCAGATTCACAAGATTTCCCTTTATTTTTATTTTTTTAATCTTTTTTTCCCTTTATTTTGTTTATTATTTCTTTTTGTCATTTTTATTCTTTTAAGGTTTTCCCACAGCGTACGTGTGTGCTTATGCATTTTATTTTTTGACCTCACTGACTTTTTCATACGTATTATTTTCCCTCGAGATTCATGCTGAAGTTTTTTTGAATTTCCCCCCCCATTTTTTTGTCCGTCCCCTCACTTCCTCGGTATTATTGAATGAAGATGGAGAAAGTATGGATTTAGGGAATCAAAATAAGAAAGACAAACTGCGGTTGGGGAATGTGAAGAATTTTTAGAGAAAGGAAATATGAAGGGGATGGCTTTTAATTCTGTAAATAAATTGTTGTCATTTTTTTAAATGGAATTACACTGACGCAATTTTTGAAGATGAGAAAAAAAAATGTTAAATGGAAGAATATATATTCATTCTTCATATCGAAAAGTAATTTTTAAACTTCACTTTTAACAATCCCAAATATATACCAAACATAAAATGTATATTTTTCTAAACTGAATTTTTTTTAAATTAACTTTTTTTTGCTATAAAAATATGTAAATACAATACTTATTATATAAACCAATTGACTTTACAAAAAACAATAACTGTATTTAAGCCCAAATTGTGAGTAATTTTTATTTTTAACCCCTTATATTCATATGTAATTCTCAGCAAAAAATTTAAAGAATTACGAGTTCCAATTCCGTTCTTCGCGTGGGAATATCGAAAAATAAAACAACTGAAATGAAAAGAATTTCAATGAGACAAAGGGTGTATTTGATATTTTAAATAATTTTAAGTAAATCACAAATTAAATTCCAGAGAGAGATAAATTCAGAATATAACCTGATTTAAACGGTATTTCTAAAATTCATCTCTCAATCAATCTGTAAACTTTATTTAAGATAAATATATAAATATTATCTCTTACACCGCGCTATGAGAGACAATTTCTAAAAAAATCCCTTCTTAGAGGATATCAGTTAAATAAAAGAATCGCTCCTGTTGAACTTCAAGTAGGAAGGTCTGATGAAGGAAGGAAGGTATGAAGGCTTCAGATACAGGAATTATTGCTGAAATGTCTCCATAACCCTACCTTCCTCGTCCTTGGGAGTCGATGTCTAAAAAAACAACTTTTTTGTGGATCTCTGCTCAACACACAAAAACATATGCGAAATTTTTCATCTGTAGGTCTAATAGTTCCCGAAATCTCGTGATGCATGAGTTTCAGCCTTTTTCCACACCCAAACACTAAAAATATACAGGATGTCCAGCCTTAATGTGACCCGAAGCGTTCGGCTTAGATATGCACTTCCAATTTGAAAAATGTTTTAAAAAAGGTAACAGATTTACAAAAAAATCACAAAAATTAAATTTTATACGGTCCCCAGGTCCTATCACTTGTATTTAGGAAAAGATGCAGTACACAAAAACAAATTAAACACAAAAAGTTTCATTTTATTGCAATAAAAACTGACCGAGTTATGCCTAGATAAATTTGAAGCATCTGAGTTGCTTAGAAAAAAGGCTCGTATATAAATTGAGTTTAGAGAACAGTAATTCACTATCTACAGAAAGAGCAAAAGAAAACATCATAATTATAAACACATCGTAGTAAACATCATATATTGACAATTTGTATTGCTGTATTGCAAACAATAAAAATTAAATTAAATAAATACAACTTGTACCTAAAAGATTTAATAAATTGCTTGTTTTAACAAATGGCAGCAAAATAATACAGATTTGCCGTTCAAATTAGAGCAAAATGTGGAATGATGCGCCAATCATGAATCAGGGGCTTTATTATATCAGAATGTCCAAATTAACTTAAATAATGGTGAAGGCAAGAAGTGTGGCACTAGACAAGGGAATACGTCTATGACAACTCTTAGTTTTATACAAGCGTTGAACAGCACGGGCAATTGTACAATAAGATGGATGTTTTCGAGTGGGAAATTTAATGGCACAAAGTCTTGATGCTTATCTCTTATTTCAATTACACTGCCCATAAAACAGTACCATTTCGCTATATTCTTCATTTGTATACATGTCGTTCTCCCGTACTGGAATTCGTAATATTAGAATATGACTGTATGCAATTGCAAATGACTACACAACAGATTTTTATAACGTTCGTCATGATCAGCAAAAACGCAGCAAATCAGACTGAAGCCGCAGCATATAAGTCTATTTTTTTGGAACTGCTTTTAAAATGTTTTCTTCGTCCAAAATATTTTATTTTTTCTGTGTTTTACACGTACACAGAACAAATTTTATTCCTTAAGTACTCAATTATTGTATTATTAACGTATGCTTTTAAATTTAAAAACGATTTACATTAAAGTGTCGTGCAAGAGTGGAAGTTTCCTGGCAGAGCTCACACTAATTTCACTTTGGAGACGGCCCCTTACTAGCTTCTTGAAAACAGCCGAGAAAATGGATAAAACATATGATTTTCAAAGTCCCATAACTCGGCCAGTTTTTATCGTAATAAAATGAAACTTTTTGTGTTTACTTTGTTTTTGTGTACTGCATCTTTTCCTAAATACAAGTGATAGGAGATGGGGACCGTATAAAAAGTTAATTTTTGTAATTTTTTTCTAAATGGGTTTTTTGGTTCGAAAAGCACGTAAAAACATGCTTTACATTTTTTTAAACATTTTTCAAATTGAAAGTGCATATCTAAACCAAACGGTTCGGGAATTAGCTATTGGGTCACATTAAGGCTGGACACCCTGTATATAGAGAGAGATATTAAAGTTCAAATATAATTTCTTTCGTAGAATGAATATTTATTCATAAAAAACACAGCATGATAATATTGAAAAACCATAAAATACTAATTATATACTTTCTCACAAATATGAAAAATTTTTAGTTTTATATATTTGCATGATTCGAACTTTTTAACACGCTTTTATAAATTTCATTTGCATGTAACGGAATCTTAGAACTCAATTTTTACCCACTTTAAGAGATCGGATTAATTCGAAATTTTACACACTTGTCAAGGACCGATGACAATACAAATATTTCATAATTTTGTTCCATTGTCCTTATCAGGATCGTCAGGAATAACGATAATCAGATTTGGTGACGATTCCATATACCACTTCCAGATTTGGCAACTTATTGCATATACAATTTTCAAATTTGGCGACTAATTCCATATACCATTTGGTGACTAATTCCAGATTGAGCGTCTAAAAGAATAAGGTGAAACCCTAAAGCGAATGTTTTTAATTTAAAGCTAATCATATGCAAGTATAAACTACACTTGTGTAATATGAATAAAACAAAAAAAAAGAATTCTTTATGTGAGAAAGTGGAGGATGGGTGTGTGTTAGCAACTTCTAACCATAATGTAAACATTTTTCTGAAAATGAAAATAAAAAAAAGTATCCTGTATGTGAAAAAAATAATTTATCTTCTAACTGCTAAATATTTTTATTTTCTATAAAGCAATACGTTTAGAAGTGATGATATGAATTAACATTATAGCAATACCTTTGAAAGGGGATAATACGATTGACACTTAATATTATCATGCTTTTATTAACCCGCTTTCTTGAATGACTGTACGGGTGGAATTTTGTAATTGATTAATAGGGGTCTCAGAGGTGTTAACTTTTTCTGGAGGGCTGAAAATGTAAACAACATTCAAATACATATAACTCTTTTAAATTAAAATTAAATAATTCGAATCTTTTACACATTATTTATAAAGGAATAAGGCTTCAGAAAAGTATAAAGTGTTTAAAATGTAATCATAATTTAAAAAATTATAAGCATATGAAAATAAGAAATGTTTTTATAAGAAATATTAATTAAGTTTTACTGCGCGAACGCGATTTTCTAAAATAATAGGCTTTGATGCATAAAACTTTATATAATTATAAAATGTATCACACACTTTAAGCTCGAGTAAATTAAGAATAATATGCCTTTTGTATTTCAAAATATTTGAAAAATATTGAAATTTTTTAAAAAAATTTTGAAAATACAATTTTTTTATTTTTTAAAAATATAATTTATTATTCTATTTATTTAAATTTACTACGGTGTAATAAGGATGCATTTAACTTTATAAATCAACTTATTGCTTGTAATTAAAGCTAATACTTTTGAAAATAGCATGCGCGCAGTAAAACGTAATTAATATTTCTTATAAAAAATTTCTTAATTTTATATGTTTATAATTTTTAAAATTATGATTATATTTTAAACATTTTATTCTTTTCTGAAGCCTCATTCCTTTATAAATAATGTGTAAGAGATTCGAATTATTTAATTTTAATTTAAAAGAGTTATATGTATTTGAATATTGTTTATATTTTCAGCCCTCCAGAAAAAGTTAACAACCCTGAGATCCCTTACTGTGTGACTTTCCGATGAATTACAGATTTGAAATTTGGACTATAGCTCAAAAGAAGATGACAATGCATAAAAATGTGAAAAATGAAAAAAAAAACAGAACGAAAAGGTGGAAATTTATACTTTTTAGTCCGTTATAAAAACATGGTACATTAATTTTTTTTAATTCGAACTTTTTCTTCTAGCCACGCAATTCCGGCTCCGAATATCAAACTCAAGGATAAATTCAACAGTGAATAAATGATAGTTCAAAAAACAAAAACCTTGCTTTTATTGTAGATTAAACTAAAAAATGAAAAATAAATTATAGTTTAAAAAAGAAACTAAAGAACACGCTTTTATACTGATTCGAACTAAAAAGTAAAATAATTCTTAATATAAGAATAGAATGATGAACAAGAAAATTAATGGCATTGGGGTAAAAGTGTGGAGTGCTTTGTATTACATTTTTACACTAACTCAGCATTTCGGAATAGAAGTTAGAAACTATAACAATTGATAATTTACAGAATATAGAATTTATTGATAATTTATAGAGATAATGTCATTTTACCCCCAATGACATTAATTTTCTCGTTCATCATTTTATTCTTACATTAAGAATTATTTTACTTTTTAGTTCGAATCAGTATAAAAGAGTGTTCTTTAGTTTCTTTTTTAATTTATTTAAAACCAAAACCTGCATTTCAATACTATATTTCGATGAATTAAACAGACCGCAATTAATTTCTCCATTTTGATCTGTTATTCCAAAAAGCAATCCAAAACCCTAATGATCTACTCGAATCAAACATTGTACAGTTTGAATAATTTAATCATATACACTATTTCACAATCTTAACTTGTTACAAGATCAGCAAAGTGAACCGAATTATAAACGATGCAAAGATTCGAACATTTAAATCTCTTGACTCCTTTCCAATTCTTGAGACTCCCATTGAACCTTTGTTTCAAAGGATCATGTATGGCCCTAGAAACATCTAAAAGGTCAATAAATGATTGCACACAGATCTCCAATGAACAATCCAAGAGGTGCAAGGGTCATAAGTGTAATCAATTTATTAATATAATTAGGTTAAGAGAAACACGATAAATGGTATGTGGTTATCGATTCCTCCACTCTATGGCCTCCCAGAGGTACGATATAGTTTCCTTTTGATGAGATGGAAGACGGCGTAATCGAATTGCTTTCGGTGAGTAATGCGTTTAGGGGTATGCTACCTGGGGTACGATTAGAGTAAGAGTTAGGACACATATTACAGGGGTGGGAGGCCGTACCAAATGGCCAACTCGGCCTTCTGGATGTCTGGACAAAATGTATGTCCGGTGGCCGTGGTTAATTATTTGTGTTTCGTAATGGAAACTTTCCCTCCGATTACAATGGACGGAGAATTGCAATGGTTCAATACGTAAAGAAAGAGCAAAGGATTTGATTTGGAAACAATTGGTTTGATTAGCGGTCTGTTTGAGACATATAATTATAGAAGAAATTGATAAATAGAAATAATAATTTCAGCAATTGTATGGGTTAGCAATCGAGTTTTTGCATTTTGGTATGTTTAAGTTTCTTATGAGGTAACAGTTTTATCAGACTTGAATTTTGAATGGTAAGAGTGTACGAAACATATTAGCTAGCTTGAGAAATTGTAGTGAAATACGACTTAGAAGACATACTTGAGCAAAATATTCGGAAATTTTAACTCATTTTAAATGCTGAGGAAATGTTTATGATTCACTGCCTAGTGCCACCATTTTCCACACAGGCGTGCAATTGTGAGATGTTTTGAAGCAAAAGTAAAGGCACAAATAAGTTAATATTTCTCTCAATCATGTAAATCATTTCAAAATACTTTCAAGGTCATTGTATTGCATTCCAAAGCCTTCAGAACAGTTTTACAGATACAGAGCGATGCAAAAATTCGTAAATTGAACAGATGCGTAATATACGCCATGGGCAGTTAATGCAATGGCTGAGCGAGACGTATATATACGTCCGCGGCGGTTGCGGGGTTAAAGTATTAATAAATAGCGAGTATATAATGAACACAAAACACAAAAAGTACTTCATCTGAAATATGAACTGTTTATACTTTTAAAAGCGAAACTAACAAGTAAATTATTTCCATGCATCAAATTTTTTTCGATTTTAAATTACTTGTTGCAAAATATTCTAAAAGGTCAAGGTATTAAGAGTAGAAACTAATATTACGTTCCCATATAGCAGAAAAATACAAAAATCATGCATCAAGTATGTATCATAGAGTAAATATTTAATCAATTAGATGATATTATTCCCATTACAGGATTCTTTATTTCATTTAACTTTTTTCAATATTTCTTTATTTCAATAACATGAAACAATTCTCTTTTCCAAAAATTAAATAGTAAATAAAGGAGTCCAACGATAAATTTGCTTCATAGAAAAATTTTAATTTAGATAATTATCTCAAACAAGTTAAAAGAATAACTTACAGCAAAAACATTTCATATTTTATTTATGCCACCTATTTATATCCGCATTATATCTGATGAAACTTTATGCATCAAAAATAATAAATAATAGTTAATAGATTAATTACCTCATTAAAAATTTGTTTGTCTCTCAATTAAAAATTATTAACATGCCATTCTCAAGTCAATACCTTAAGCTCAAGTGACTCTTTGAAAGAATGCATCAGGTATCTGTAGTTTTAAACACTAAAATTAAACGTATCAGAAATAGAATTAGCAAACGATATTTTAGAAAACAGTTTTTACTGTAGACAAAAAAAGAAAGATAACCAATTGAGTGTAAAAATATAAATCCCCCTTATTTTTTTTTTAACATTTAAGCAATTCTACCCATATTTACAAGTTATAAGTATGAAGGGACGTAAAGTGATTTCTTCTAATTGAAGTAATTGTGTTTTTTTTTAAAATTGTTTTATGTTCTCAAAAATACCTCATATGATTGCAACTGCGTCACTTAACATACCTTATATCTTTAATAAGATATGAGATGCAAGACAAAGAGCTTGTTTTTTTTTTATAAAGCTTTTATCTTAATTCTTATAAGACTAAAAGTTAAATCTTTTTATCTTTAAAACGTGGTAGTATGCTGAGCCTCAATTTTTTTTTCTAATTTATTTCATTATTTTTTCCAGGGTTAAAAAGAGAGCAGAAGATGTAAAGGGGAAAAAGTAATACATATATATCACAGAGTTTTGAAGATTAAGATATCCGGCTACTTGCGACAATTTAAAAAAAAAAATGGAGATATGGGGATTTTTTGTTGTTTTTAGATTTGTTTAGTACATTTTAAGAAAAATATGCTAAAAATAAGAAGAGAAAAATAAATTATTAATACAAAATTGTGGGACACCGCTCCATATACAGTTACATTAAATCAAATCATGTGGTTAACTATTAATTCCAAAAAAAAGACCACCCTGTTAAATAATGGGAATTGATACGAGACAAAATTCAATCATTCATAAACTTCACGCGAATTGCTATAGCAATTAGTAGAGAAAGCCTTCAGATCAGGTGATGCTCTTCTCTAATATTTGAGCTTTAAATCTACTAAATCGCTTGGCAACAACCTACATAATTGATTTTGAACTTTCATAAGAAATGAACCCCTTAATTACCAAATAGTTACGTGATTCGCTCCCCAGTGCCACCATTTTTCACATAGTTGTGCGTATGAAGTATATTAGGGGGAAAAGAAAGGGCTCAAATAAGGAAAGTTTTCTCTGAAATAAGTAAATCCTTCTCAAACACTGTCGAATTCAAATTATTGCACTCCAGAGCCTTAGGAATAGTTTTACTGATAGCAGCTCTGATTGAAAAACGTATTTTGGAAAGACGTATATATACGTCCAGTACACATAACGCATCAGTTGAGTTAGACGGATATGTACGCTAGTGGCAGAGAGTTAGGGTTTATAACTCATCCAACCAATAATACACATATCCTGTCCTTCTAGTTTTCTAAAATTTTCGTTTTTGTATTTAAAAAATATATTGTGTTATATGTTTCTATATATACATATATATTAGAAAAAATTAAAAAAGAAAAACATTTCATTAACTTTTGGTAAAATAATTGAAAAAAATCAAGAAAATAAGTTCGAAAATGAAACTAAAAACTAACTTAAAATAGATTCAATATGAACAGCATTTAAAAACTGCTAGAAGAACAAGAGGTAAAGTAAAATATAAAAGTTTTAAAATTAAATAATTTAAAAAAAAGAATATTTGAAAAATAATGAGATTCTAGCACAAAGAATTTCTTTTTTTCCCCTTTGAGAATCTTAAACTTATTTTCTGGAAAGCAGACTTGTACTGACCGAATAATTAAAACTTTCTTCAGGACTAAAATAACTAGAAATATGAAACTGCGTAAAAGGGATAATTGAAAAAGAAACTTACTTGATATTTTTTTCTTGCTCAATTTCTGACTCTTTTTTTTTTCCCTTTACCCTGGATTCATCAAAATGAATTTGTGGTTTCTAAATATAGAGCGAAATAAGAGACGAATATACATTAATTTTAAAATAGAGTTTAGATGTTTTTCAAGTTCATGTTACGTTAAAAATAGATTTGTGTTTATTTTCTTCAAATAAATAGATAAAAGAAAAAAGCTTGAATTGGTATTGTATTTCGGAATTAATGGCTCGGTACTTTTATTCTGTATTAAAAATTGCTTTCTGTGTTTAAAAAAGTTTTAAGAAATGTTTTTTGAACTTGAGTGGTTGAATAAAAAGTATTTTATTAACAATTGAAAATGTGAACAAGTTGTATATATATATATATATATATATGTAAAAGGGGTGCTACTGCATACTGCATGCCCTCTGACGTAACAGCGCTGGCTTCGGAAGGAGGTGAGTATTTATGAGACAGACTTGGGGAAGAGAGGAACGAGACACTGACCCACGACGACGGGGAAAGAATACCATTTCAAAACAATGAACTTAGCCATTTAGGCAACGATGCGCGGTTAAATGTTTTAATATCCTTATTGTTTTGTCCCCCTTTTTATCGTTTTTGTTAAAATGAACAGTTTATTCTGTTAATTATTAGTAATCTTTAACACTTTAACCAACATAACACACACACATATATATAAAGGGAGAGTGTGAACAAATAGTAAGAATTGAAAAATATATTAAAAGTACATTAAAAATACTTTTTTTAAAAAACCTAATAGTTTATACTTTTTGGAGCTTTATTCTTTTCTTCGCCGAAAATGCGTTGTGGTCGGAAAGTTCAATTGTAGATCAAGAGAGAATTTTCTTTAGCTATGCTAAGTAAATGAACGTTACCTTCTTGTCAAACATGGGACAAATTTGATTGTCAAATTGTTAAATTTCGCTGAAAAAACAGAGGCACGTAGAAAAACCCAGTACAACTTGAGATTATTAATTGAGGAAAAAATTTTGAAATACCATTTAAGATTACTCCCAGCTTGCAGGAAAGAAACAGTGAAGTCAAGCATTTGACAAAGACTGTTGTTGTTGTTACTAATGCATCCTGTCTGACTTAGTCAGATCGAGGCCCACGAAATTCATCATGACAACGGCTAGACTGTGCGTTTCATTAGGCTAACACGACTAAAGATGTTTTGGAATTTAAATTGTGAAGTTTGATAACTATTGTTCATTACACGTGTGTTGATTTCTTTGAAAAATAAGTGTGTTTTACGTACAAGAGATTTCCCTAAAAAATTACGATTTGCTTCAAAGAACTTACTTATTATTTTTGTCCCAGTTTAGTAGGCATAGGACTGAGTAAATACAAATATGTTTTTGACATGTCGTTGTGGTTCGTTTAGGTCAGTGCTTCTCAAACTTTCAATGTTTGTGACCCAATTTTCAATCATAATTTTCCTCGCAATCCCCTCCGTACAATAATAATGCATTGAATTAAATATTGATGTACTATGATGCTACAGCTAACAATACGACTCTAATTATAAACCATACAACTTATCAAGATATGCATTAAATTTTGTATATGAACAAGACATTGAAAGTCAATAAGAGTTAAACTTGTTCTTATCTTAGAAATGATAAATTAATTATCAAAGTACCTTGTGCAGTATTGGTACAGTACAAATTTGTCTGATTTGCCTCTTTTCAGTAAACTAAAAATTTTACGAATAATGTTCTATTTTCTACTTTTCGATATGACTCCCTCGTAAGGTTTACGCACTCCCTTGGGGGGGGGGCACTCTACAGTTTAAGAAACGCTGGTCTAGGCATTTTGAAACAAAAACATGTTGTAGGTTTTAGGTGATGAATTTAGGCTTATATCTTCATTGTGTTTATATGAATCATAATTAAAAGATCAAGAAAATAACTACAAAGGTATGTGTAAAATTTTGTAAATCTTATATAAAAATATTATATTTCCCACCATATTTTAAGAAAATAAATAAATGATGAGCTTTGCGGCATTAATTGAAGAAGACATCATAATTGACTTAAATCAGTGTTCATAAGAATAATTTCAGTATCGAAATGTCTTTTTTTCATCCAATTCGTGACAGATTCGAAATGCGTCCGACAAAATAATCTTTCCATCAATTACAAAAACTGTATTAAAAAGTCGTTATAAGCGAGTCATTATACGGAGCGTCATTTAGAATTTTCTGCTTCTTTCCGAGTATTAATAAGGTACATAATTAGAATGGCATTTTTCTCGCATTAAGAAATCTCTCCATTTTCCGAAAAGAACAAATATAATAAGAAAAAAAAAGGAACATAAAGATAAATCTCTGAAGATATACTCTTCGTCTGAAAGTTTAATTTTTATCTCTGAATAACGATCATTTCAGATTTATTGTTGGCAGCTTGGAAAAGAAGAGCGGTAGAATTGACAGGCGCTTCCAATATTTTAATTACAAAACAGTTATTTGTTTATTTTTATTCCCTGCTCTTTCTCTCTGTTTATTTAAAATCATCTTTTAAAAAGTAATTTCGTGATTGAACTTCTATTTTTATTGGGTAATTTCTGTTTCCGTAAGGAGGGAATAATTTATTCAGGATTGTGAAAGTTAATGTGATAAGAAAATGAGGTTTTAATAATGTAATGCACCAAAGAGAAGGATGTTTATCTCATAAAAGAGCTACAGGATATCTATACCTTCTTTATTAAGATATTTGAATAGAAATCATGATTCCACTTTGATGTATAAATTCAAAAATATTATATAAAAGTTCATTGAATTAGTTTTCTAGATTTCATTTGAAGTTCATATAATTTGTATAATCATCTTTGCTACATAAAAAATAGCCTACATATATACATATTTTTTTTTTAAGCATAAAATATTTCCTTCATTTCTACACTTACTATGAAAAATATAACTATCATTTTCTTATTGGAAGATATAATGATGAAAAGATATATTTAGTTTTCTCTTGAAAAACTTAAATATTAATCATTACAAATTTATATGATAAGAAAAAGAGAATCTTAAAATAAGGTTTTAAAATATTTTATTGAAAATGCAGTATTTTTGATTAATATAGTTTAATAACTTAACAGTACATAACCTAACTAAGCATACATATTTGAGGAAAAAATGGAATAATTATTTACTAATAAGTTATCTCGAGGGACTTATGCAGCTATCATAATGCGTGATGAAAAAAAATAATTAGGTTAATATAAACTTTTTGAAAGAAAAATTCCTATTGAAATCAAAAATACTCATACAGCTCTACATTTAAGGACTTCTGAAAAATTATTAAAAATAATGTAATATTCTTCATAATTTATTTTAGCTTCGAGACATATACGTTGATATAAATACATCAAAATATTTACTGGACTATACGGTATTAAAATTACCCCACTCTTACACTTTTTCCCTTAATTTTATTTTCACAATTACTTAAACGCTTTATGAAGAATGAAATTATAAAATATGTTTAATATGCTTTTGCCTGGCATTTAAATTAGTTTTCATCAGACTGCTGAGAATTTCTTGACATAAAGTATTCACACCCTTCATATTTCTGTTTCACATTCTTTATATAATAATAAAGGGTTTCTCGTGGAAATATAAAACAATTTGGACAGTTAAAGACTTTAAGAATATTAAACAATAAAACTCAATTTTAACAACTATTTTTTATCATATTCAATACGAAGTATCCGAAATTTGTCAATAATAATATAGACAAGTTTTTGATATAATTATAAAGCAACGAGATCAGAACTTCAAACATCTGGGATATTTCAAATAATATTCCAATTATATATTCACATCTATATATATATTCACATACATATATTTTAATATATATATATATTTGAATATATGTATATATATATATTCACATCTAGAATTGATATCGAATATGAAATTTATTTTAGTCTTCTTTTTCGTCCTAGTAATGAATTAAAGTTATTTAAAATGCAGTACAAAATCACTTTGATATTTAAGATACAAGGTTAGAAAGAATAACAATAGAAAATTAAAACATTTAGTTATGATAAGTAGGATATTAGGATCATATTTTAAAAAAGGATACTAATTAAAATTTCTGAAGTTTCATAAAAGCTTTGATATTTAAGCAAATTACTTAACAAATGGCTAGTATAAAAAGTTTTAAATTTTAGTAGGGTATAAAATTTTGGTTCAGGAACGTAGATAACATGCAGTTTCAAATTATAAAATATTTTAATAATGATTTTAATATTAAGCTTTCGATACTTATTTGCTTATAAAATCTTGTTAATTTTGTCGACGTCTGAAATAAACAAAGTGTATTGTTTCATTTTTTCCTTAAAAAATAAAGCCTCAACACATAATTAGTACTTATTATGTTGTTTTTCGAAACTTCGTTTTATGTACTCCACTTTTATGGCGATAATTTGTTTAAGAGTATATTTATGCTGGTCTTTCTTCTATAATATAAAAAGCAATAGTTTTTTTTAAAAAATAAATCACTAAGAAGAGTATATAAAATGTATACCGTCTCTCCATAAATTGATAACAAAATACAGGGATAAAAACTTATTATATAACATAAAAATCTGAGTTAAGTGCCAAAACTTATTTTTATTAATTTTATAAACTCATCTTAATGTGTATTTTTCAAGTGTTACCTTTCTTATGGTGCATTAAACGAAATAAACAGATAAATTTCATTACGATTTACGATTTTTATGCAGAATAATTTTAGAAAAATTAATAAAATCTTATAAATATTTAAACTTGATGGAATTCAGTAATTAATTGATCATAAAAAATATCGAATTTCTTCACTATATGGATGATTTTTATGATTAAATACAGTTAAATGTTTTAAAATTACATCTTTGAACATTTTGTTGTTTTCTTAAATATGACCATTTGTGATAACAATAGATGAAATTATAATATTTGAAACAAACGAGTCATAAGGACTTCAGAAATTGCTACCCGGGTCAAACAAGATATCACTTCCTCTTGGAGGCAGGCCCCCGTACTTGAATGGTATGAAGGAAATCGCACTGGTGCTGCCTTGCTTGAGACAAGCAGAAGGCGAGATGAAACTATTCTTGCTAGACTTCGCAGTAGACATACTCGAGATCAACCGCATGCGGCTGGTTTCAAAGTCTACCCTCCTTGTCCCAAATACAATGTGAATCAAGCCTCTTCTGCCCACATCTTGTCTTATATTGGTTGCCATAAGAGTCAGCTTCTCTCAAGTCCAGCTACAGATCTTCATTGTTTAAAAACGCATGGGTTCACGGACTTGATCTAGTTGTTTTTGTCGGTCAAGTGGGATAAAAAACAGCAATAACAACAACATAATATTTGTAAACTACAGTTACGAAATAGAATTTTTTTAATGTTAATTATCTAGATAAACCCACTAAGGGTTACTGAGTATAATATGCATTTACAATACATATTACTGAAAATTAACTCGTAAAAAATAAGAAAAATATCGTACTACTTGAGAAACCATTAAATAGTCTCAGAAAAACTATCAATGAAGTTAAAAATAAGAATTGTTTTTTATTTCTAATGAGCTGCGAATTGAAGGTTTTCTATTGCAAACCTAGTACATTGCCCGGAAGCTGGTATCTCTTATAGTGTGGCAGCATATAGGCGGATACCAATCGACGCAGGTAATTTTGACGCCCAGTTTCCTCCCGAGAGGGGGGCACTTGGGCTCTGACGATGAGAATCTATACTAGGATTTAATTTTTCTGAGACCAATGAAGCGAAACAGACATTCTTGGAATCCGTACATGACGTATAATCATACGACTTGGTGCTGTTGATTTTCTGCACCAGGAAAATGCACCGACTTGGGCCAGGGTCGAACCCGCAACCTTAGGTGCAGAAGGCCGGCGACAAACCAACCACTCCACCCTGCCGGCATAATATTTGATATAGTAAATAATTTATCAATAGATAAATAAAAGTAACCAAGTAGTACTTTTCATTTCTAAACAAACGAAAATTGTCATTTTAAAGTATGTTATTGTTTCTTTTTAAAATGATTTTTTAAATATTGATACACAGAATGCATGAACTGATCACTATTAAGATTTGAGAAAAACAAAAAAGACAATTATATAAACTAAATAATAGTAAACTAAATAATAGTATTAACAAACTGTAAACAAATTAAAATAAAAAATCATTTTAATTGAACTTGTGTGTGTGTGAAGAGCTCTACTTCTTTTAAGGCGATTACTTCTCAATAATTCATAAATTAAATTAAATTTAAACTAATTAAATTAAAACTACAACTAATTTATAATTATTTTATCAATTATTTATTTTTTCAAAATATATTTTGAATTAGACATGCTTAAATTTATTTATCAATATATTTTAATGTTCTAATAGGCTGCTTAAAATTAATGAAATTTTACTTCCAGATTTACATTAATTATTAATTGAAGTTTCTAAATTTGTAGAAAAAATATGTATAAACAACATGGTTCAGTATTTTAATAGACTTTAAAATGGAATATAACAGAATTTGAATAATAACTACACAAAGTGAGATGGAAATAAAATAATCTATAACAAAAACATGTATATTTGCCAAATGAAAGTATTTTTAAGCGATATTAATTTAGATTTGTTTTCTATTGAACTTGGCTATTATTCTTTTAGGATAATGTTTTTCATTTTTATGCATTAATAAGAGATTATTTTCACTTATCAAATTTTGTAAATGAGGAAAAAAAGCATATAAAGTAAAACAAATTCATTCATTGTGTAACTGGGAATATTAATAAATCAATAAATTAATGACAAACAACAAGACTTGAAGATTTCTTAAGAGAAGTTATACATTAGTCGGTATCAAAAGATTGTTTTGTAGAGTAAATAGCACATATAAAACTAGAACTTTATTTTTTTTATATTATACAAGTGTTTTTTTTTTAAATTACTGATATCAATTTGTAAAGTTGAATCGATTATGGTTTAAAATGACTTTTAACGATACAATAGAAATCTACTAAAATTTTTTATCGAGCATACAAACTAGTTGTTCAAATGTCACTTGCATGTCGTCTCTTTTTGTGATGATGATACGAGTTGTTTTTCTCCTTTTTTATTTAAAGCGGCTATGAAAGCTGCAAGTTAACTGAATCCGTTCAGTACCATGCTCACACTAATGTGATCACGCGTTTCTTCCTCCAGGGCCCAAGGTATTAAATATGGGATTGCGCTTTCCCTGCTCAAAAGCCCATGATCACACCGGTGTGATTTGAGTTTGGAACGTTTTTTATATTAATTTTTACAAGGCATTAGACGGCAGTTTAAAACCGTTTTTTTTTATGTGTAACCTCTTTCCTCTCGGTTGCTGGAGATTGGAGGGAGTGATTTCTTGAGAAGGGACGGAAATGTGTAACAGGAAGTTGGGTAAACGCGCGCTATTTAATTTGACCAATTAGCGCGCTTAGTGGTGTCTCTTCGCTACCCTGGCAGTGAAGTTGTGTTTTTTCTCCTTCATTCCGGAGGAACTCCCCCCCCCTCCCTGTAGTCTAGGTCGTGGGATCTTTGTATTTGTTTTGTTTTCTCCCTATAAGATCAGATAAGAAGCTAAGTCCTGTAGCTGATCTTGTAAAGACATATACACGTGGGGTTCAACTCTAGTAGCCATCAATCTGCCAGTCTTTTTTATATTGTTATATTTAACATTTCAAAAGATTCTAATTCAAAAACTCGGTTTCGTTTGCGCTTGACTCTAAAACCACTTCGCACATACTAGCAAGTCTTATTAGACTTGACCCAGGATACACTTGCGATCCTTACGCTCAATTGTCAAAGTCTGAGGGCTCCACTAAACAGATTTCGACGTTATTTCACAAAATTGTACGTTACTCATGTTGGCAGAGACGTGGTTAGATAATGAAGGACATGTCTCGTACCTAACTTTGATTGCTGCGTACAATTTAAACGACCGGGTCACATATCAGCTGGTGTTGCGATCCATCGCAAACAGAACATGTTTTAAGTTCTTATTGCGAATTTACCACGGTAACATGGCAGATGTTACACATCGTATGCGACTACTGTAAGACTCGTTTTTTTTTCCGAATGATGTGTCACAAAACTTTGATCTTCAATATGTACTTTCGGCTCTGAGTTTTTTTTTTTAAATTAGATCCGGGATATTTATGAATATAAATATTTGCATATAAATATAATATATGAATATAATATTTGCATTTAAAAGTGTGTGATATATTGCGCTCTTGATTTTTGTTTATAACTTGACCAAGTTAAAAAAAAAGATGGAAAGCTTAATTGGTTTATCAAGCGTCATATATATGCATAATATTAGCTTCAGTATTTATTTTAATTTTGTTCAGTATTACATCAATAACTTTTATTCTCAAATACATTTTAAAAACAGATATTTGTAGGACAAATGCAATGACTTATTTTTAGCGAAAAAGAATTGTTTTCTTTTACTGATTTATTTTTAATTTAGTAAGAACAAACAATTCATTTTCGTTGTTATCGCAACCAGAGTTGTCATAGCCATAAAAGCAGAAAACATAATAATAATGTAATACTAAGAATGCTGTAAGGATTAATTAAAAAAAAAGATACATTAGCTGTTATTTAAGAGATTCGTATCAGTTCAAGTCGCAACATGTTTACGTGAGAGTAAATTTATCGTTTGGGATTAGCCAGATAGTATTTTGTAAGTTTCTGGTCTATTTTATTTTAATCATCAAGGGGAAAATAGTGAAGAGAGTACTATTTTTTATTAAAATAAAAGCATTTTCTTTATAATTCACTTTTTTTTTAAATATGGCGAAATTTTTGTACTGCATGTTCAGATATTACCAATGATAGTAAATTTTTAATTTTAGCCTATTTGATTTCTCTAAAGATTATACGTGAATTTTTAAATGAAATTAAAGATTAACAGTGAAATTCATCTGTGCGTGCGTATACTCTCGAAACGTGCGGGCCTGGGGGAAACGTTTATTTCTACTTACATTGGTCCTGAAGGGTTTAAAATGTTTAAATTTCATCCTTAGTTATAATCCATTTGTTTATTTTTCATCCACAAGGATTATTTGAATTACACTTTTAATTGAAATCCACCATCTATTTCTGATACGCAATTCTTGAAATCGCAAAATATTTAAATAATTATTATACAACTTATTATTTATTGATTAGAAATAAATACATCATGGCAACTTAGAGTAAAACGCATCGGTAAGGTTTCAAAAGACAAAAAAAGAATCTCTAAATGATTTAACATAAAAAAACAGAAGATTTCCCTATCCGGCAAAAAGAAAATGAACGTCTGGCTTTCGAAATAATAATTTCTGCTTCATTTGTTGGCCTAGCTTCTTAATGAATTTCAAATTTATGATCAAAGTAATCGCTGTACTTTCCACGAAAGGATCAACGTAATATTTAAATACCTCTAAAATATGATTAACTTTGAGCAAAAACATGTTTGATTTGCTGATGTAGCTGGGCGAAAAAGAATTAGTCATTTTTCCCAACCTTTTTTTTTTATCCCCCGACATTGCTTTTAGGTTACGCCGTGAAATCAAGGTTTTTACCTTTGTTATACAGAACTCAAATGTTTACCTTCATGAAAAACGTGACGAAACTCCATTATCTTTTTTTCCCTTCCTCTAGCGTTTTCTCATTATCTCGAAATTCACCTCGTTAAAACGATATGCACGATTAATTAAGGCAACATCATCTAATTCTTAATTCTATTATCAAAGCTTATCCTCAAAAAAAAAGTTAGGGTTTTTTTTTAATTTCGTTTAGAAGAAACATTCCTAGTTGTTGATTGATAAAAATTAATAGCAAGTTAACTCGGTTAATTGGAGTATTTGATATAAAAAGAAATGAATCATTTGTAGAATTCAACAAGTCTGTGATTAATGCCAACGCGATCACTATCATTCCTTTTTTCCTCCCAATTTAAGATTATAAGCTTAGAGACGTAACTTTTCCCCTCGTCTAATAAAAAAGTGTGGAATTAGCAGAGGTTAAAACTCTTCTTTCAATCTTAGTTTCATTTATTTATTCAATATGGAGCAATGCAAGAAAGTCGACAAAAAAAAAATGGTTCGTGAATGTGTTTGCTGCAAGTTTTTTATAAAAAGAGTTTGCCTTTTACAAACCAGCAAATAAATGAAATATGTTGTTTAACACTGTGACGGATCTATACGCGACCTTAAACATCTAATCCTGTTGGGGAAACTTTGGGTCCAGCATTCGCGTTAATTCACAGCCTCTCAAGAAGAAACCCTGATATTTAAATTAGTTTGACTATATAAAGTCTAGGTTTTGTAGATGTGATATAGAAGAAGCAGGAGAGCTGTTGCGGTGATTCATAGTTGAGAATAGTAGAATATTTCATTGATTATTTCATAAACACAGCTCGAGTTAAAGAAGGAGTTGCTAAGATAATAAATTAGTAGATTAAGGATCTAAAATAGATTGAATCAGATTCATTTAATTAGATCACTTACGCTTGTTCACTTAGTTTTGTTCACTTAGACGTGTTTACTTAGAGTTGTTCATTTAGGATAGATTGCTATCTTTACATATCACTCCTGGGGTCTCCTTTCGTAATTTCACTTGTGATTGATTAAGTGTGTTTGAAGAGTAATAAAATAATAGTTATTATGGAAGTTTCTGGTGATACTTTGTCCCCCCCCCACACCCTGATGTAGGCAAGACAGTGAAGGAGTGATGCCAAATAGGCCACCCTCACTCTGCTCATCCCGCGATTTCCACGGGTATGCATTTTTTCTATTTAGCTGTACAGCTCGTGCTGCTCCAGTTTGTTTTCATTTATATTTTTTTGTCCATATGTTTATATGATCTGATTCTACATTTTAAAAGAAAAACTATTTCAATTTTTCTATATTTTAACTTTAAAATGTAAATTAGAAATAAGTAATAAAAAATGAAGGAAGTTTAGAGAACATACTTTGATAAAATAACTAGGCAGCGAGAGGGTTAAAGATATTAAGCAAATACATAGAAAAACGTAAAATTATTAAAATTGAAAATTGACAAAAAAAATGACGTGCCAGCAACAATTCAAAATAATTGAAATACTTTAAGAAATTACAATTTTACTTAGGAAACCGAAATCTGGAAAAACCCATCACTCTCAAATCAAATACCCATTTTTCTATACTACTTAGCAACATAATTTTATTAGTCCTTGATTAATTAATTATATTTTGAAGAATTTTTTTAAGTTGATGAATACATTATATTTCCTTACTCGATTAATTTAAAAAAAGTTTGCATAAACTTAGAAGTTTGAAAATTTATTTAAATTATTGATTTAATGATGCAATATATAATGTTATAAGTTATGTAGAATGGGGGAAAAAATACCTGCGTTTGTGCAAAATTAAGAGGATTTACATATTATGTTGAATTTCAGAAAAACTAACGGATATATTTCAATGAAATGTAGTATGAATATACATTTATAACTAGGAAAGAGATGGACACTCAAAATATAATCAGTTCAACCAAATTGATTTTTCTTTTTTACTTTCTTCTGAATCCTCCATATTCACACATGTAATTCAAATCGAATACATAAGTAAAAAAAAAAAAAATGCTATTGTACACCAAGAGGTTTTTTCCATTAATCCTTATTAACAGAGATACATTATGTTTGTTTTTATATATACAACTTTTATACAGTTTCTTTATTTTATGGTGACCTGTAGACTGTGTTTGCAATGCTGAACAATTCTCGGATTTTACTTATTTTACGAGCATATTTCTTCAATATAGCCAGATAGTTTGGTAAAATAATATATGCAAATGACTTAGATTATCCATTATTTCAAATAAGTATTCAATATTATTAATGTTTGTACTTGCATTTTCATCTCCGTATGTATATTTCATCTTCAATATTTATTTAATCACAAAATATGAGATAATTACATTAGAACATCGTTTATCCGAACGGTTGTTATCCGGAGCGTCAAATATCCGAACCAAAGTCCGGATGTGTTTTCGAACAGTGCAATGCTCAACAGTTGCTTCGTGGGAGGCCAAAAATGACGGGAAACCCCAAGGTCAGGGATATTTGGGGGATTTCAGTTGTGTGAAATTTGGTAAACATCTGAGCGGAATATTAGACCAGTTTGTTTCCAAGTGAGGGGTGTATACGTGCTCTTTTGTTGAGTTGTGTGGTTGTAGAAACTGGATGGCATGCGATGCAGAATGTGGATCTCAAACGTTAAATGATGACGAGATTGGGACTTCCACGCAAGAAGAAACCGACCCTGTCGACGATGAAACGGATGAAGATGAGGACAACAACAGCAACAATGAAAGTAGCAAGGGTTCATCAAATGCTAACTCATTTTCTGTGTTAGAGACAGCTATGGAGTGGTACGAACAACAATCAGAGTGCTGTTTTACCCAACTACCGCTGCTGAAGAGAATCAAAGACCTTGCTGTGAAAAAACGAAGGTGTACAATGGTACAGCGAAAAATAAGTGATAATTTTCCACAATGAAGGAAAATTGCGACATTTTGCACCAATTTTGCTTTTTCTTCAAGTACTTACGTTTTCTTCAAGTACGATGATTTTCAATATTTGGATAGTGTCCAGCATTCGGTTTTCGATTATCCGAACGGTGTCCGATCCCAATTGATTCGGATAAACGACGTTCTACCGTAACAATTATTTTACTAATCAAGATATGTCTACCTTAACTTCTAGAAGTACCTTCAGTATAATTCGCGAACAAAAAAGTAGTAGAGCACCTTTAGAATAAAACGCCACTTACTAATGTCTTTATATTTTTCATAGTTTTCTTTTGTTGTGTTCCTTATCATTTATAGTGTACAACCCTATTGGTGCTGATTTCTGTATTAAAATAATGGTGAAGAATTTTAAAAAGTCAGAAATCTGTTAAATACAATAAATATTAAAATACGAGAAATTTTACTACCATGAAACATATATTCCTGGTATATCATCATGGAATATTTTATACAAATATATTTCGCTCATGCTTCATAGTACAAAATTCACTCTGTTTTATCGCTAATACAATGCTAATAGTAACTTATGTAAATAAACATTGTTTAAATATATACATTATACGTGCGATATCATTAAGGTCGCACATAAATACAGTGGGGCATTAATTTTAACATGTAAATAGCTCATCGAAGGCCACATTAGCAATTTAATATAATTTTCGAGTATACCTCTTTTGTCAAAAGCTATACTTCAGCTTAAATTAATTATCCTTAACGAAAGCCTTACTTATCACCTAAATAAGGTTACTAATTATAATCGCTTCCTTAACGATAATAATATCTTATATTTGTTACATTAGGATCAGTATTGTTCAGTTTTTCCATATTTGTACAAAAAAAAATGAAACTCGCTCTTTTATTTTCATATGAAAGTAAATATTTTAAGAAAGCTAATTGATTTGTTATATCACCTATATTTTTCAACTAACACTAAATTACATTTTGAAGAAGTACTATTCGTACGGTAAAAGAACTTACAAATAAATTTAATTAATGGAGTAAAGATGCGTAGAGGAGTGATAATTTACAAACAAATAAACGTATTAATGTAAATTTACGTACATATTATAGAACAAAATGTATACAATTTGTTATAACTAATTGTTTATATCTCATTATTTTATGAAGCCTTGCAATAAATGTTATTAGACAACAATCAAATAATAGGAATAATATATTCTAGTAATATGTACACTTATATTATTGAGTTACAAATGTTGGTTTCTCAGTAGAGGCTATATTGTTAATCCTTTTTAAACATGAGTGAACTAATAAGTAAATTTTTGATAGTTTTAAATACAAAAATGGGCCTTTTAAAACATATGGACTCATTTGCAAATTATATTTTTAGAAATAATTTTACAACATATATCTTTTTTGTATAACTATTCTCTACAGCACGCTCATTACTGATAAAGCATTAAACAAACTTTTGTGTAATATGAATATTACATGATTAAATAATTTAGACAATTTTAAAAATAAGAAGTTGAATTTCTTCAAATTACTGGATTAAAATCGTTTTTTTAATAATATAAAAGTATTAACTGACTTATAAAATCCAATCTAAATGTGCTAGGAGTATAGTTGTCTTCTATAAATAGTTTTCTCTCAAAAATATGAAAACTCCTTACTCTTCTGAAGTTTTAGTTTTTTCAAGTTTATAATTTTAAATTGTACAGCACATGATTTCTCAAATACCCCCCCCCACATAGTCAGAAAATCAAATACAGAGCAAATGGTTTTCTACATTTAGGTTTTCCTATATTTGTGTGTAAATTTTTCCTTGCATGAAGGTGAACAAGTATACATATAATGCAAGTTGTCTGACATTAACTTACAGGTTATGAGTAAAATTTCAAAAAGCAATCTCAATCTTAATTTTAAAAAAATATATAAATGTTTGATAGAACACATTAGTCTCTCATTAAACTGATTCTAAAATTAAATGTGCTTGTGAGGCTATAGATGATACGAAATTATCACATTAAAACAATTCAATAAAGCTGCCGCTATTTTACATAAGGTATGTGACTACACAAAATTCGTCTTTTTTGGGGAAAATTTTTCGAAATTGATTTTATGCTTTTATCTTATATAGCCCATACATTTAAGATTCCAAAAACCACTCTAGTTTTATTTCTACAATATTTATAAGCAAAGTTATAGCATAATTAGCAATCCGGAAATGGAGTTTACATAGAGTTTACTACTCAAAATATTTTTAAGATTCTGAATTGAAAATTTCAGAACATGTTTTGTTTAGTTATATCTGTGTTTTGAAATAAAATCTATCTATGTGTATTTATTTATGTACTTTATTGCTTTTTTATGAAATAAAGCCATTTATTTTTTAAGAAATCGTGTTTTTGCATAAAATTTGACATAATTTAAAAACTTTCGAGAGTATTACAAATCTTTTTATTCCTAACACATATAAAGATGTTATTAACGTGCTGTATAAATATTATTTGAATACATTCATTAGAATTTTCTGTAAATGCAATTTTTCATCAAAATTTTACTAAAAGTGACAATTGTTGTAGTCTATAAAACTCTCCAGAAAACAGCAAAAGTTTTAAAGAAAGTCCGAATTAGTAAATCATGAAGCTAAACAGATCTTGACCCATAAATGTGGTGAGTTTAAAAAATTTACATTTAGTAGAAAATTTTTTATACCGTATTAAAATCTTTAAATGCATTTTCTGGAAACTATGTTTTTCAATTTTTTGCTTCACGGTAAAGTTTACTATAGGATTTATTTTTAAGATATTGAATTGAAATTTACAGAAAATGTTTTATTTAGTTTTATCTCCAGTCTAGACTATAATCTAATCTATGTGTATAGATTTATGTATTTTATTGCACTTTTTGTGAGAAAACAACATTAGTTTTTTGTAAAAAATTGAGTTATTGCATAAAAAATGTCATATTTCACAAACTTTTCAAAAGTATCACAAATTTTATAGCTCTAAGCACAGATAATATATTTTATGTACTGTATACGTATTATTCGAATATATTAATTAGAATTTTCAATACAAGCCTTACCGTAACTGCAATTTTTCACTAAAATTTCACTCAAAATTCCCAATATATCCAAAATTATTTTTAATTTTTGGAGAATTGTACTTGAATTCCTACTTTTATGCCCCACTTCAAATAAAAAAAGTTTATTTAGTTGAAAATTTATATATTTCAAAAAAAGTGCTGCGAAGGTAGACACATACCTTATTATATTTATTGATTTGTATATGGTGAAACTAATACCTTTTTCTGGGATTCAAATTTGACTAATGACTATAATCATTTTAAAAAGTGCGTCCCTCTGGCATCCTCCGCTATCACCTTGGCCATCAAACAAAATTAATGGTCGACTTCTGATATAACACACTCATTAATATTATGTTGTTGATGACAGAGATAATGCAAATATGTTTGCGCGCATGTTAGAATCAAAAAGATCAGAAAATTATGGGCGCTGCAATCAAGGCAGATCAAAATTTAATCTTGTAAACTTGGCGTCATTAGAACAGAACGTTTGGGGAAGTAATCAGTTATGATCAGAATTTTGTCATCATTGAATGCAACAGGTGTTTTCATTCAGATAGAATGTTTTGCGTTGTTGGATTTTAAAATGCTTAACAAACACATGCGTCGTTTTTTTTTCTTCGAAAAAAACTTTTTAAATGAACTTTTTAAATGATTCTTTTTTTGATATGAAATGAAACATGTGGAAGCTGCGTGTTCAAATGGCACAAGCGTTTTCGACAAAACCCCACAAATGTTGAAGACGATCCTCGCAGTTTCACATTCACCAGGAACATAAGCATTGGATGCATCAGTCGAATCATTCATTCGAAAAGGCAAGACTGAGTAGAAAGGACTTAAATGTGGAAAATGTTTGCAACTAACGGGAATCTATTAGAAAAAAAACGTCCTGAAAATCGGCTGAAAATTGTTGAGAGCTACCTCATTCTGATTTGTAAATGTTACCATGACTTAAAATGAAATTATAAGGTCAAAATGTCGGAGACTTAGAAAAGAATATATAATGAAAATGCGACAAGACAGCAAAAGGAGCTTTCTAAAAAGAGATTTTAGGAATATTTTGAACAATTGTATGAACGTGATTAAAGGTGAGTACATTCAATAGGGCACTAAAATATATGATACATATGCAGCTTATAATAGTTATAAATGTAATATATTATTCTTATATAATAATTCTGCAAACTCTTCTCGGCTTTTTTGCATATATATGTATTAGGGTCACTCTAAATTTTTTGTGATACGTGCAGATCAAAAGTTTAAAAAAAATTACGGTTTCATTTGAAAAATACAAAGTATTTTAACACAAAAGACTATTTTTTACAGATTTAGTTTAAGATGTTTAGCGTAGAATAAATTTTAGATAGTATGAGAAAATGGAGCTGTGACGCGATAACATTTTATCGTATTATGATTTTTTATTATTTTAAAGCGGGATTAAATCAAGACCAATGCATTCAACGTCTGCAATTAGCATTTGGTGATGAATCTATTTGGCGAGCTACTACATTTAGATAATTTAAATAATTTTACAGAGATCGCAATTCTCTTCAGGATAAAGAACACAGAGGAAGCAGGCGATTCGAAGTAACCCCAGAAAATGTGTCTGTCATACGAAAAACGTTAATGGATAGTATAATCAATGTATATATCAAATGATACAGACGTAACTTAACATTGGATCCGAAGTCATATACAGAATTATTCATGAAAAATTACTTGTAAAAATTAGTTTGTAGTTATACCTCCATAATCTAACTAAGCACCATAAAGAGGAGACAGTCAGAATCAGAAATTAAACCCTTAAATTGCTAAATGATGGTGGCTACCGCATCATTTCTAAAATTGTAACGGGAGATGAAACGTACATACCGTTTTTGACGTTCCAACACACCAAGAAAGCAAAGTATGGGTCTTTGAAGATGATCTCATGCCAACACAATGCTGAAGAGATAACATACAATGAAAAAAGTAATGCATGCCGTTTTCTTCAGAAGTACGGTATTGGTCAAAGCCATCAAATTGGAAGGACATACGATAGTAACAGCAAGCTGGTATACACTAAATGTCTTCCAGAAATTCTCCAATAAGTGAATGTTGGGGAACTAATGATTGACCATGACAATGCATATTCTGGTACAGCTGGATTAAGAGTTCAGTTTCTTAAGCAAAATTAAATTAAAGTTATCGAATGCCCACCTTATTATCTTTATTATAGATATGGACGAGAATTTTGGCTATTTTTAATCTACAAAAATATCTTAATTGGACAACGATTTCATTCAAAAGAAGATATTGATATGGCCATAAATGGTTTTTTTCATCAATTCAAAGAAATGATTGGTTTGTGGTATTTGATCTGTGGAAATTTCATCTACAAAATGGCGTTGATGCGGGAGGATACTACTTTAAACACTCCTAAAGTTTTGTAAGTATAACTTTAAAAACCTAGGCGTATCTGAAAACTTTCAGAATAACCCTCATGAAAAGATTTTACTTGACTTAAAATGTTTTTGTGGGTGAACCTCTTTTCATTTCTGCATTCGTTGAGAGAATCAAGGAGAAAATTTATTGCAATTTTAGTATCCACATTTTATTTAAAACATCAAGATAAACTACAAACACGTGAACAAACATACTGGACATCTGAAACATTACACAAAGCCTTTAGAATCATGTGATTTTTGGTAAAGATTTTGTGATTTGTTAGAATACACGGATGCCGCAAGATTGCATACACTCACTCAAAATTCACTATATGAGTGTGTGTAAAACATAGAAATAATATGCATAAACATGTGATTTAATAAATAATTACAAGTAATTTATATTTTCTTATAATTGCTATATTTATCTTTCTTTTTAATCTGATTTGTCTCACAATATTACCAAAAATCAGGTAGAAATCAATTATAACTTGCTTTTTACAACTACTTAAATATTTAGACTTTTTAATCAAAGGTTTAATTGGTGGAGACATAATATTCTAGTTATTTTAACACAGCTTAGAATGTTTAGAGTGTACTTTAAAATCTAAATTAGAATAAAATTATGTGCTTTTTTTGTTATTTGTACTTTAACTTCTTTCGTATTTTGTAAAGTAAATGTAACAAGTTGATTCTAATTAAAGTTTTGTTACAATTATACTCAAGCTTTAGTCTTGGAGATTAAACTCAGATTTCTTAATAAAATTTAATGGAGTTGGAATGCTCATATGATATTTTTTAATAATATATATAACTTGTGTCGTAAAATTAAGTACTTCTTTCTACAAAGAAATAATTTGCTTTGAGATCCATACAATGCTTGACATCCACTATTCTTTAATGTTTTTTTGTTTTCCATTAGAAAGATGTCTTTTTGTTAAGTCCTATTTTAACTTTATCAATAATGTTTTCAATGTGGTTATTATAATGTCATGGAAGTAAAATCATCTAAACCATGAGAAAATGTATAAAATTCGGTTGAAAACAATTTTAAAAAGCTTCTATGAATCTGGAATCCTTACATAGTATCTCTGACTTATATGCGAGATAAATTGTTTCCAGTGTATTGAAAATGCATATAAAATTAAGCGTTTTGGAAATTGTCTTGAAAAAGCCTTGGTCTCACTTCGATTTTGGTAATGTAATGCAATACTTTGTGTACAAAATTAATTATACATACATACATCAGTGTTTTAAACAAAACTTGACTTATGAAAATGACATAACATTTAAATAATCATCGGAAGCTTTAAAATAAATTTTGCTTAATTTTTTTTTTAAAAAAGGGGTGAATAAGTTAAAATTTACAATGGATAATTTCACTCATATCCTATCAAAAAACTCCTAATAAACACATTCAGTAGAAATTATTTGTCTAACAATGAGGATATGATACAAATGGATACATTTATCTAAGTTTTACTTTAATTAGAGTTTTTTGTAAACAAACAGTTTAAACAAATTTGCAAGCATGAAGACTTAAATATATTACATTACAAAATGTTTTAAGCATATTAAAGGGAGCTACCCAACACAAAGCATGGACCTGCTATTCAGTAAATCCTATAATTTGTGGAAGCAAGTTACCTTCACTGTAATACATCAATTTAGATTTGTTTCCCAAGCTTGGTGAAGCTCCTAACAATAGAAACATTAAATCACCAGAAGCTTTCTTAATTAGATCCCATTCCACAATAGAACATATAATTTTAACACTAGAACGATGCCTCTTGATGAAGCACCTGTGCTGATAGGGAAAACGTCCGCTAAATGAAATTCAGTTATTCAAAGTGTTTAGAAAGTGAAATAAAAGACTAAAAAGAGTCAACAAAACCAACAAATTCGCTTACTTCACAAACATATGCCCTGAGTAGTTAATTTATTTATAAGCAAACACTACCGTTTCTCATTTCTATTATTATTACATAATTTTGTTGACTCTTTCATTTGTATATAGAAAACTGTATTAAATTTCAGGGATAGGATTTTCTAATTTTAGCATGGGAAGCAAGAAAGTAATAAGAATTAAACCAGCCAAGAGTGTTAGTATTTAGTGGAATCTTTACAAAATTCCTTTCCACAACAGACAAAGTAATTTTACGTTTTTAAAACTACACGGTGTTGTTTACGGAGTATATGTAAATGTTAGAGTAATAACTGAAAGTTGGTATACACAGTGATCATTTTATAAAAATGTATCTTTGAATTAATGAGAGAATCTTTAAATTCAAATTGTTCCAACGGACAAACAATGCATCGATAATTATTATGTATCACAACAAATAAATTGAAGTGATTTGTTTGAATAATACCTCTCCATTGTTTGAATTATTAAGAGAGGATAATTGAACGATACTTCTAGTAACTGATATTTATTTGCTTAAAACATTTTCGTGATTTGCCATTCTGATAACAATTTTTACAACTTATATCATTTAAGATTTTACGAAGAAGTGTATTATTTGTTATGCTTAATTACTTGAAAATGCTTGTCATTTTACTACAGAACCTTAAATCAAGCTTTAATTTATTAAAATTTTACTTCTTGTTAGCAAAATATTATCTGTCATAAAATTATGTTTATATTAAAAATGTATACAACACATAACTTAAAAACAAATATTTTTTCGTAGAAAATTTTTTCTTGAGAGACGAATTTTATTAAATTCCCCATGTGCGGTTATGTCTATGTTACTTCTTCATAACCAATAATATTAATGCCATACATTAAACTCAAGTATTAATGTATTGCATCATTCATTAATTCTTCCTTTTTAATTCACTTCTTCAAAAATTAAATCATATCCATCAGAAGATAATGGATTTTTTTTTGATACAAAAAATATTATGTGAAACACAAAGTTAATATTTCAAGCATTTTTTTTCTGTATTTTGCAGACCTTTTTTAGAATGTGCGATTCTTGCTGTACTCAAAGTTAAAAGGTTTGTTATTTATTTATCACAAGAAAGCCACGAATTTAGAATACAATTATAGCGAATAGTGTAAATAATTTTCCTTTTTAATAATGGATACATTTTTAGTTGTAGTATAACGGTTGTCTTGAGATTTTTGGATAAACTTTGAAATGAAAATAATTTAATAATTTCTAACATAAATTAATTTGTTTTAAATATTTTTTTTCAAATTCTAAATACACTCTTTTGCAAAAAAGAACCGACGCACCATGAAGAGAGAGTAGTTGTTTTTAATGAAATTAAATATGTGTACAGCTCATACCCAGATAATAAAATTATAAAGAAATCAAGTCCACAGGGTCTCTCCATGGCTCACTAACAGCTTGAATGCTGATATTAGTAGTTGGTCGAACCGCCTCTGGCTTACAACATGCTTCTATACGCCTCGGTAAAGAGTGATAAAAATTCCTAATGTTATCTTGCCGGCATCTACGAGTTGTTGCTCCATATGTGTGGTATTTTGTTGAGCCCGAATCTGGTGCCTTACCATGTTCCAAACATGTTTAATTGGTGAAAGACCTGGTAACTGTTATGGCCATGGTATAGTATTAAAGGCCCAAATACAGTCTAGAGATTCACGAGTGGTACAGAACCTGACATTATTTTGTATCAAATTAGTCGTGGATGGCATGCCATGAAGTTTAATATAATCGGCTTCAGGATAGTATCAAAATATCGTTGAGCTGTTAAAGATAAATTGAGGATGATTAGACATGACCTACTGTATGAGGTAGCATCCCACACCATCAAACCAGGGGTTATGGCTGTATGCCTTTGAAAAACAAAGGCAGATTGAAACCTCTGGCACCGGCCTCTCCATACACAAAGACGATGGTCATCTGCTTCAAGAGTAAAACAGAATTCATCTCTGAACACTATGCAATGCCAGTCTAAAGGTAACCATGATTATCAGCTACTTCACCAGTATAGATGATTCCACCGATGATGTAGGGTAAAAGGCAGATGGCTGCCTTAAACGTCGCTGTGAGCTTAACTTCGCTTCAACCAAGTGCCGTGAAATGGTGGAAGGTACCACAGGGTGTAAGGAAGAGGCCGTAGTACATTGAATAACAGATGTCATCGTTGGAGTAATTCAAACCTGTCGAACAATCATCCGATCTTGCCTCGCATTTGTGCATCTTGGCTTTTCAGAACCTTCATTTCGTCGATAACTTCCTCGGAGCAACCATTGCTGCCAGCATCTTTGCGCAGCTGTGTCTCTACGTTGCAGGTGACGATGCATTGTTTGGTATGACTACCCAGCTTCACACATTTCATCAATGCGACAATGTTCAAAGTTATTCAGTTGCATATAAAATCTTCAAAAACGTCGTGATGGCATCATTTGTTTTTTGTCGTGGGAATCAAAAAGGCAAAAACGATCCTCTTTTGTTACCGGTTTTATACTTTGCAAGATAATTCGCAGAAATGTGCGCTATGAGCACAATTCTTGTTCATTGACCATGAAAATTTGATCATCTGCATGCTCGCTCATGATGTCTTTGACTGCGAATTTCATCATAATCGGACAACTTGTTCTTGGTGTTTCGATTTTTTTCAAAAGAGTGTATTTTAATAAAATTACTTCAGAAAATATTCAATAAATGATAATAAATTTTGTAAAGATGAAGTATTAATAATAGGTAATCATTGCAGAATAAATCGCATCTAACAAGAGCCATTGTACAAATAAAGTGAAAATTAATTTTTTGAATGATATTACATTGTGTATATAGCTGCTAAACATCTGCTGTCATAATTATAATTTTAAAATTTTTGCAGAATTAAGGACTTTAACTGAGGTAGATACTTTGCTTTTACAAAATTTTTATGGTTGCTGTTCACAAATTTCATAATGAATTTGAGATAAATTTTGTTATAATTTGTAGTAATATTTGTAAAATATTTGTTTTGTCCGGCATGAAATTTTCAAATATATCGTCGGATTACTTCGCATGCAATGCGTAATTCCCATACACATTTAATTTATTGGCTAAGCGTCTAGTAATAATTTACTATGTTTGTATACATGTAATAGAGATATGTGCAAAAATAAGTAATTGCATGAATTATAAGACTAGCAATTAATACAAAAGTAACTTCCGAACGTAATATTTTTTATGCTATTTTTAATGTTTCGTAACTATTTGCATTTAAGGTATCCGACTACGTTGAAAATGCCATTTTCGGTCAAAAATCACTTTTTCTTTTTATTTTATTATTTTAAAGTTCAAGCAATTAGCTTTCTAAATCTGTCTTTGTTTTGTCTGTGCGATAATTAGAAAAAAAGTTACAGGTGTTTAAAATATTTTTACAGCTGTCATTCAAAACCGGAAGTGGTTAAATCGAAACCGGAAGTTGTCTGTTTAACATGCTTTTTACCGATAATTTTTGCAGTTTCAACCCATTATAATTTTAAAAACTATTTCTGACAATTTTTTTAATTATTTAATTGATGGGCAACAATTTCGATCTTTTAATTCGACTCTTGCGATTGGCAACATTTGTTTCTTCTGACCTCACATGTTTTTGTTTTGATTTGGGTTTTACGAATTTTGATCCTAAATTTCTTCTAAAAACTTAACTTTTTTCGATTTAATTGTACAATTTTTGATCGTTGATGGTTTCTAGACATTCTGCTTTTAAAAATTCAAGTTATAATGGTTCATAAAACTATAAAAATAACTTCTTGAAAATGCAACAGTGGACTGATAACAGTAGATTGGTAACAAAAACATTGGAAGTAGCAAATATTCAAACTTGTAATGAACAAAAACTGGATTCACTGAAGAATTTTTCACAGTGCAAAGAATGTTTTAATGGAACATTAAGAGGTTATGGGATATTTTATTTAAATATTTTGGGAAGTATGTTTTTCTCAATTTGTGTTTCTTCAATTGTTTTGAGAAGAATCTGTACCTGCATGAAGATTACTTGTTTGGACTGACTTCTAATGTGACTTTAAAATGCTCCAAATGTGCTTTTATTGTCAATTTTTAAGCTACTAAAAAGCTTAAAAACCAAACTTCAATTAATTTGCAACTTATTTGTGGAATGTGAGTTATTGGAAGATGGCATTTGTCTGCGAAAAAGTTACTTGCTAAGCTGAATATGCCCTGTATGGCAAAAAGAGCATATAGACTTTGTGAAAGAAATATCTTGGCTGCTGCTACATCAACGGCTAAAGATGTCATGAATGCTGCTGCGTTGGTAGTAAAAAGCATTACAAAATGTTCCAACACGTCAATTGGAGAATGTGGAATATCCGTTGACGACAGATACATGGAAATTCTTCCCTAAAAGTTTCTATAGAAACTTTATCCATCGCCACTGGGAAACTTCCAGATTAGGAAATTATGTCTAAGTTTTGTAGAATTCTAAATGTCTAGTCGAACATGCGTGTTCCTGCATTCATCTGGTATTTACTTCAATCATGGAATCTGTTAGTGCGTACAAAATCTTTGTGTGATTTTATACCACGAGATCTTAAAACAATGTTGATTTCTATGGTGTGTGATGGTGATTCCCAAGGATACGTTTTAGTTAAAGATCTATTTGATGTCAACAGTGTCATAAAATGAGTGCCTAATATACTTCTAAGAAAGAGTGAGTATTCGGCAAAGAAAACTTAGAAAAAGCTAGAAAAACCTCGGTGGGAAAGAAAAACTTTCCAGTGTTATGATTAATAAAATTCAAAACTATTATGGCAGTAACACCAACCACGTCAAAGCTCTGCTAAGTGCGGCATTTTTTCTCGGTGGCTCCATCAGAGAGATACTCATGTATGCACCATGCCCAACTGGAGCTGAGAGCTGGTGTGAGTATCAATGAAGAATAGCCACCGGAAAAAATATATATAAATAAAGGTGTAAGCCTTTCCATGAAACTTTTAAATATTGTTAAACCTGTGTATACAAAGTTGTTTGATAAGCAGTTATTATAAAATTGCCTCCACGGTGTGACACAAATGCAAACAAATCATTTAACGCGTTTTTTTGGCAAATTGTTCTGAAAGAAACTTTTATTGAGCTGAAAACATTTTCTTTGGGTACCCATATTGCTGTCATTATTTTTAACAAAGCTTTTATTTGTTTGTTTGAAAGCTTTTGGCATAAATGCAAATTATTATACACTGCGTGATGACAGATTTCTTGCCATCATTCGCACAGTGACTCGAAACAACATTCTTTGCCTTTTTAAAAATCAGCCAGAAAAAAAATATAGGGCCCAAAGAAAGTTAAAATTTAATAAAATACCAAGGAGTGGAGGTGTTAAATATAAATCATTAGAGTTTTAGTAATATACTTGTGATATTTTGTTTTGAAATTACATTTATAAAGTTTAAATGCATTTTTCTCAAAACTGTTTACAACTGTACAAAACTGTTTTTGTTTGTGTATCATCACACAAAAAAACTATAATTTAAAGTTTATATTCATTTCAGGAAGTTTTATAGGAGGGATCTTTAATGTGCGCGGTAAACATTTTAAATTTGTATGTTTAAACATTTAAAATCTTTTGACCCATTTTCATCCGTTCATAAATAGTCTTCAATTTAATTTAAAATATAAATTTGGAATTTTATGAAAAAACTTACTCTTATTTAAACATAAATTTTCTTACACAAATAAAATATAGATTTAATCATTGAAACTGAATTAAAAGTGCTTGAAATTTTTTTCATTCTTATCTAAAAAAAAGTCTTAAAATATTTCAGTTGAAAATTTCTCAAAATAATTGCTAAAATAATTAAAATTTTATGTGTGCGATTTGTTTTCATAAAACAAAAAGACATTTGCAAAAGATTAAATAAAATTCGATTCGCTAAGATTATGTAGAAAGGGAAAAATTCATAATGAGAAAATTATTAATCAAAACAAGAATCCCCAATAAAAAAAACATCTTCATCCACATAAAAAATAAAACGAGCTGACTGTGAAAAATACTCCGATTTAAATATATTCTAATACTGATGAACACAACTTAAATATTTTTTCAATAAAAACCAATATCGAACATTTTGTTCATGTGTTTTTAAAAATAGTTATGTACCTATATTAACTTAACTGTGCTATTTGGTTTCATCCCTGTAGAAATAACTAACTTGAATTAGAACGGAAAAATTAGCTCCTTTAATAAACTCTCCCTGTTTATTTATTCTCATCCCGGTTTATGCTATGAATTAAATCATTTCTCCTTACTTTCTTATTCAGTACCACGTGTGGAGTTAGTCTCAAAAATAAAGTGAATAAAAGACAGAGGAGGTTGGTATGTTTAGTCAATCCTCATTTTTTTACCTTCCCATGTGACTTTCTCTCCTTTTTTTCCCCTTTCCATAAACACTGGATTTCTTTTTAACTCCTTTGTGTTTCGGTGTCAGTATTAAGTAGCCATTAAGTCATTTTTATCTTGGCTATTTGTTTCTAATTCCCTCGGTTCTATCTTTTTTAACTTAAAGTTGTAAAATTAAAAAAAAAAAGTTTGAAGTCTCATAAAAAGAATTAACTCCAAAAAGTATAAGAATAAAAGCATCATGCATATTTATGATTATTACGTAAGAATATTTTCAGAAAACGAAAAATACTTAGTAGATACGGCGAATTAAAAAAAACATTTTTAAATTTACGTAAAATTAGTTTTTACTTAAAAATTATTTAAGGAAAAAATTGATTTTATACTCATAATATACTATTCTGTTTGAATTAATTCGGACAAAATTTTTTTTCTTGTCTGAGTTGGTATGTGATTACCAGTTATAACCTGAACCATCCCAAACCGGTTATATCTTCCCAGAAGTAATGTGACAGACCAGCATTATCTATAATTTACTCGATTGATTGGTTTTAGTGCATTAGTAATTGAGTTGTGAGCCTTTCAGCGTGGAAGCTGGTGGTTATAATTTTGCGTTCCTCGTAACACGTGTTACTTTTGGTTGTTCAGAAATGAATATTACTCCGAGTAAGCGTTCTAAAATAATCGTTCTTAAGAGCAATCAGTAGGGTGAAAACCTTCGGGAAATCGATTTTGAGTTTTTGATAATTCTAAAATCCCCAAATCAGGATCTTTTCAATGATATAGCATACTTGCCATATTATTAATCAGAAGTATGTTAAAAAGATTTTTAAAAAATAATCAGCTGATGAGATAGAAATGTAATTAGATAAATAAAATAGATTACCCTTCGACAGATAGAAATGTAAACATTGACTTGTTAAATCTGAGAAGCTCTTACAAAGCCACTCTGTTTTATTTATTCATACGCAATTAACTCTAGAATGATTGCAATCGTAACTGTTAGGATTGCTTACCTATTTTGGAGCGAATACACGTTTATCCTGTGTGTTTGCATTTAAGATTTAAATATTTAAAATTTCTAAAGTTCACAAATTTTGAAATTTTTAATTTTTTGTTTCTCAATATGCCTAGATTGAAAAAAATATTTAAAAAAAACCATAAAGGTACGTTTTAAGAAGGTAGGTATACTCTCAATCATAGTAACATTTCTTTAAACACTAATAATAGTTATGTGAATCCTCAAGCTGGACATGTACATGACTCAAAGGAGTCATGTGCAAAAGAAAGTTTAATTAGAGTTTTTCTTCTTATTAAAGTAAGTATTAAAAATACCATCATGAAATCAAATATTCTTGTATTTGTTTTCAAGAATGAAGTTCATTGTAAAATGTGTAAAAGAGGTTTAGACATGCAAGTTTTAAAAGGTAAGTCTGGACTGGATACTTGTCCTGAAATGTTCTGCTTGTCCATATCATGTAAAATTCTCTTTTTTAAATATTCATGAAGGAACGCAAATTGCTACAATAAATACCAGGTTTGTATATGCTACGTGTTCCATTGGAAGAGGTGCAGAAGCTGCGAGAATGTTTTGCGGCATAATGAATCTTCGGCAACCACCTACAAGTTTTTCTCCTTACGGTAAGCAAATCTCAAATTCTGTAAAACTTATTTACGAGGACTCCATTCAAAATGCTGCGAGGGAAGCTATTTGTGAAAATAAAGGTAATAATAATATTGTGGTAGCAGTAGATGGGGCATGGCAGAAGCGCGGTTACACATCATCAAATGGTGCAGTTACTGTGACCAGCATTAATACAGATAAGGTGATAGATGTCAATATTCTTTCGAAATATTGTATATGTAAAAAATAGGCACGTAAAAACATGGTTTTTGTCCTGTCAGTGAACATACATGATGTGGATATAAAAAGGCTGAAGTATGGGGTAATTCTTACAAACATAAAAATAGTCTTCCAGTCGTTGTTGTAGTAGCAATGCGTCCTATATTGAAAGATCTTTCCCATCCTGATTTGTTCAAAAATTGTTTGCATCGGAAAACATAAAACCCGAATGAAAGTTTTCATAATGTCATTTGGTCAAGGGTTCTCAAAACAACACTTGTAGAGATTGAAACACTTTCACTTGGTGTTTATGATGCTGTTTGCTCCTTTGTTGATGATAATGTATCCAAATTAAAAGTACTTCAGAAAATGGTAGTAGAACCTGGCGAATATTCTGTTAGTGCCATGAAATTTCTCGATATGGAAAGATTAATGAAAGCAAACTATGTCTTTTTGGACGATCGAAGAAAATTAGAAAAGATAAAAGAAGAAAAAAAAAGAAAGAAAGAAGATAATATTAAGAAAAGTAAGGTAAAAACTGGTTACTGTGCAGGATCTTTTTGATGAGATAAAATTTTATACAAAAGCTACTACTTCCTAAAAGTTATTTTTTAAATTGTATGTGTGCGTGTGTTTTTTTTTATAAATCTACTGTATGCATGAACTGAAAATTTTATTTTATATTTCATATATATTGTATAAACTGAAGTGAAGTTTTTGAGATATTCCTCTGACATTTAGCTAAAAAGCAGATGTCGTAACACAAAAAAGGAACATTTTTATAAAATTCATTATTGTACTCTGCCAAAATTATATTTTTAAACAGGCTGATCAATTTTTTTAAAGAAATTTAACTTCTGTATAAAGATAAATGTTTATTTAACGCACACATAAATTTTTAAGCTTTAGTGTTCAATAGTATCTTAGTAAAAGGTACATAAATATATCCCAAAATGCAATGCCCTTTTTCGTTGCACGAAACTTGTTACATAATAAAAAATACACAAATTTCAGGTTTAAAAACATAAAATCAGTTTTCTTGTTGTTTTGGATATCATTTATGTAATGTTTTAGGAATCTTTTTAATTCTGATACTTTAAGACATTGTGTTTACATGTGAATTTATAAAACACTAATGAAACTTTTCGAAATGTCATATAATGATCTATTGACACATTTTCACAAGGTATTTATGGTGCTTTATAGTAAACTTGGATGACAGTAATGCATCAGAACAGAAAATTCTTCAAAAATTGATGCATCATTTGAGAAAAATGATGCAAATGCTATAAAATATCTTGATAGATAAAAAGTGAAAAATGTTATATATGTATTTTCTGAGAAATCTAAGTAAAAGAAATAAGTAAACAGTCTTAAAAGTTATTGAGAATAAGCAAACATTTAAAAAAATAGTGCAAATTCAGATTCTAATTCATAATTTTTTTGATGAAGTGACATTTTATAGTAAAAATGCAAATATCTCAAAACGGTGTTTTTAAAAATGCGTGTACCTATTTCTCAGAACCTATTCAACGGAAGCACTTGCAATCTTCACTGAATATGACAGATATCTAACTATATATACTGAAGTAAGCGTTTATTAATGTTCCCATAATATTTTTGTAAAAGTCAGTTATCGTGAAAAAAATTAAATTTTTTAAAAAATTAATAGTGATACTGTTGCGATGAATGTTTTTGAAAAAACTAAACAATATATTTGAAAAAACTCACTTCAGTATAAATAAAAAGGTCTAATTAATATACAGACAAAATTTTAAGTCTGTACAATTAATAGTTTATGAGAAAAAGGTACATAAAAATGCTCAATTTAACATTGTCGGTATTAGGGGTACCGACTACCCCCTATACAGACACACTTTTATGACTATGAGAGATATAGCTACGGTAGTTGGTGTGGGCAGATGAAGTGTTTCAAGAATTTTAAGAACATTTTGCACATGCACCTCGGTCACGAAAACTGATTTGAGTACAGTAGGTTTTAGCCCCCATGGGCTGTTGTGCCCCAGAGTTAATATTTGTGTGTCATAATAGTTCATTGCAAAGTATAATTTCCAGCTGAGATGCATGTGAAATATCACTCAAAATCACACAAACTTTTTTAAAATAATATCCTGCATCACATTAATTTCAAACATAATGCGCAATCAGAATTAAAAGAACACTTATTTTCGATGAATAATTTAAATAATAATTATTTAAGTCCTTCTGTACAACATACATTTTCAGCAGAAAATATTGCCAACGATACCTTTATGTTCATAATCGCAACCATTTTTTTACACAGTGTCGTAGTCCAAAGGTCGAGGGTGTGAGAGAGTTCGAGGAAGAAGCAGACATGATCATAAAATAGATAATTTAAATTTATCTTTAGCTCTTTAAGAAAAATACATTTTTATAACTTTACTCTGGGAGCAATATGAAATTCTAGCTCGTAATCAGACAAGTAAATTTTGCAAGATGCCTATCTGGAATGAAAACTCCTTGTGTGATTCTTCTTGAAGCTTAATAGTACGGTCAGCTCCAAGGTTGGTTACATAAGGTATCCGACTACCCTAAAATCGGGGATTTGGTCAAAAATTGACAAAAAAGTTTTATGATTCTATTTTGTAGACCAACTTATTAGCTTTATAAAATTACCAAGTTCTTTTATTTTTCGTTCACTAGAACAAAAGTTACAACTGTTTTAGTACAAGCAGGGTAACTGCCGACCGGAAGTGGCATTCTGAAACCAAAACTGAAACTTTGTTCGGTTTCTTTCCACTTTTTCAAAAATATATTTTGAAGTAAAGTATATTTTAATATTTTGTTTAACGTTATTAAGAAGCCTCACTTATTATTTTTTTTTATAAAAGGAGTTTTCAGATCTGGCAATTTCAGGATATTTGTTTATTTACTTCTTAACGTTCGATATCACTGCTAACTTTTTTTCATTCTAGTTTTTACTGAAATAGGTTCATTTTGATTTTCGTATTTGATAAAACTGCTTTTTAATTATTCTTCAAATATCTGCCATGGGACATGGACGAAAAATACGTCCAAAGAATCGAAAGTTTAATGGTAATTTCTGCACTGCTCAAAAGAAAGTTAGTGATGGAAGTATTAGTACAGAAAAATTGGGAAGAGTATTAAGTGACACTTTATTTAATGTTGATACCGGAACTCTTTCTGGTAATAGGATTTTCGACATCGAAATACTGGTATCAATATTCGCTATTCTTTCTTGCCCTGTTTGTTTTGATCAAGAACTGTACTTGGTTGAAGACTCAAGACTTGGTTTGCAGTCAAATTTGTGTTTCAAGTGTAAGAACTGTTCATTTTCAAAAGGATTCACTTCTACATCAAAGGTGAATAATTTAAATACAGTAAACCTTCTTCTCGTCTTTGGAATTAAAGTTATTGGCAAAGGATTTTCAGCTGGAAAGAAACTGTTCAGTATGCTGAATATTCCTTATCTTTCAAAATGTACATACATACAACATGAAATTAAGTTGCTGCATGCTACGTCACAAGCTGCAAACAGTTCTATGTTGGAGTCAGCAAAATCCATTGCGGAATGTTCAAATGAGTGTGGCGTTAGTGTAGATGGTACATGGCAAAAACGTGGCTACTCTTCACTGAATGGATGTGTTTCGGCAATTTCTGTGGACTCTGGAAAAATATTAGACATTGAAGTGTTCATTCAATATTGTCGAGTGTGTACAAAAAACGAAAAAACATCGGGACCCTCCAAAAAATGCGTAGTGTCACATTTTTGTAAAAATCACAAAGGATCAGCTTCTAATGTGGAAACTGTCGGTGCTTATAGGATTTTTGAAAGGTCTGAAGCAAACCGCAGTCTTCGATATACATCTTAATGCGGAGATGGAGATTCAAAGGCGTTCAATAATGTGAAAGACATGTATGGTATTGAGAGCATAACTAAATATGAGTGCATATGACATGTGCAGAAGAGAGTTGGATCTCGTTTACGAAAGCTGAAGAAGTTCACAAAATGTTTAGGTGGGAAAGGCAAATTGACCGACAAATTTATCGACACACTTCAAAATTATTTTGGAATTGCTATTCGAAGTAATGTCGGCAATTTATCTAACATGCAGACTGCAGTCATTGCTGCTCAACCGACAAAAAACCCATGCATGGACAATGCCCTTCTGGATCCGATACGTGGTGCAAATACCAAAAGGCCAAGCAAGAAGGAAAACTGCATAAACATAGAACACCTGGCTTACCAACTGCTGTATTGAACACGGTGAAAAACACCCCTATATGGATTTATGTGATCAATCACTTCTCGAAAAATGTTTGCATGGAAAGACCCAAAATGCCAATGAAAGTTTTAATGGTGTTTTGTGGACCATAATCCCAAAAGAAACTTTTGTTGAACTTCTGACATTACAATTTGGAGCATTCTTAGCTGTATTACAGTTCAATGATGGATCTAAAGGGATTCTTTCCTTGTTGGAACATTTATACATCCCAATGGGTTGTTTCATTGCGAACAGCTTTTCAAACTTTGATGACGAAAGAATTGTCGACTCGGAGAGACATTCATTGCCAACTACAAAAAACAAGAGAAAAAAACTCAGAGGACTTAAAAAAAGGAACTGTGCATTATCTGAGAAAAAGGAAGGCGTTACGTATAAATCTGGGGAATTTTAAACCTGTAGGTAAGTATTAATATTTAGAAAAAGTGTTTCAAACTTTAAAATGTGTTTTACACGAAAAGTGTTTTTCAGAAAATGCTTAAAACGGGGACAAGGATTGCTGAAAAAGTTTCTAAAATAATTTACTGAAATTTTTTGTGTATGTTCTGTATAATAGTATAATTATTTTGATCTTCAGATTTATAAATCACTGCATTTTTAAAAAATTTACAGTCCTTTATGTGAATATAACCACTGTTTTTTTAAGCAATTTCGTATAACTAAGATAAAATGCTCTATTTTTTGTAAAAATTAAAATATCTCTTATCCTGAAGGTCACTTCAAACATTAATAACATAGTAACATATCAAAATGGAAAAATGGAGTATTTGTTTATAAAATGTTTGTACCCCGTTTACGTAATTTTTTGTAAATTTTTACCAGTTTTTTCCCATTTTAATAAAAATAATTTTTTTTTCACTTTTCAATTTTAGGATTTTTTCTTAAAATATACCAAATAAATATAAAAATCACAAAAAAATCCCCATATCTCCATTTTTTCAAAAAAAAGTTGTCGCAACCAGTCGGATACCTTAACCAATTCCTAATAGATTATCCGTTGAATATTAATCTTTAGATGCGCGACCATCAATCTCTCACTACATATACTCATACTTGGAATTCAATTTAACTATCAACAGTTAATCATTAAATTCCATACTCATCTACAGGCACTTAAATAGTAGTTATATTAGCATAAAATCAAGTAATCTCTACGGAAAGCAGTTTTTAAACTAAAAATACGGTTAAGGAATGTTTTCATCTGGAGGATTAGTAGAATACCCGAATAGAGTCCATTACAACAGCTAAGACTAATTTTCAAAATTCCGATCTAAGCCACTTAAATTTACACCATATCAGAATTAAAAAAGAAAATTCACATTAGTTAAAACTAGTTCCAAACTTTAATTGCTATTGAAGCATCCGAGAATAAAATGGGCTTGATCCATGATTGTCACGTGATAAAAACATACACGTGTCCTCCACAGAATTTAAAACATACAGTAAAATATCCAAATACCTGTGACAACTTCTTTAAAAAAAATGGAAATATAGGGGTTTTTGTGGTTTTTAGATTTATTTAGTGCATTTTAAGAAAGATATGCTAAAACTAAGAACAGAAAAAGAAATTATTATTGATAAAATGGGAAAAAATGGCTAATTTACAAAAAAAATACATAAACAGGGCCACGTTCTGTACAAAAAGTTTGTGAACAAATTTTCAATTTTTCAATTTTAATGTATTGCTTTGCTATTTATTTTTGAAATGACCTTCAGAATAAGAGAGATTTTAATTTTTACAAAAATTGAAGCATTTTTTCTTAGTTATTATATGAAATTACTTTAAAAAACAGTGATTATATTAACATAAGGAACTGTAACTTTTGTAATAAAATAGTGATTGATAAATCTGAAGGTTAAAACACTTCTACTATTATACAGAACATACACATAAAATTTCAGTTAATTATTTTCAAAACTGTTTCATAAATCGCTGTTCCCGTTTGAGCATTTTCGAAAAAAACATATTTCGAGTAAAAGGTATTTTAAAGTATGACATCTTTCTTAAAAAAAAAAAAGTAATGACATCTGCTTTTACTAAGGCACTTGTAGCTTTTGTTTTAGTAAACGGAAAATAATAAACATGGTATTTTTGAAAAGCTAATAAGATAGTCTATAAAATAAAAGCATAGAAAATGTGTCAATACTTGACAAAATTCACAATTTTAGGGAAGTCGGATACCTTAAATTCACCTGTAGTTGCTGTTCTATTTCTTAAATTAGATAAAGTTTCAAATTCACATTATTGGGTAAAGATGTTCAAATGTTATGAAAAAAAAAATGAAAACAAATAATGAAAAAGATTTAAAATCTTTAAGAAAACTTATTTTATGTATGTATTTTTAAATAAAATGCATTTTGTACACTTATGTGCGTTACTATTCTTGACAAATATGTACTTTTAAGAGAAAGTTTCTGCAAAGAGCAAGAATTAAAAACAACGAATCACATGAACTAATTAGCTGGAAATATGTGATTTCATTTATAGTATGACAGTGACGTCAGATGAAGTTTTGAATTCATTGGCTAGAAACAAGTGATTGTCTTTATCATGTGTCTATGACGTCACATGAAATTAGTCCATTTCACGAGTTAGAGTGCGATACATTTCGATTCTGATGCGGAAAAATAGCCCCACAACATTTTTAGATCTTTTTCATGATATACCAAAAGGCTATGTTCTATTGTTTTTCCAAGAAGAGTTTGAAAATAATACATCTTCCCAATATGAATAAATTCAACTTTATTCCTGTAAGATACGATTCATGGAAAAATACAAGCAACTTTAATTTTAACTATACCATTTTTATTCGAATATAAGTCGTCATCAATTATAACCCGCACCCTAAATTCCCAACAAAATTTTGTGAAAAATTAAAATTGGTGAAAAATGGTTCAATGATATCAAATTTTACGAATTTAAAATAAAATGAAAATGAAAACTAATAAGAAGTGAATAGTTAGTCATTTCATCAGTATTGTAAACTTTTAAATACACGCATGAAACTGTAATTTTTCTAAGTACCCCGTCCAGCACGAATTCTTTTCCCTTTGATTCTAAGCCACGTTCAATTTCAGTAGCATAAACATAGGGGGAAAATTGCGGCTTAGATTCGAGTAAATACGGTATATTTACACTGCCTATGATTTAATAAATTTAAATATACTAAAATCTCTCAAATCTTGAAAAATGACAGCTGATAAATTGAATATAACTAAAGAAGCAATGTTTGTAAAAGATGACACTCATCGAAAGAAATTACGTCCAAATGCTCATGGGGAGAATAGTCATTCATCAAATCTATAAACGATGAAGTTATGCTTTGTGCTAAACTTTACCTAATATGTAGCAATTCCTAGTGATGATAATAATGATGTTAAACTAAACTGCAAGAAAAATCATTGCATGTCCAAATCAATTTGGTTCTTCATATATTACCCCGTTATATATGATGAAGAATCGTATTATTATGCTTTTTGTTCCTAGTGTCAAACTGAATACGTAATCTTATCGATTTACTCAAAGGAGGAATAAGGCAAGGAAATGGGAAATAATAAAATAATAGAGGAAGCAGAAGCAAAAATTATTTAGAAATAAGCCTACTGAAAGATTTTAAAATAAAAATATGTTTCCTTACTGGTATTTTAATAAAATTGTTCACTATTTACGTTTAAAAAAATACCTAAGATTTAAAAATCAAACAAGAAATGAGTAACGATACTCTAGAGTAGAGAAAGAAAGAGAAGAGAGAGATAAAAAGTAAAGAGAGAGAACGAGTAGAGAGAGGGTAAAGAGAGAGAGAGAGTAGAAAGTAGAGAGAAAAAGTAAAGAGAGAGAGAGGAGTAAGTAGAAATAAAAGAGAAAGAATGGAGAGAAAACACTGAATGTAGAATAGTGAGTGAAAGATTATATCGAATAAAGAGAGAAAAAATAAATAGACCAGAGTGGAAAAGAGTAAATAGAGAGTAAAGATATGGAATAAATAGAGAATAAAGAGAATGTAAAGAGAGTAAAGAACGAGTAAATATAGTAGAGAAAGAGTAAGTAGCGTGGAGAGAGAGTAAATAGATTAGAGAGATAAAGAGTAAATTGAGTAGAGAAAAAAATAGATTATATAGGTAAAGATTAAACAAAAGTATAGAAAAAAGTAGAATGAAGGATAAAGAGGGAAAGAGTGAAGAGAAAGAAAGAGCAAAGAGAGAGAAAAATGTAGAGAGAAAGAAAGAGTAGATGAAGAAAGTAGAGAGAGAGAAAAAGTAGATGAAGAAAGTAGAGAGAGAGAAAGAGTAGATGGAGAAAGAAGAGAGAAAGAGTAGAGGGAGAAAATAAAGAGAGAGAAAGAGTAGAGGGAGAAAGTAAAGAGTAGAGAGAGAAAGTAGAGAGGACAGTACAGAGAGAGAAAGAGTACATGAAGTTTGAGTAGAGGAAAGAGTAAATATGGAGTAGACAGAAAAAGAGTAAATATAGAGTAGACAGAGAAAGATTAAAAAGATTTTGAGAGGAAGAGTAAATAGAGTATGGAAAGAGTAAATATAGTAGAGAGAAAGTAAATAGAGTGCAGGGAGAGTAAAAAGAGTAAAGAGTAAATAGAGCAAATAGAGTAAAAAGAATAGAGAGTAAATAGAGCAGGAAGAGTAAAAAAATAGAGTGTAAATAGATCAGGGAGAGTAAAAAGAGTGGAGAAAGAGTAAATAGAGTAAGAGAGAGTAAATAGAGTTTAGAGAGAGAAAGAGTAAATAAAAAGTAAATAGAGTAGAGAAAGAGTACAGGGAGAGTAGAGATAGGGAGTAAATAGAGCAGGTAGAGAAAATAGAGTAGAGAGAGAGAGTAGAGAAAGTGTAAATAGAGCAGAGAGAGTAAATAGAGTCTAGAGCAGTGAAAGAGTAAATAAAGAGTAAATGAATTAGAGAAAAAGTACATAGAGAATAGAGAGATAGAGTAGGATAGAAAGAGTACACAGAATGAGAGAGAAGAGATAGAGTATATAGAAGTAGAGGGAAGAGTAGATATAGCAGACAGAGTAATTAGAGTAAAGAGATATAGTAGAGAGAGGAAAAAGAGAGAAAGTACAGATAGAGTAGAGGTGGAGTACCTTGAGTACAAAGAAAGAGTAGAGAGAGAGCAGAAAGAGTAGAGAGAATAGTGAGCGAGAAAATAGAGAGGAATAGAGATAATAGAAAAAGAGGGTAAGGAGAGATAATGAGTGGAGAGAGAAATATAAGAGAAAGAGTAGAGAGAGGTAAATAGATAGTTTGAAAATGTTTGACTCCTACCACCCATAATTTAATTATTTTATTGATTAAAGAAGTCACTAAATATAAAAGATCATAAAATGACTTTGAATAGCTCGTTCTCATAATAATTGACCTAATAACACTATAACGTCAAACTGAATAAAACGAAGCTCTTTTCTGTTAAATACTGGGGAAAAAACTATTAACGCTGCTTGTGGGTAAAAAAAGGTTTGCCTTAAAGAGTTTACGATGTAAATTTTACATCCGACTTCATTTAAGCGATACTAAATGTCGTTATTTCATTAAAAATGGGCCATAAATATTTTTAGGCGATGGTCGTAAATGTTAATTCATTGCCTCCGTAGTAATACTTGAAGACGCATTATGTAATATGTTCCTTTATTAATTATTATAGTCCAGGGATTCTGATTTATGCATCAAAATTCATTAATATTTCATTGCGTAATTTTGCCATTAAATTTTGGGTAAATGACATACAAAAAAGTTTGGCTTTCCGTGTTTAAGGTGACTTGTAATAAATAAATATATGTGATAATAATAGCGAAAACTTCTTTTAGTATAAACATTATTTAGGTGACACAGATCTGTTTTTTCTTTTTTACTTTCACCGTAACAATTTTTCAATTAAGATGCTGAAGATGCTAGAACGTCTAATATTAACTATTTAGAAAAATGTTCTAATTAGCTTTTAAAAATAATATTTTTCTGTGATGAACTAAATTAGCAAGAAAATGTATTACGTTGACAATATATTTCTTAGATTTTTTTTTTTAGAAAAATCAGTATTAATACATCAAAATCCTTTAGCTAATTTATACGAAATAAATCAACCAGTAATGTCATAATATTATGTATATGCCATGATCAATTCATTAAACAACATGAGCATCATTATTAGTTAAACTAATTGACGTTTCCTTTTTTTGTAAAAATATAAGAATTTTCAGTTCAAAATATTCCAAATAAGTCGGCGTTCTTAATAATTCAAGTATTTAAACTAAGAAATATTGTCCAATTGTGTGTTATATCACAACTGATAAAGTACTCTGTCTTTGATGTGAATCAAAACGTTCACACGTATTTCTAAATAACTGAAAGTAAGATCTATAACAGATACATTTTAACATTAGTTGTGATTGCTGTTTATTCCAATTCGAATTAATAGAGTTATAATATCGTCAAGGGTAAAAACATCACCTTTTGTTAAGTTTTATATGGTGGCCTTAGAGAAGTGTCGCTTTATAAAGTCATCCTGGGTGTCATGATTTAAGTTTATATTCCTGCTAATTATAAATGCTAACAGACGATTCCCAAACTTAAATCAAACTTCTATTTGTACATCTCTCACAAATTTCGAATTTCTTCACTACATGCAATGGACCAATTTTTTCCTTTGTTTAAGCTATTTTTCCAAAACAGTTTCTTGAAATTAATTGGATGTTTCGTCCTCGTTCCCTTCCTACATCCTTCATCAAAGCGAATAAAGAAAAAGACAACTCTGGACTTTTGACACTCCTAGTTCACGATCAATATTTTTTTTGTTTCCTTACTGCAAGTGAATAATAATTTCTAAGAGACTTGAAAACGTTCTTGATTAAAGTTTTATTAAAAAAAGTGTGTTAGAAACGATTTTGTGAAATTTCAGCAAACAAGGAAAGTACAGATCCAGATATTCTTTTATGTGAAAGTTACTCTCTACGAGTACTTGCATGAAATGATACTGACTTAATATAAATTCTTTTTCAAAGAAAAGCATAAGTATTTTCATTAAAATGAAAACTATACTTAAAATTTATATAATGGTAATATTCCGTATTTTTTTTAGTAAATAATGTTTAACAAATCAAAGTAAAGACAATGCTGACCAATTAGCCAATGTTAAATAAGTTGAATACCATTATTATAACAAACACTCTTTGTTATAACAGTATTTCGGTTAGTTATTTCATCGATGTAAGAAAAATTATGAAACAAAATATTTCAATTTTTTAAAATTTTATAAAATATTAAATTTATGGGAGTAAGAAACTCAATTTATTTTTTCAATTCACTTTAAACAAAAACACCTATTTTATCAAGTTAACTTAAGAATTTAAAGAACATTTACATCACTCAAATTTTCTTATATTTAGTAATTCAAGTTCATACATTACAAATATAATAAAAATAACAAACATATTAATAATAATATTAAATGTTTTATTTTTGGTATATTGGTTAGCAAATACTATAATTATTTTGTACATTCAATATTTCATATGTTTGTAAAATATAACAAAATAATTCTATATGTAAATGAAAATCGGCACTTATTTAAAAGCAAATATTTACTTATTCAAAATGTAGGACCAGATTTAAAAAGATAAGGAAAACTATTTCATAATTAAGAATAGTTCTGATACATGTAACAATCCTTGGCATTTAACTCACATAAGATTCCTGATTTTATTTTGTTGTATTTAAATGACATTAACATTTGAAAATATTCTTTTGTTCTTAAATATTTGTTAATGCATAATTCCTGCAATAAATGTCAAATGGGTTTACTTGTGTCTTTGAACATCACAGATAATCTTTTAAATTTCGAAGAATCAGAAATTTCAAGAATTATTTTCTATATAACTTTTCTATTAGCACACATGCTCTTTCTCTCTTCTTTTCTGATATTTCAATATTTTCATTTAATCTGTTCACTCCATAGATTTTTCAGATATAAAGATTTCTGTGTTAAAACGGTTGGAACCTTATGCAGTACAAGTTTTATGTTTGGAATTTATTTTAGAAGCCTTTGAAAATATGTATGTATATTCTTTTAGAAAAGGTGAAAAGCTCAAAATTTGTTTCTATATGGTAACTGGCTCTCGAAAATTGAACTTGTAAATTTTCTACGTAATAATGTCGCTGAAAATTTATTTTAGGATTCCAGAATGAGTTATGTCTGAGAATTTTCCAGAAAGTAACGATTTTGGAATTAAACAAAAATGGGCTGTAAAATAACGTTTGGAACACAAACAATCTTATTTCATTAAATCAATTTTATTTCCGTACAAATTAATGCATTCCTCTGCAGAAAAAATATAAAATATTCCTATATACATAAATCGAAGCCCAGTGGCTGAGTGGTAGTGCTTCGCACTTCCCTACCACAGGTTCGAGGTTCAAACCCCGACCTGGAAAAGATCAACTCAGCCTTTCATCCCTTCAGTGGGTCGATAAATGAGAACCAAACTTGTTCATGGGAACTTAACACTAGGGTTTTCATGTCAGACTGACCACATGACCGGAACATCTGATCATGCACCTCAGGGCCTAGAGTCACGTATACTGATATGGGCGAGCACAATAGTCCTTTTCCCTCATGGGCAATTACGCTACTGAGTTAAGTTATATATAAATCATAATGGCTAAAATTGAATAATTTTTACAAATTTAGTTTGGTTTAAAATCATAATATCATATGACAATGTTATTTTTCAAAATGTTATGATGTTATTTTTACTGTTATGATTAAGATTTACGAAAAACTGTATCTCAATCAAAATATCTTGTAAGGATTTCTCTCTCTCTCTCTCTATTCGCAATTCTTACTAAATCTCTTGGAAAAATATCTTTATTTATTTGAGTTATATGATTATAAAGCCGCTTTCGTAAGGGAAACGTGATTTATGTTAATGAGATTTGCTATTAAACACTTTCATCGCGGCTATGGCGTGCCTTTTGCCCACCCTCTGAGATAACTGTCTGCATCGCTCTCAGCAGAAAATTGAAACAAAATACCAATTCATTTAAAACTTGTTTATTTTACACTGCAAAATAACAATCAATTGCAATCAATAACAATTCTCTCTATAGTGATTTATATGTAGATCCTGGAAGACGAGTTATTTCATCCGAGTCTAAAGAAATAATTCACATTCAAAACATTTAAAACGATTACTTTAAGCATTTTATAAAGTTTTATTTTATTTCATTTTTACAATCACTTCATTTTAAATTATTTAAATAAAGTATTAATAATAATAGAGCTTCTGTAAACGTTACATGTGTAATAAGCTCAAGTAATAAATTAAGCAAACTGTAATTTGGAAATAGTCAAATCAATTTTAATGATGTATAAGCCTGTTAATAATTTCAACGTATTTCTAATTATGTCGATTCCATTAGAAGCAATTTTAAAAATTTAGGCAATGAAAGATGCTGTGTAAATGATGAAAAAAAAACAGCTTTAATCTCATGAATGAATTTAATTAACGCTTTTAAAACACTTAATTAATTGAAAAATAATTTAGTTGAGCATCGTAATTACATTTTGTTAAGAAATGTTTCTTTAATTTCCTTGAACTCATTTTGTAAGTATTTAGAATCAGGGCACTAAATTGAATTAAAGTTAAATATATATATATATATATATATATATATATACTTTTCTTTCTTAATTATTCCAAAAAGTTTATTGATTTTAAAGTGCTTTTAATGAGCTTAAATTTGAAAGTTTGGATATAATTTGAATAAATGTTTGATGATAAAAACAAATATATTTACATATATTTTTAAAAGCAATGATTGCTTTCTTATAACCCTGTGAACATTTTATACTCATTTATATTTATGCTAAATGTTTATTATTGAAGTATGTGTCTGACTATGTTACGATAAACACATGTTACATCAGTAATGATTGCATCAAATCTTCAACTAGAATCCTGATGAATGAAAACGGAAACATCTGTGAAATAGATCGGGTTCGAAATTTGACTGACCAAAGATTGGATATTATGTAATCGGACTGAAAACGAAATTATTTACTAATGATAAATATATAGCTCATAGATACTCAATATCTTTGTAAAATAAATATATATTAGAATAATTTTACCATCATGAAATATATAATAGATATTTAGATACAGTAGAAGTCCGATAATCCGGCACGTTCGGGACCGGCTCGGTGCCGGACTATCGAAAATTCCGGTCTATCGGGCGGCTGAAAGTGTTTCTCCAGTTACATCAAGTCTTCGAATTCCATGCCGAAACTTAAAGTTTCTGAGCCAACCATCAGAATAATTATATTCACTTTCAGCAACTCCTAAATCTTGGCCGAATTTCTTTGCCTTTTCAACAATCATTGGCCCTGTTACCGGCTTTCCTTCAGAACGTACTGCACTAAACCATTTGAACAATACACTATCTACCTGTTCCAGTTTTGGTTTTTTAATGTTTGTCTAGAAGCCAATTTTTCAGTTGTTACCGATTGAGAAGCAAACTTCATTAGTTCATCTTTTTGTTTTTTAATGTCATAAATAGTTGATGAGCCAATATTAAACTCATTCATTAAAACATTTCTATTCTCGCCTTTTTCTAGCCGTTTGAGGATTTCTAGTTTCTGATTGAGAGTCAGTGTTACGTGTTTTCGTTTCTCTCATCTTGAACTCGAAGGCTTAGGTTTTGAAAACATGGTCACTGTACAGTTAGAACGAAAATCACTTTTTTATAAACAGTTTCAAAAGTTACGTTTACTGCGATGTGAAAGGACACAAAACAACAACGCACAAAAAAAATGGCGAAGACGCTTCGTGATTGATTAACGGAGCTGCACTGCACCTGAATTTGTTGTGACAGCTGAGACTAGCCGGCCGCTAATTGTTTCCGAACAATACCGAGTGCTTCCGGATGATCCTGAAAACTTCCGAATAGCTCTCGAGCGTTTTTATTTGCTTTAAAGACACACTTCTGGAGAAAACCAAAATTTTTACAATTTTCCGGAGCGATGCCGGACTATCGGGCATTCCGGACTGTTGGATGCCGGACTAATGGACTTCTACTGTATATAAGTACATAAATAGCTGTATGGGTATTTGGAGAGATATGTATTTTATGTGAAAAAAACAAGGATACTATTTTTTCTCTTTTGACTATCACTTCGTCTGCTGTTACGTTATTTTTAACCTTTACAGGACAGATATCCATACGCCAGTCACTGAAAAAATCTTTTTAACCAGGGAGTGGTCGTGCGGGGCTCAGAGTCACCCCATGATCACGAAATCTTTAATTTAGGAAAAAACTGTTTGTTCGTTACCAATGACTTTGTCACTATACTCCTATTATAGCAGTCTTCAGGGGAGCTAAAATGTATTTGACACATATCTCTCTTTTTAGGTGGGGAAAACGTTTCCTTAAAATCTTAAGGTACCTGGGGTGTCTGAGTTCTCCCATGCGACCTCTTTTGTTCTATAATATTTTCTATGAACATGTCAAATTTTTCCCTATGAACGACTTAGTGGTTTTGATTGCTATGTTGTACGACTCGTTATGGTTGTAAATATAAATGAACATAATACAAATAAATAAAAGGGAATCTGTGCGATCTCTACTGGATGAAGTTGAAACTAATCCAGCAAGGGAAGAACCTGATGAAATAATTGACTATAATCACGGTAGTGAAAGAAAGTAAATTTGAGAAAAGTGATTAGCAGGAAACTTTTGAGTTCAAAGGAAAGTTTTCAAATGCAACCTAAAAACTCCATCAAGATCGATCGATATGAAGCCATACGTGTTGCATGGCACTGTGCCCTGTCAAAAATACACAACCAAGAAAAATTTCAACATGTTATTTCTCAATCATAAAAGAATAATAAAACTATAATAACTTGAACGAAATATGACAGCTGCGTCTGCAAATATGATTCCTGTAATGTTAGCGAAAAGTGTGTGTGGTTGGTGTCCTTTATTAAAGTACCGCACAATCTGATTGGATTTTTTTTTCAAATTTGCAAAGGAAAGTTGAAAAGTTTTCAAAAGTAGGTAAATATAATTTCTTTTAATTAAATAATTTACTGTAATTACGATTTTTATGGGGTACAATAAGAATAATTATTAAAAAAGGATTAGAGTGACTCAGTCACCCCCAAGCGATTACTAACGTTAGTATATAGTACGCGCCTTCACTCAGATTAAAAACACGTAATTGGTTCCAAAAAAACAACCAATGATTTCTTCCTTCTCTGAACTGTTTTCTGAAAAAAATGTGATGTCTAAATGCATGAATGTTAATTATTTGACATAAATCACTTGTTTTAGGGGAGGAGGGGATCATATTTATTATTTCTTTCTCCTTACTTTTTGATCCTAACTGCAAAATTCTCCACTGCATAACAATTAAGCAACAAGTAACTTCTTGCCTTTTTCCGATGACAAATACTTGCATCAATCATTGATTAGAAAAGTTCTAAATGCAGATAGTCGAAAGTCAAGACCTTAAGAGGAGTTTTTCTTTAAAATCTGCCGTCTGCTAACGATCAAAACACAAAAGAGATTTTGAAATCATTTTTGAATTTACCACGTTATTTACAAAACTATTTCCTCTGGTAAAAATATCGACCAATCTTTTCATAGATGTAAAATTAATTATCTTCTTTAAAATTTATATGTTTAACTAATGGCTTTCTTTTTTAATGAATTAAAATCTAATTTAGTTTTATCTTATTATGTTGTTTTTGTTAGTTATTCTGTTATACATGAAACAAATTTGAACACAAAAAAGAAGTGATTAATTTTTTAAAAGTATACAAGATTTATACAATGTTTAGATATCTTAAGGCGTTGGTCATTTGGGCCTGGACGAAGAACATCGGCTCATCCTTTGTAAGATCATGATCCATTTACTTTAAATCGCCAAATTTATTCCCGGATATATTCTCCAAAATCTGGCATTTTTTAACTATATGCCAAATGGGCATTGTGGCAAGATGGCATTATTATGTCTTGTCCATCATCCTTGTCTAGGTCTAGGCCTATTACCATAAACCACCACTTAGAGAAAATGCGACAGTGAGTCGATTCGGGTTGTCAGATTGTGAGCAATGCACATGTACTTGTTACCATTCGTACGAGTATTTACAACATATGCCATGCACCATCTACTTAAAGTGTCTGAAGGTGAAATATAATTTTCCTTAGAGACCCAGTGTCTCAAGAAACTATTGGGATTATTCATTACTATAATACAAATGATAAGATTTACTGTATGTTTTAAAATTATTTATTAATATGCTAAATACTTTAATTTCTTAAATTTGAAATATTATATTGAATTAAAAATCATTTAATGCTGCTATAAAACTACAAATATCTGGTGCATAAGTTTTAAAATAATTTTAATATTTCACAATTTGCTATTTAAATAAAAATGATCGTATAAAAATAATCAAACAAATTGTATTTTTATTTAAATGAATATTTTTAAAGCACCATACCTCTCCGAATATGAAACTTTAAAAATCATGTTTCAAGTCATTTCACGTTATTGGATGTTAAACTAAGCATCAAAGATATGTCTGTTCTGAACTATCCATTTCCCCTATTAGTGTGTTGAATGTCAATTCCCTTTTTAGATTTTATACCCGTCATTTCCTTAATGAATTGTGAAACTGGAATCAGTTTTCCCTGGAAGAGTGTCCCCATTTTTCCAGTTCCTGAATTTGTTAGAGTCTTCCTGAAGCACTTCAAAATGCACGACCCGGAAGATGAAATAAACTTGGATGTTTTCAAAGAATCACTCTACTTTGGAGAAACTAATAGATAAAGGGAAGGGTTATTTGTTGAAGTAGGAAAGAATCCTCTCAAGTACTTCAATTCCGTTTCAAGAACTACTTCTTCTTTATGAATTCGCCTAATGTAGCGAAGATTGCGGTGCATGAGAATTTCCTTCATTACATACAGCTAGAGTGCATTTCTGTCGTCGTCTTTGATCGTCACTTTCATTAAAGTTTAACGGCAGATGTCACCATTTCGTCATTTATTTACGTGTTTGTTGTTGGCGTTATTTTTTGAGTAATTTCGTACGATTAACAGAGTTTTTCTTTTTAATTTTGCTTAATTTTAATATTTAGTAATAAAATATTTGCCTTCGACAACAAATAGGGCCAAATAATTCGCGTATTTATTTAAAGTCACGCCAATATGATAGTCAAAACTAAGTTTAAGAGTTAAGTGATTACAAACTAAGTTAAGTGAATATACATGGCATACTTAACTGAGTTAAGTGATTATACATGATATACTTAACTAAGTTACGTGGTATGCTTAATTAAGTTAAGTGATATATTTGACTAAGTGTGGATTAATTGAAGTAATTTTGAAAATGTATATAATTTTAATAAAAATATTTTGAAGTATTATACTTATTATAGCATATGATATGGAATTTGCAAAAAATATATATATAATTTTAATTTATAAATTGCTGTTATCTTGCTTGTTAAGATTTTATACTTCAGTTCATTCTACAATGATTTTAAGTTTATGATTTAAAGTCCTTACCGTGGATGATTTATATGTGCAAAGACTTTCTTTATATTCAACACGATAAGTTTATCACTTTGTCTTACGTTAGCAATGTATTGTATATAGGATGCTTTATGCCAATTTTGATGCCTATATATAATAAATATCCCAAAATAGCCAATTTATATATTTTTTTCTTTTATTATTTTAAAGTTTAGGAGGAAAACTCCCGTGTATATATACACTTGGACTTCTATTGATTATTTTTATCTCGAAAACTTACTAATGTTTGATACTTAAAAAATTCTTAATTTAACACATAACACACCTTTTGTATAAAGATTTCGATCTTTTGTATAGAGAATGCGCATATAATCTTATAGCTTTTACACATTTGACTTCATGACCTTTTCTGTTAATTTTTTGCAATTAACATTCTATTAATTTTGTATTTGTATTTTCTTTATTTTGAGTAATACTTGTAAACTGTTATCTACCACCAGAGGTCATCTGACCGGGAGAACAATTTATTGCTTTACAAGGTTGTCGGATCAGAAATTATGATGCAAATATTTGCAAAGACTATTGCGCAGTTAGTTAAATCAAAATTAATGAATTAAAAGTTCAAGGAAGTACCTAATATTTTAGTTCGGAATTAGTATTTTAGTGTAAAATTTGGTAAGAAAACTATAAGTATTGGTAGGTGGATTATATTTCATTTTGATAGCATTACTCCATTACCCAGATGAATGTCGAAATAATCAAGACAGTACAATTTCTTAGAAGACATAAATAATTTAGGCCAAGAGTTTTCGGAAATAGATGAAGAGATGAATCTTCTTAAAATGAAAATATTCTGGTTTGAAATGATAATGATCCATTAGACAATGTGCTTAAATGTACACATACTGACGATGAAGAGAAAAATATTGTGAATATATGTCGTGGACGAACAAGAATGAGGTTATTCTCAAGTTCTGAAGAAGGGACAGAAAAAATAAACATCATGTTACGATTGATGTATTTGTGTGGAAAGAAATACGAATAGGTGGTATACCTTAAGATCACTGCATCATACCTTTTTCAGGCATAAACTAGGCCTAATAGGAAATGCAAAACTTCATATTATGAAGGTTGAAGCTAGAACTGCATTTTCGCTTATAATCGATCCCGTATTATGAACCACATAAGAACATGCATAATAGAAGTAGCCAAGAGAGTGTTAGGAACCGATTGGAGTTTATTCCAAGAGAAATAATAAAAGACGGATCAAATGGCGGGGAAGTATACGCCAAAATCTAAACCTTGCACATTGTCTCTCCAAGTATTTTTCAAAATCCTTCATTTAGCTGGCATAAATGCTTAGAATTTGAAATAGCAAATGACAGGAGAAAATACATCGAGACAAGATATTTTACTCAAGTTAGCAGCAGAACTTGCCACCGATTTTCTAGAAGCCCACGGATGGTATAAAAAACAGAAATAAACAAACACGAAAGGAACATTGGCTAAATCTACTACAGATTCTTACCAACATAGAACGTGTCAAATAGGATATTGTAACGAAAATAAAACCATCAAAATTTGTTCTAAATGTGAAAAAATATATTTGCGGAAAATGAACAGTTGAGACAACCTGTATGTGTAAAAAAAGTGGTGGACAATGAATTAAAACTTCTTATTCTTTGTTTTTATAACAGAAATAGAAATTTTGATTTAATGATGATAAAGCTATATATATATATATATATATATATATATATATTGTTTATTTCCTTCCTTACATTCTTATTCCATGCATTCAACCAAGAAGCATAAGGACCGGTCATTTGACCGGATGTGATATGTATTAATTGATGGTATAACTAGTGCTATAAGGAAATAGTCACCAAATAATAGACAATTGTCATCTTAAGCAATAACAATTTGATTAAGATGAAGATCAAAGTAGCCCACCTCATTGAGTTATTTCTTACGCACTGAATGCATTACATATAAAAGGAAGATACCGTAAATTCCACTACGCTTCTTTTTAAGAATATAGGTCATTTAATCAATCATTATCGCAGGTAAAATGTGTGCTAGCGGAGATGCCAGGTTTTAATTAACAGAGTAGCTACTACACACAATCGAATTCCCAAGAGTTACGTATCAGTCCAAAATGTGCAGTTTGATTGGTCCATTGTATCACAGTAGATAGCCATCTACGTGTGACCACGTTGCATCGGCTGTGATATGAGGATTTAATGAAAAGAATTCACTATACATGTGATAAATGATAAAACAGCCAGAATTTCGTCAGCACGCATGGGCTGACGGATGTACCTGCTAGTTTTGAAAGCTCCGCAATTCACTTTCGTTGAACTATTTCAGTATTCACAATACTTCTTATATATTGGCATATAGATCTTATATATTGACATATATATAGATTGGCATACTTCTTATATATTGGCATTCTTAAGAAGACTATTTTGATCCAACTACTTAGATGTCTGACCGACTCACATACCGGAATGACACAATGGTCATCTCAGGATCATATTGGAGGAAGTCTTAACGCTCCAACGATTTTTAGAAGGCATGCGGTGGTCGGTAGTTCTACTCTTCTTTCAAAGTGTATTCAATACTATTGATTATTAATATAAGATCCAATTACTTACGACACGCATCTTTCATGACCAACCACCAGTGTCCCCTAATTTATCAACCATCTGTCCTGTCTCTAATATAATTATCAGCTTCGTGAACTATCGTCAAAGTAATAAGAGGGCGAGATATTGCAAATGGTTTAGAATGAAGTTTCAGACATCTTTCACATAGGATGTTGCTGCTTGTATCGCTGCTTGAAATTGCAGAACTTTACTACTGTACGTAAATATAAATTAATGTTATTACATGTCGCTTATATTTACATAACTCCCTTGAAAGAATTTTTCATGGTACAGTTGTTTACATTTACTTTTTTGGTGGTGGGGGGAACTATTAATTACGGATCTCTCTTAATTTGAAACCATGCTCAAGTGCGGAGATAACATATTTGATGGCGCCTCACTCTCAAAAATTAATTTCCACTAATGTCCCTTTGTCAATCTATTGGAAATTTAATGACTCCAGGATTTGATGTCATGACAAAAAGGCCACGGGTTCGTTACCAGGACCACTAAGCCACCACGGCCCCATTTGATCTAGGGACCAAAAAAATTGTATTTTTTCATTAATTTGGCTATAATTTAGTACAAATAAATTATTTATTTCCTTAGGTATGTTCAACAGTTATATATATTTACATCTCCAATTTCGAATTATTAAGATAAAACTTTATTTTTTCTTTCATTTCATATTTCTTTAGAATATTCTTACTATGTTGTTATGTAACCTTATAACAATATACTACTCTCTTTTCAGTACTAAACCTATTTTTCTTATGCATTTTAACAGGTTTCATTTTCGGTTTTATTGAATTTTAAAACTTTATTCTCAGTTTGCGTTTAAAAATACATAATACTAAAATTACGACAAAAATTAATAATTCTAATTTTCAAAGGTCATTTAATAAGTATGATATAGCTATATGGACATAATAAGAGGAAAAACAAAACAAAAAGCTCAATCCATTGAAACGCTGTAGTAAAATATTTTCACAGCTGTGCTATGTTTAGTGTTATGATACATATATCATGACTATTTTTAAAATATTCTGTTTGAGAAAAGGCAAACTGACAACAAAAGAAGTATTTGTTTCTTTGACATTTTTCAAAATGGTATTTTGCATTGTTTACATATGTGACCCAAAATATCCCGAAATAAAACCTCCCCGGATGTTGCGTTACTTTTATTTAGAATATCCGCGGGGAGAATACATGAATATCAAGAAATCCGAATGTTCTCTCTCAATAACAACGCGCTTTGAGCGTAAAAAAATGTAGAAACATTTTTTTTTTATTTTTGCCAACGAAATTCCACAGAATGTTTATACTGAAGAAGTACTTTGTGTTCTGTTTAAAATTATAAAAATATCTAAGATATTTTTATTGGAATTAAAAAAAAACATTATAGAAGATTGAACAGATTTAATACTTTTAACAAACAGAAATTTTACGCAATGTAATATGAACAAAATACGTTCTTGTAAGAATAGAAAAACGTAGATATACTGTAAATTATGTGTCAAAATTGTGTGAAAGTAAAGAACACAAATAAATATCTACATATTAAATTATTTTTTATACTTTTTTTTAAAAAAATCTTAAAAAATTATTTAATTTTTCTTCAGGTTGAATAAATATTATTTAAATAAACATTTACGTGTAGCAGAAATTTTATTGTAGGGATTGTTTTATAGTTACCCCTCAATTAAAATAGACTCTATGAAGTGTATTAAGATAAATTGTTTATTTTTAGTTTTGATAAGTATTCTATATCCACAGGCCATTTGATATGTTTACCTATTGTGCCTTATGGACATTATATCATAAATATATAAATATAAAAATTGAGAAAGGGAATTCAATAAAATAATTACGTGACTTTATTAAACGAATTAGTTCTCATCAAATATGCTTTATTATCTGGAACATTAGATAATGACCTAAGAAATGTTATGACTCAAACTGATATGTTTATCCTACTTTAATTTCAGGAAAGTAGTTACCTTATTATTTTGAACTTTAACTACATCAGAAACACAATTGCTATGTTGCGCGCGCGATCTGAACACCGATTTCATTGAAAAAATTAACTCTAATTATACATGTTTTTAGCTAATGGCATAAACACAACTAAGTATAATTTTTAAAAAATGCAGTGTACCTCTATATTTTTTTTAATTAAAAAAGTGGATACTTTTCATTTAAAAAGAAATCCTTTTTTTTTTTTGGCGCTAAATAAATAAAAATAATCTGAAAGTAAAAATTTTGTGACCAAGTAACGATATAAGGTATAAGAAATTACATATAATGCTTGATAATTCGGAACATTTACTCAGTATATATGTATAAGAGACCCAGTGGCCGAGTGGTTGCGTATCGTACTTCCACACTACAGGTCCGGGGTTCAATCTTCGGACTGGGCAAAGTCGGCTCAGTCTTTCATCCCTTTAGTGGGTCTATAAATGAGTACCAAGCTTGCTTCGGAACTAAACACTGTGGAATTCACTTCAAAAAGGCTTTCTGATTGGGATATCTGCTCATGCACTTCAATACCCTTATCAAACTAAGATGGGCACACTAGGCATTTGACCTCCTGGGCTGTTGCACCATTGAGTTTAGTTTAACATGTATGTAAAAGTTAAAAATTATTGCAACAGTCAATAAATATTTTCCATGTATATTGAACGCATACTAGTTTCTGATAGTTAAAGAATTTATATGCTCTGCTTTCCATTTTACTTCAGTAGATACCCTTGAAATTTTTTCAGGGATCTACTTTCTCATCAAGCTCATGAAATTCTCACCAATTATGCACTGTACACTCAAGTTTAGTTTGTGTGTAGTGTCAGTTCAATTACTATAAAGATATTTATTTCCTAAGTCGCAAGAAATTAAAATAAAAACAGCAAATTAACCACTGTAGCTCGTTATGAAAGACCTAAAAGAAACCAAAGAAACTAAAATATCGTTTCAGCATTCTTCCTTAATATGCGACCTTATCATCCTTCTCATCAAAATATTCAAGGCTCAGTTACTACAAACACTGCTTTTCTCAAACTGTGAGGACGCGTGACAACTCAAGGAGGGAGCCACGAGCATATTGAAAAGTCGAAAACAAAAGATTATTTAAAAAAATTATTAATTTACTAAAATTAAGCAAACAAAATACATTAAAAATAAAAAACACATTTACGATTGGTTTAATGCACCTTTAAATGTATCAGTACTGCACACTGTATTTTATAATTAATTTAACAATACTAAGTTAAGAAAAACATTAATAATTTCCAATAACTCCATGGGCTCATCACATATAAAATTATGTACAAAAACGAGCACTTATCTTGATAATTTGCATCATTTATAATTAATCCCTTAACTGCCGTTTAAAAGTTACGCGATTCGCTCCCCAATGCAACCGTTTTCACATAGATACACATATGTGATGTATTGGGGAGAGGAGAGAGAGGAAAGGAATAAATAAGCAAATCCTATGAAATATATCCTTCACAAACGCTGTCAAGTTCCTTGTATTGCGTTCCAAAGACATCGGAATAAATTTATGAATAGCAGTGCACAGGAAAGATCTTACTTCGGAAAGACATATATACGTCTGGCAATTAATGTTTTGGCTGAGCGAGACGTTTATTTACGCCGGTGACACTTGAGAAAGTTTTATTGTAGCTTTAGTGCCGAAGTATACTATTATTGAATTAAATACATTGCTATTGTATGGGGGGGACGCGTTGAAAATTATGATTGAATATTATGTCGAAAATATTGAAACTTTACGAAGCACTGTACTAAAACATTGAAATGGTTACAGATAGATGTAGAATCTGTCAGATTACGCAGATGAAGTTAAAAGTTCATTCAAATACGTATTGTTCACTTAATATAAAGATTCCTCTTACTTGTAGTTTGCATTTCAATGTAATTTATAAAAGGCTTCCGAATTCTGTTAGTACATTTTATGTATTCAAATTATTCATATAGCTCTTAGTTTATAACTCTGAGAGTAAAACTATATCAGTTATGTTTTAAAATATTATTATAACTTCGATTGATTAAAATATTTTTAAGTTTCAGAAATATTTCTGTATAACAATATTCCCTAATTATTAACTTAGAGCCAGGGAGAAATTCAATTTAGAAATGTTAATTCCCATTTCACTGGTTATTCAAGTATCATTGATATTCTAATAGACATATTTTACGTTATTGGGCATACCTTTAATGTTTACCAATTTGTCGTTTTTGCTTCAGTGGGTCAGTGCTTGAAGTATGGCGCAAACAATCAAAAAATTCAAAATAACTCTTTAATTTAAACTAGGCCGTAACTAACAAAAATACATATTTACACGTAAGACTCTTGAAAAATGTTTTCAATGTATTGAAATCAGTCAGTAAAAGCCACAGAGTTTTCTACTATTTATCGAAAACACATATCAGATTCGAGTTCTAACAGTCAACTAAAGAATTCTCACATAGAGATTCATTACAAAAATGATGTCAGTTTTAGCAATCCAACTTACAATATCAAAGGAATAAATATCAATAAATAAAATAAACAGTAAGATAAATTAAATTATTTCATCAAAGCAGGTGACAATAGTATGAAGAAGAGAATAATTCCCAACGTTGATAGATATTAAAAAGTACTTAAAATAAATTTCCTACTTGTTTACATATTTTGATTTTGCCGCCCCCCCTCCCAGTATGGTAGTTATGACACGGCTTGTAATCGAGTGGGCTCGGATTCGAATCTCGAATCAGGCATGGATGTTCATTCGGTAAAAGAAGTCGAACTCTCGCCTGAAATGGATTCCTGTCTCGAATGGAACGCAGCGCACGCCTTCTGTTCTATGCTGGGATCATTGTTTGTAATAAAGTCTATATTCTTCTGTGATTGTATTGAATGTTTCTATTAATCGATCTCTCGCCTTTCGTATGTATCCCAGGATGAAACGCAAGACAGCAACAAAATATTTTGGTTTAAATTCATTTGAAATCTTTTGAAATATTTTTTTATCTTCTTTTCTTCTTTTTATATGTAGCATCTCCCCCCGAGCCCAGGTGGCGGGTAAGGGGCCATTGTATGCTGTCAAATAGTGCAAGTTATTACTGATTCCAATTACTGTTTCCACAATGTATTGCTGTACCATGGGAAATTCCAATGTCGTAAAATATCTCTCCACCATTAATGTTTTAATTTAAATAATTCTCTTACAGGCAATTACTTCGAACTGTTTTATGTAAATTGTCTATCCACACATCATTAGTTTCTGAATTACCTGAGAAAATAAAAAACACTGAATATTTTTTAATATAACACCTTCCTGTGAACGTAAAAAAACTATTTCTTTAAATAACTAATTCAGTTTAAAGAATCCCATTGCCTTTATACTTCTCGATGGAAAATGAATTTTCGTAGCCGGAGAACAATAAAACAAAAGAAATGGCACGAATAAAACGGTCCAAATGCTCAAAGCATTACATAACTTGCCATGAGTTTTATCTACATAGCTGTCTTTTTTCCGCTCAGAGTTTTCTTCTTTTTTTAGGCTACAGGAAAAGGGCGGAAAAGGTATTGAATACACTTTGGTCCAATTCCCAGTTGATCTCAATGCAATATTCCTGCTTTAGCCTCCTCGCTCTTGTTTCTTCTATTGCCTTTATTTTGCGCAAATTGGTCTAAGTCAAACAAATCTATCTAACTCTTTGAAGTTTCCGTATCTTTTTATTCAAAGCTTACAGCCGAAGTAACAAATAAAGATTCTCTTAATTTTTATCTGTACATTTAAATTAATATTTCGGTATTAAAAAAACAATTGAAAGTAGTTCATAATAATATCATTTCAAAATAATATATGATTCTTAAATTAAACAATATAAAATATTGAAAAAAATACTAAGCATCCTTACACATACAAAAAAATATGTAATAAAATATATAAGAATTGCCACAATGAACATGACAATTTAGAGCCTAAAAGCATTATTGAATCGAAAATTCACCATTAAGTGCAAATATTAATGTAAGTATGCCTTCTTAGATCAGTGCATTGGAATTTACAAAGTCTTTTTAATTTATAATAGGTACAACAACAGTTATGCAACAGTTATCTCCGATATACTAAAAAGAAAGAATAAATTCTAAACAATAACCTAGATATCAATTTGAAAGACAAAGGGGTGGACATCTTTATAAATACAGATAATAATAATCATTTATGGAATTTTGATGTTCTAGATATATATTTTATAAATAAAATTTATGATTAAATTATAAGTTTCACGTAATAATTTCACATAAAATGTTTTCCATAAGTTATTCCATCTTGATCTCTGTACTTGGAACTATATTGCTTTTAATTTTCTAATAGACCATGCATAGCAATTAAAATTAACATTTAACAGATGACATAGTTCAAATAAAGCAATTTTTTCTAAATATCAAGTTACAGCATATTGTGACGGATCTATCCGCGTCTTTCCTTTAATCCTTTTGGGAAATCTTTGGTATGTATATTCGAATTTACTCGCAACTAACCTTCTGAAGAAGCAATTATGATTATGCAGATTTGGTCGGATATATATATATAATCTAAATTTTCAAGTAAGAGATTTTGAGATGTAGAGAATATGACTAGAAGGAGGAATTGCTAACGATCAGGTATTATTATACTTTATAGCACGCTTCAGAGATTAGATAGTTGAAGGGATTTAAGTGACGATTGGTCACCATAATTAAATTATAGCTCAGATAGTTAGGGCAGTGTATTTGATCCTGATATTTATATATAAGAGGATCAATACTTAAAGTATTCTCGTAATTTGCGTACCTCGCTATTGACTCTCATATTGCTCAGATTGGGAACATCTCTTCTAGTTTGAATTTGTAGAATTCTGTCTGTAGATAATTTGTGTGTTCAATAAATAGGTTGATCAACTAACATGGCGAGTCATCCTTCCCTTCCACCCACACCTCTAGGCGGGATAGAGTGAAGACCTCAGCCCTTATATGATAAAAAATTAATATTTGAAATGTACAAGAAATAACACATTGCTTTTATTAGCTCATTATTTTTATCCTACATCATTAATAATATTCACCATTAAATTATAGCATCACTACGTATGTTAGTATGTGATTTAAAACTACATATAGTTCTATATAAATGCCAAAAACATCATTCACACCCCTTTCTTTTATTTAACAATGCTCGGCTCGATGGGAATATTTGATTCCAAATTCTGGATTTTGTATCCAATTAGTTGTAGATATATATTTATGTTTGTACTTATATTATAAAGATTTATATGGCTTGGAGTTCTAGCTATATTTTTTTCTTGATAAAAAATGTTAACATTAATATATTTTTACAATATTCATGTTTCTGTTGGGTTTAAAGCCAAAAAGAATGCTAAAATTAAGCAAAAATTTAGATTTTCGATGTCACTTTACTTTTAAGTTTTAATAATTTAGTATCGATCAATTAAAATAACAAAACAGTATACAAAATTGTTTTTTTATAATTTTTAAATAATTTCAAAATGTTTAATTGTAAAATAATCGTGTGTGGATTGATTTATTTCATAAACAATTTAATCAGATAATCTGAACAAAATTTTAAACCCTTTTTAAATTATTCTCTGAAAAAAACATTTTCAAAAATCGCTATCATGTAATCGTAAGTTATGAACAGTATCATTTACTGATGGAACCTGTACCGTATGTAACAGTCATACTGGAATCAGAAATGTATATAAATAGAAACGAAGGAATTGAATTCATATATATACTTATTCACTACAAATTAAAATACATTAAAGATGAACTAAAAACTTGCATTTGAAATGCGGTATCATATCTTTCAAGGCAATTATAACCAAAACTATCAAAAAGCATGCATTTCATTAATGGTTTTGTATGTTTAATAAATGAAATTGAGAAATAAATGTAGTTAAACAAATATCAGTTCATATAAATTTTCTTACATAAAAAAATTAATGAACCCCTCAAAATTTGACTTATACTAGAGTAAAATGCAATATTAATATTATTAACGAGCTGTAAATGTACTCAATATACTTTTGTGAAACTTAGACAGAAAACATTATTAGACATTTATAGAAAAATTATAAGAAAACGATATTCAAAGTAAAATGTTCGGAAGGACAGAACTATATTGTATTTCTTTCAAATAGACCAGTAGGTTAACAGATTTTTAGCTAAACATTTAAATAATTTTAGATAGCTTGAACATATATTAACAGAAAATAAAATTCCAAAGCTCTAATCTTTAACTTATCGTTTGATAAATTAATTTATGCAGTTCAAAAAATAACACAAATAACAAACAAATAAGTAATTTGTATGTTACATTTTGATTTAAAACAAAATTTAAAAAAATAAGATATTTTATTTTCCGCATTAATATATACTCATTCTTTATAATTTATGATTACGACCTTATTTTCCAACATAATTTTAAAACACTAATATGTAATGATAGGTAATATAGTATATTAAAATGGGCAGCATTTACGCGATCAAACATATTTGGAAAAGAAAAAAGGATAATGTATAAATATAGCTTCAAATATAGGGACATTGATAGGAATGACTATTTAGAAAGAGAAACCCATTAAAAATTTTAAAAAGTCAAAGTAATTAAGAACGAAATTATCAAAAACAATTGATACTTTCGTTGATGAACTCTATTAATTAAAAACACAACGTAACGTGTTTTTTTTTCTTTTATGTCTTCTAGAAATTGAGTATTCTAATTAAAATATGATAAACATTAAAGAATTTTCAGAATCTCATAGAATTAAACTCATTTTTTTAAAAAAAAATTATCGGAAGCTCAAGTCAGTTGACACAGATTACTTTTGCAATTTGATGTCATAATCATGCAGATAAAATGTATGTTTCTATCAAAAATAAATATAAAAAATATATTCACAAAAATTATTTTATTTCCACCTTTTTAAAAATTTCCTTTACCTTGAGCAAATATTTGTTTTAATGAATAGAAATATATCAAAATATAGAAATTATATGTTTTTCTTACAAGTTCTTATAATATATCATAACTCTGTTAAAAATTAAGCAACATCAATTTTTTTTCTTTTAAGACCAATTCCGCTTAACTGGTTTACAAATGTAATAAATTTAATTAAATTAGTTAATTCCCACTCTTTTCACAAGTTAACTCTAACAATAAAATATCAACTGACATTCGATTACATTTTTTAAAACACCATAAAAATAACGCGTTTGCATTCAAATGTACATTTTCATACGTTAAGATCATTAAAAGTGTCCTAAAGTAATTTTTATGTTCTTTTTTAGAAGTATCTTGAAAAATAAAATTATAGCAAGATATCAACTTACCAATTTATGTAGAAGAAATAAAATAGCAGACTGTCTGGTCAAAGAGACTACAAAAACGGAAGCTTTAGACTTCGCTTTTATGAAGTCTGAAAATCGTATAAGAAATAAAAATAGAAAGGCTCAGACACGGTAATCCAGGTGGAATAATTCCATAAAAAGAATACGAATGAGAGATAGCTATTTGAGAATTGATGACAAAGAATTCAAGAGATGTATTAATCAAGTTATCGTTTTCCCACAAAGATTTAAGACTTTTAAAACAAATATTCTTTGAGAATCACAAAGTCTGTTTCAGAGGTTAAGTATCTGATATGCTAGAGGTCATTATGGTTAGTTAATGCCTATCAAACATGGGAAGTTTTTTATAGTATTTTTGATTTTTTTTAAAAAAAATTTTGTGAAAGGGCAAACTATTTCTAGAAAAAGTTAATTTCTACATTAAAAAAAAATGTTTGGAATTTAGGGCAATTTAATTTTTTGTGTATGAACAAATTGTTAATAAACACTTCAATTATATATGAACATTTTTATCGAATAACAACGCTAATAAAATGATCATCCTTTTGTGTGAAAACTAAATGTGGAATATAAGTGATAAATATTATTTTTAAAATATATAGTTTATTTTTAGCTACAAAAATCCATCGAAAAAAACCAGTTTATTGTTTAATATCCATTTTTAAAAAGAAAAAAATAATTATTTTTCTATTTACTTCGAGTAATTCAGCAATAATGGTATATAGTAATATTTTGAAGTGTGAAGATTTTTTTCAAAGAAATATAACTTCGGGAATAATTGGATGATATAAGTAGTACTGTAAGAAAAGTGTATTGGAGAGAGTGTGCGAGAGAGAGAAGTGCGAAAAAGTGTGCGAAAGAGTTTGTGTGAGTGTGTGTGTTTATAATCCTAATCACAAGTACACATTTGGAGCAATTATTTGTTCAATTTGTGCAATTTTGACTCAGTTGCCATAGCAACGGTTTTCGAACAAGTTTTTGCCAGTGAGCTGAAGAAGTTATTTGAAATTCCATCCAATGGGGTTCTTCGGCGTCCTACGTCATAAACAAGATGGCGGTAACGATGGTAGCTTCTCATCAAATGCAGCAGATACGGCGTGAAAATATTTTAATGGTATACAATATTTGAAACAGAAGGGTGCTCCATTTCTGCTTACGCTCATCAACAAAGGTGCGAGTAAAATAAAAGAAATGATATTTGACGGTCGTTTTCGAGGCAGTAAAATCGGCGAGTTATGTTTAAATGTGGAGGAAGAGCGCAGCTGACGTCAGAGCATATCGTTCTGCTTACGGCAAACCTTCACCCTCATATTGGGTTAAAAGTTGGGTCAAAAAGTTGCACGAACAAATTTACGTGTGATATGGCCTTATGAGTGTGTGTGAGAGCGTATATGAATGTCTATGTGAGAGAGTATAAGAATGTCTGTGTGAAAATAGTATGAGTGTGAATATGTATGAGTGATTGCGTGCGAGTGTGAGTGTGTGCACAAGAATATCTGTTAAGAAATGGTATAAAAGTGCTTGAGAGTATGTATATGAGTGATTATGAAAGTGTGAGTGTGAGAAAATATGCTCGAGTATGTTAGAATACTTTATCTTCAGATGATTGTAATGTTTGAAATGAAACTCGCATTCCTCAAGAAGCATGGTTCATTCATCCTTTTTTGACAACGATTGACAAAAGCATTCTTGGTTGGTAAGTGTTAAGAATATAATGTTCTGCTCACCAGTAATGATCTTTGTGGTTCGTAAAATAAGAAGGAAGAGCACATCATATTCACCCTTGCTTAAAACAACCGAATTAAAGTCATCAACGCTTATAGGTTTTGACAACTCCCCGGGCACTGAGAAAGCACTTAAGAGAGAAAGAACAAGGTCTATTTTAATAGACTATTCTTTTACTGTGAAATGTCGCACCGGTAAAGGAAAAACCAGTAAAGAGATCTAACAATCCAAATCCGTTTAAATAGTCATTTTTACAAATAAGATTTGATAAATACAAGTATATAAATATATATATATATATATATACAAATAAATAAAATTGAAGTGTTTGTTTGTAATTTCAAATTAGCAGCTTTTTACTAAGTGCATTTAAAGTCATATACAGTACTTATATCAAAAAATCAATTTTTAAAATTTTTGTCTGTCTGTTTGTCGGTCTGTCTGTTTGTTCCGGCTAATCTCGAGAACTTCTCGTCCGATTTAAAAAATTCTTTCACCAATGGAAAGCTACATTATCAGCGAGTAACATAAGATAGCTTTTATTCCAATATTCCTACAGGAACTATGCGGGTAAAACGTTGACGTTGCTTACTCCCCGCCAAGTTGGCACAAAATTATGCATTTGATCAATAATATAAATTTTTATTAATAATTTTCTCACATTTGTAACAAATAACTGAAACATAGTGTTATTTAGCATCTTCACAAAAAGCAATTTTTTAAAGGGTTTTTTATGGTTATTATTTACGTTACGTTTGTTAAATGTCAAACTCAAACTTTGAGAAATATCGCCAAGTTGGCAAAGAATTTAAATCCCAGATATTTTAATGCAAATTTTCTCCCACTTTTTAAAGAGGCAAACGAAATAAAGTTTTAGCGAATTGCGCGCGCGTGATATTGAAAATTCTATGGTAATATTAACTGAGAGTTTCATAAAAAGTTTTGATTACTTAAGTAGTTTTGATTAGTTTGAACTTTTTTAACCTAATTATACAATATTCATATTTTGCACAAAATTTTTCACTTATACTGAACCTAGATATTTTACATGGAGGTATTACTTTGAAGATATACTACGGAGGAATCCATACAATGTCACTCGCCGAATAAAATTAGGGAGCTTTACGCAATACTTATTTCAACTTCGGTCCTTCTAATCCTCAAACCTTTTAGAATAAGTACAAAGACTACATGGCGGAAGATATTTTGCGACGAAAAAAAAAACAAATATGCCTTTCAATGAACAAATCTGCAACGAAACGCAATAAAGGTTTTCAGAATGGTTAGGAAAAAGCTACATGATTTTGGAATGATTAGCCTTAGACGTGTCGACGGAAATGGCTTTGATAATGAAATTACATGATAATTAAACTACGATTTTATAGTATTGCAGCATCAAGTAACAGAATTTACCCCTCAATTAACTCCAGAACAAAGTCACGTTTTTCAACAAGTGTTACGCAAAATAGAATCCATTAATGGTGCACTCTTTTTTCTCGAAGCCCCTGGAGGAACAGGAAAAACATTTTTGCTAAACTTATTACTAATGACCATCAGAAAAACCCAGAGGATAGCAGTTGCTATGGCTTCTTCTGGTACAGACGCGATTTTACTGACCAAAGGTCGTACTGCACATTCCGTTTTAAAATTATCGCTTAATCTTGCATTTGAAGATTCACTCATCTGAAATTTCAGAAAAAATAGCTCTCAAGGCTGGATGCTTCCACAATGTAAGCTTTTAGTGTTGGATGAAAGTACGATGTCTCATAAGAAAGCTATAGAAGCGTTAAATCGGACTCTTCAGGATTTACGAGATAGTATACAGATATTATAGGATGAATGGTAGCTTTATTATATATTGGCTGGTGAATTCGAGCTTATGCGGAAAAGTTGAAAAATTAAGTCTGAAAATGATTATACCACGGAGTTCTTAAATTCACTTGAACTTTCGGGTGTACCCTCACATAAACTTCAATTAAAACTAAATGTACAAGTTATGCAGAATCTCGATGCTACACGACTATGTAAAGGAACGAGACTTTGGATCACAAAACTGATGCAGAATATACTTGGTGCCAATATTTGAACATATGTCATGAAAAGGGATAGTGTTATCATACCTCGAATTCCAAGTATCCCCACTGACCTGCCGTTTCAATTCAAACAAGTTCAATTTCCAGTTTTACTGTTGCTATTAACAAAGCTAACATTTCAGGTAGCAGGGGTGCATTTGGAAAATCAATATTTTCCCCATGGCTAACTATATGTAGCCTGATCGGTGTGCAATGCCCAAATCTTCACATATTTGCAACTGACGGAAGAACATATAATATGGTATACAGTAGCATCTTAGAATAATATTCTGTTTTGAGCTCTTTTAAAGAGGAATTATATATTAAACGTAGTTACTTTTGATTTTTAAAAATATTAATAGTTTAAGTTATTGAATATTTGTTGTTATTTATAATAATAAATTACGTTTTCAGTTTTTTTTTAAACTAAGCTCAATTCTAGACATTTTAAATTTTATTGGTTCCAGTCAAGCAATAAAAAAATTACCATATTATATTATTTACTTTCCAATGATAATGATTACGACATTGACAGTTATTTAAAGACATCAACGCGAGCGGAGCCGCGGGTAAAAGCTAGTATATATATATATATATATGATATATATAAAAATATGTATTATATTGACAGTTGAAACTGAATTAAAGTTTGTTTCTTGTATACTAATTTGAATACTTAATCCTCGTATGTTCAATTTCCTTCCTAAATATATTTTGAAATATATTCCTGTCATATTTTGAAGGAAAAAAATTAACGGTTAAATTGAAACTTTCACTTAATTTTTATTAAAAGTAACTAAACAAATAAATATAGAAATTTATATTTAACATTGAGTATAAGTTTATCAATTTACTAACTTTAAACCAAAGCTACCTCAAAGACTGTATTTTCAAAAGAAACGTGCTTGCCAAATTTCATGTAAATCAAATAGATCGAAAACGAGATTTTTCTTTATGTATGATATCCGCAAAGCTCGTTCTTAGTGGATCTGTAATAAACAAAGAAAGATGCTGTCAAAATTCAGATATGTACGTCGAACAGTTAAAAAACGGGAACTTTTGTCTATTGCTAGCCTGTTGCCCCCTTGGGAGAATTTTCAGAAAACCTGCTTTTAACAGATTGACATATAGGTGCTTATAAATTATCTTGTTTTACAGGTCAAAAAACTCAAAAACAGGAATTCTAATATATAATGCTTCCATAACCCCACCCCCTTCTTGAGAGTCTAAGTTTACAAAACCCATTCCAAGCGGCTCTTTATTCTACAAAAGGGACATGTCTGTCAAATTTCGAGTTTTTAGGCTTAACAGTCTCGGGGATGTGATGAGTGAGAAGGAAATTCACTTCTATCCTGTATTTCCTTATAGAGAGAGGGATGAATCTCATTTTTAGATTACTTTCAACAATGTGTTCACACGTTTCTACGCATCTACGGATATAATTTCGGGTACATGGGTTTCTGGGATCCCTCAGACCCGTATCTGGCTAGAAAAAGTTCTGTATAGGTCTTGGTTAAATTGCATTTTCATGCTGAATTGTATGGAGCTTGGCAATTGGACGAGTGGCCGCAGGCAGGTAGGCGGGGCTTTGAGGCGATGATTTTTGGCGGCTCGGTTTTGGAATCTGGTGGAAGAGAGAGTGTCTTCCAATTTGGATGTAGTAGTAGTGATGAGGATATTGGCTCAAAAAAGGCTGACCATGGGGGGTGAGTGTGTGTAATGATGTGTGGTGACGCAATGTCAAGTAGGGGAAAAAATTTAAAACAAGTATGAAAAAAAAAAGAGACCGGCGGGGTTCTGCAAGGCGGACACCCTCCTTCGCATTGACCGCGCACGTCCATGCTGCAGTTATAGTCTAGAGCAGGGGTGGCCAACCTTTTTGGGAAGCGTGCCACAATCTGATAAAAAAAATTACGCGTGCCACTTCCAATTTTTCCACCAAACTAAAAAATATACAAAAGTGAAAAAATTTTACATACAGGCTTATTATGGGTTATTTACACCAAAACATACTTTTAAATGCAAGTTCTATGCAGTGAAAATGTAAAAAAATGGTATAACAAATAAAACAAAAGTAGAAACTTATATTTTATTGTTGATAAATTTTTACAGGATCAGTCAGTTAGCTAAGGTACACAATAAAAATAAGCAACTTGAAACATTTAATTTTAAATGATTACTAAGCAGTCTCTTAATGTGGCTTTTGAATCTGTAGTTTTTTACTAAATCATCTATATTTGGATTACTTCGTGAAGATGCTAATAAAATTAGGTGTTTTAGGTGCATATCAGTTAATTTTGAGCGATATTTTGATTTAATTACGTTCATAACAGAAAACATTTCTTCACAAACATATGTTGATCCAAACCTACAATAATATCTGACCGCTAAATCATGTAAATTTGGAAAATTTACTTGGTGGCACGAATTTCTAAAATTCGATGTAATTCGGATCATTTGTGGTTAAAATAATTTACTTATATTTGTTTTTCAGAGTAATATGGTACTGTAGGTCAATAATTTCAATTTGTACCTGAGGGCGTAAGAATTAATGTCTTGAAGAGAAATCAAAAAAGGATTAGTGAAAAGTTCAGTATTTTTTTATCATCTTTAAAATATTCAAACCTGGCACTGAAAGAATCCTGCAAAATGGATATTAAATTTTTAAATCTATCATAGTTTGGAACATTACTAAACTTTGGCAGATAATTCCTGCATGAATGGGAAATGGGTTATTTTTTTTCTCTCCAAATACCAGACAAAAAAGCAAAAGTTTGTTCACAAAAGAAGATATATGTCCAACTAGGGTAGGAAAAATACAATTTTTTCCCTGCAATCTTAAATTTAAATTGTTTAAATGTTCCATTATATCAGTAAGTAAAGCTAAATCCCACAGCCAATTTTCACTTCTGAGGAGCGAGCATTCACTGGGCAGTTCATCGTTTTCTTCCAGATATTCTAAAACACATTCCCTCAAACCCCAAAATCGCGCAAGTGCACTTCTCTTGGAAAGCCAGCGCACACTACAATGAAGGAGTAACTCGCCATTTTCTTCCGTTTCTTCGGGGAAAAGTGTACGAAATCTTCATCGATTCAGAGCACGAGCTCGTATTTTGCTGATACAGCGCACCACGGGGTCAACAACGAAAGACAAGTTTAAGTACTTGGCACAAAGAGCTTCTTGATGAATAATACAATGATACTTGAAAACTTTTCTTCCCAAATAATTTTCAAGCAATGCAAGAAAACCTTTTATTCTGCCAACCATGTAAGGCGCTCCATCTGTGCAAACACTGTCTAATTTTGTCCATTCTACTTTATTAATTTCAATTACATTTTTTAGTTCCTTAAAAATTTCTTCACCTGTAGTTAAAACTAGTTGGCACAAATCAAGAAGTTCTTCCACAGTATCAAAATTATTGTTCGTGTAACGCACAAAGATGCTTAACTGCGCATTGTCTGTGATATCACAGCTTTCATCCAAAGTTGATGAAAAGTATTTGCAATTTTGAAGTCCAGAGACAATTTGCGTTCCAACATCCTGGCCCGTATCATCTATACGACGCATGACGGTATTTCTGGACAAAGTTATTTTATCAACCATATTTTTGTCATTATGATCACCGACATTTTGGGCGAAAATTAAAAGGCTGCTTTTTATTATCTCCTCTCCGTCAGAAAATGGTTTTTTCTTGCGGGCTAAACAACAAAGAAAGTTCATAAGTTTCCATTTCGTCATTTCTCTTCTGGAACAAAGATTGTCGGACGACTAAAGATTTCTTTTTTTTATTGATGAATTCCGTTCGCAAATTTGATCCAACAGGATATTTGCTGTTAAAATCACTATGCAGTTGTTTGAAATGACGGTCCAAGTTATATTTTTTTGGAACTGCTATACAAATTCCACATATCAAACAAACAGGCTTGGAAGCATTTTGATGTGTAAACAAGTATTGTTCTTCCCAGACAATTTTAAAATCACGTGCTGCAATATCCTCTTCATAATTTCTTTTCGATTTCGAAGGTTTACTCATAAACATATTGAAAATTAAGAAAAATTTAAACAACTACGCTCAACACTAATACTTAAAAAAAATTTTAGAAAAGGAGAAAAGCTAAACGTCTTGCTAAACAGAGCTTAAAACCAACTGAGTCTTGCAGCTAGAAAAAATTTGCCAATGTTACGGTACAAATTTTCTAGACTCCGAATCCAGCATTCTGATTAATCATGGGTGCAAGTTCACACTCCCTCTGCTTTACAAAGCGGCTACATTGTGCAGATAGAATTACTTCTACCGTATCAACAACTGCGCTCCTAATATATTGCAGAATTACTTCTTGACATTAGAGAAATCGTAATTAGCCAACATCTCCGGAAAAACCTTTTTATCTGACATCACCCTGACAACCAATAGCTGTAAACTTCAGTCCTGCACGGGGAAGCTGAAATTTGAATGGAAATCTGAGATGTTAAAAATTAACCACCCCCGAGAGAGGGTGACTTTTCGGGCAGTTTCGACCGTCCAAGAGGGAGAGAGAATTTATTTGTTTTTTGTCTCACGTAACTCAACACTTTTCTCGGAATGTTACAAAGCAATAGAATTGTAAGTTTTGGAGCATGATCTTATTTTTGGCCTTTTTCTGGAGAAAAGAAAAATCTTGCTTAGCGCCCTTAAAATATCACGCTGAAAATTTCTGTTTCTTACATCTCTTCATAACAATTTTTTTATTGTAATTCAATTAATTCAGTAATATTTTCATAATATTTTTGTGATTTTCAAAATGCCTTCGCGTGCCACAGTTACGACCCCCGCGTGCCACGGGTTGGCCACCCCTGGTCTAGAGTGTAGCGGGTGCTCTGAGCACTCCCACTTCTAACTATCCTTCATTGTTGGGTAATCACACAATAAAACTAAATCAGAAAAATAGATTTACCTTATAAATGAAATTATTTGCATTTTGCGATAAAGCAAACATACAAGATATTACAAGAAGTTACTTTTCCATTGTGTATTTTGTGATAAAGCGCCATATATTACAAGACGTTACATTTTCTATAATCCTTAGTTACAAATTTAAATTTAAATTTCAGAGAAAATCCAAGTGATTTTTGAGATAACTAGAAAAATATCAATGTTTACTTTGGTGTCGTAATAAAACTGAGAAATGCACTTAATCCTCCCGAAGTTTCCCTTTTGCTGTAGTTGTGATTTGGAAATTTAAGCTCATAGAGACCTAGTAGTTCATTTTATGTACAATAAATGCAACATAAAATAAAGAAGAATACTCTCCTTAGATCCTGCTAGGAATCTTGCAACACATATAAAAAGGAATATTAATTTGCTTAACACTAAAGAAAATGAATATTCATCGCTTCACTCGAACAAACTTCTAGAAAAGTTAGCGAAATTGTTCTTGATAAAGACATTGAGTTTAATTCTATAGCTTTAAACATTTTATAGTTTAAAAAAGTATTTATCTTATGAAAAATAAGTATATTTAGAATAATTGGTTGCAATATTTTGCAACAATTTTCATATAAAACATTTGTTTCAATCATTATCTATTTCACAAGACATATAGCATAAAGTATATTTTATTTTATATCCATATCAGATAATCAAATCATATTCTTCTGTCTAAGCATTGAAACATTAAAACCAAAACTACATTATCAAACTTCGTAAACAACGCTAAAAAAAATCACATCGCAAACTGCACTTTTCCCGAATGAAATAGAATAAAAATTGCTTTGCAAATAGATAATCTTGCTTTCGGAAATATAAAACCTTTTCCTTGCTAAGACTTTTCTGTGAAACGAAAAATAAAAGAAAAAGGAGAAGTAAGTCGCCATTTGCGTTTCTTTGGAAATATTGCTTTCAGTTCATCAAAGGGGTATAAGGAATATGTTCTTATAGAGATGAATATATATTTGTAAAAAATTGTAACTATGCTTTAAATTGTGAGAGCTCCAACAAATTATTTTTGAGGGAACTTTAGAAGAGATGTATTTTGTGTATCTTGAGCTTTGTAAAAAATAGTATTACAACCATACTTCTGAGAAAAAGGGCAAAGAATATAAAAACTACAAGTAAAAATATAACGAGCAGGAAATATTTTCTAAATTCTTCACTCGCATATTATAGATACATATAAATGTATTATATTCTTTATGAAAACATAAAATACGTTATACTTTCTACTGAAAATGAATCTTTTACTTATGATAGATTTGGATATTAAAATAAATTTCAAACTAAAATCTATAAAATTTAAAGATATTCTCCGAATATTTTAACATACTTGTTTATAATATTTAATCTGACAAAGAAATGGTCTAAGACGTGAAGCAATTGTATTTGAAATTTAAAATGTCTTTCCTGGTTTTTGTAATAGTCATACAGTACTTATGTAATGTATGCATTTTTTTTTATGTTTAATGAATCCAATTGTGTGCACATTTTTTTTTAGAAATCAGAGATGAAACATCAGTTTTGAGCTTCATTAATTAAACTTGTGGGTATAATGTTTTTCTTTCGTTTTAAATATATATTCGTTATTTGTACATTCATATATTCACATTTATTTTTTCAATTCTTATACTATTAGCTCACTCTCTCCCTATTTATATATATTTATTCATATATCTTGTTCAAATTTTCTATCTAATCAAGTTCAAATAAATTTTTTAAAACATGTAGTGGATGACACTTTATGTTATACAGTTTTTCCAAATATCAATTCATCAATGACCGGTTAATTCATAAAATTAATTACTGGTTTTCGACACCAACTTAGATTCGTCCCCATTGTTGTAACAATGCCAATATTAAAACAATGACAAAAGATGGCGTCAAAAACCGGTTTTTAAGCCAAACTAGCCAAACCGGGTGTGTATTTAACAACAATGCAGACAAATCATACTCCGTTTACAATTCCTACTGTTAGTTCTCTCTCTTTTTTTTTGCTATATATCTTGCTCAAATTTTCAATCGTAAATGAAATACTTTCTATTGATCCATTCAAAGTAGGAATTGACTAAAAAATATTTTTTTATATTACTTGTTAATATTGTTTTCCTACTTTGTTTTCCTTACTCTTAAATGATATAAATGCCAATTACAACAGCTTTACCGTTATTTGATAAAAAAAATCTAGCATTTCTTTAAAAATAATTACAATTATAATTCAGTAAAATGAATCATAAATTGAATTCTTCTTTTACTAACTTAAAATTAAATTCTACAGACTAATTAAGTGAAATAGTTCATATATGACTGTAAAGTGTCGATAAGTTTGAAAACAATGCTAGAGTATTATAAAGATAAAGGTTTAACAAAAAAAAAATATTTCTTTCTTGCTGTAAGTTATTAATCTCACACATGAAAGATTCACTGTGATAGGAAAATTAAACATGCCTTCCCCGGCTAAATATTTTCTACTTTTTTATTTCACAAGTGTTATAAAAACACTTTATTTTTATTTTGAAAACAATTGGTAGACAATTGCTTATATACTTGAAAGTTTACATGAAAATAACGATGTTTTCACTTTGATAGCCATCAACATATGATTATATTTCACTTTACAACAGAGGCAAAAATAAATAAATAAGAAAATTATTGTTTCAATGACATCCTTTTTTCAACTTTTGATGCATAGTTCATATTAAGTTTAAGTATCTTTCGATTATTGAAAAAGTAGTTTTTATTTACATTGTACTTACCTTTTTCCTCCTTGAGTTGAAGCTGTTCCCCGTTGTATTAAAGTAAGACAAATTGGTTTGGATGAATACAGACATTTCTTCCCAATTTTCACAGTACTTTTAATCATTCCCCCCTTTATCAGTTCATTTAATTCAATATATTTAACACAGGATGAAAATGTCCATAAACGTTTTTCCCTGAAATAAAGAGATTAAACAATAATAGTTTTTTCTGTTTATGCAATTTTTTCTCCAGTAAAATAGCATGATTTTAAGCAATATTTTTTCACTAGAGGCATCCCAATGTGGTTTTGAAAAATTTGTAAGCCCAGAGAAACGGAATCATAAAAACCTATTTTCTTAGTATTTGTGTTAGTACTGAGCTGGTAATCCTCCTAAATTCAACACCACACCAACGGGAGGACATTTTAGCCTCAGCAGATTTGACGTGCATACGCCCCCTCTAAATTGATGTATATACACAAAGAACTATTATTTAGAGCAATGAAAAACGCACTCAAAAGCAAGTTTTACAGAGAAACGACTTTCTAGAATAGTTCCACTACCTGTAATTCAAATAGGTATAGTATCTATATCTCATCCAAATGGCGACGAATAAGCAGATTCTGGTCTCGGCTGACTTGACCGTTGTCTCAAAGTTCCTTTGTATAGCTTCATAGAAATTTCCCTAAAGGGTGATCCCAGAGACTTCTCGATTGTTTTTTGTCGATATAATTTGTCGACAAAGATGATTAAGTCGCCTTTCACGTAACTCTAACCACATGTTTTTGGGTTACCATTATCTTTTTTTTCCCTTCAAGTTAATGTTGTGAAGTGAACTTTGGCTGTAAATCTCAATTTCCCACAAGAAGGTAACCACCACATGGGATAACAATACCCGTGGTTGTTTTAGTATTAACAATATATGATCTCAAAATTTCGACAGTATCTTATATTTCCATATATTTTTTAGTTTCTGTCTTTGGAAGTATAACAAAATAGTTTTCGATTTTTAATTGTTTGGGAAGTAGTTTTTTCTCAGAGGATTTGTTTTAATCTTCATATTTTAAAATACTTAACTTTTTTTTTCTATTCATAGGTATTTCAGCTGATGAATGTTACTTTGTCTTTTTCTATTTATACACATCTGGTAATATGCATTCTCATCATATTCAAAGATGGTGACCGAGAGACTTCAAAAGGCGAACATCTACAAACGTAATATTCTACATGCCAGAAGATGATTGCTCAAGAAGGAAATTCAAATGTCTTTTATCTTATGTTTTTAATGAAACCAAAATTATGAGGATTTTTTTTCTTTTCCGTAGTCAAATACAGCTCTTGTAAATACAGTATTAATTAAGTATAATATTAAAAGAAATATTGGAAGTATATGAAGCATTTTTTTTAATTCTGCATAATTGACAATTACGGATTAAATGTTAAAATGCTAAAAAAAATCTTCAATCTCTCAGAAGTCAAATCTGTAAAAATTATAAGTAAATATAAAATAGTTGTGGTAAATGTAGGAAATGCAAAATGTATGTAGTATTTGTGTTTATTTCTTAATTTATTTTTTTTATTACAATAGAAACTAATTTGAGCTCACAAGCCATAAGAAAACGCTTAGCTTTAAAGAAAAAATCAATTTAATCAATACATGTGAAAATATTAATATCTACTACAATGACATTTGTATAATTTTATTTAATAATGTAGTGTGCTAATTTGCTAATAATATATCCCAAGAAATCTGTTTAAGGAATTTTAAAGAATCCTGCACTGAGATTTATATAATGAATAAGGAAATTTTATTAATCCTTATACAATCATTGGAACCATGATTTATCTGTTGCTTTCAAATTTCACAAGCAATTATGAAATATCACTATGAAATCTTAATGAGATCGTTATTGTAGAATACACATTAAGTTTGTAAGTAATAATTAGTTTTGATTAACTAAATTTCTATTAATAATGTTAGGTATCTCTGCCTTATTCATTTATATATATCTTAAGTATTTCCAGTGTAATTTTAAAATAAAATACAAAATTTGAAGTATAACTGTATTATAACTGCGTATCTAAATTAAAACTATTAACGAATTAATTTAATGCAGCCTCACGCATTAAGTTTATATGTTTGTAAGTCTCAATTTATATACATTTTTGTGAGTCATTACTTTATTTTTTTTATGAAATATATCTTTAAATTATGTTAACGTACTGCAGCCTATTTTTAAGTATTTTTTAATAGGAATATTTTGGATTCTTAAAAGAAACATTAGTATAATATACAGAAACTTTACAGCATGACCATATTGGTAGATTCATAAGAGAATTAGAAATTCAAAAGCAAATCAAAATAATAAACAAATCTAGTAAGATTAATGAACATTACAACAAAAAACTACTTATCATAATTATTTTTGTCACACTTTGAGGAATCATGTTTGTCTTGATAAAGTAAATATGTAAAAAAGTATCACTAAATCGATTACTAATCTGGTAGGAGTAACGGTGCGTGATTTTTTCATCTAGTTGAAAAAGAAAGATGAAATCTGTCTTTGTAAGCGCTATTTCTTGCGTAACGTCAATGAGTGGACACATAAATCATGCTGACCGTCACATCCTCGGACAGCCCATCGATGGATGGAAGAACTTATGGCCAATGTAACGCCCACAAAGGGTACTGGTAATAAAAATTTTCATAGATCTACACTCCCCTTTGAAATACCGTATGCATCCCACGGGATTGTAGATAAGTTGTTAAAAATTTGCATTAATCCATTTCTATGAGAAATCTGTAGTACGTATAAGTTATCTAAAGTTATTCTTTTATGGGATAAATGTGAGAGAAAAAAAAGAAAATTATTGATAATATCTGTTTTTGGTGTGATTGGTTATAAATTGATAGAGCTACCTGATGAATGTTACTTATGTACTATTTATTTCAGTTTTTTAAAAAATTAAAATATGTTAAATGAAGGATACTAATGCAATGTAAATAATATGTGTGATATATCAGTAATTACATGTCTTCCAGTTTTCTATCAATTTGTTTGTAAATTACGCATTTATTTCAAAAATATATTTGATTGACTGTTTCACATAATTCAGTCTATTGACTTCAATTATAGGAAAATATAATAAAGATATATATTTATTTTAAAAAGTATGAGTTGAAGTGTGTAGGATTTAAACTGGTTTAGTACACAAGGCAGTATTGAAATATAACATAAATAAGTTTTCGCCAAAAAGTAAAAATCAGCAAATAAAGACAGATATCCACCAATCACGAGTAAGTTGATTATTTTGAAACTATGATAAGAATAAAGAGCAAGAATAATGACCTCAGGTTATAGGATTACTACAGAAGGGGTTTCCCTCCAACCATTTGACTCAGTTTGACTTCGAAACGCGGTGGTTGTAGGTCATGCAAGTGACTTTAAATAATTTTTCAGACACTTCGATTGGTGAGAGATGAATAGAGAACGGGTATCAGAAAATCCTCCATAAACCTTGCAGAGAGCTTAAGTTGAAGCGTGCAATGTACGGTCAGGCGTTCTCCAGCTGTTAAATGGGCAGTAGGTACTCGCGAACGGAAGGAAATACCATCGGGTATAGGACATTATGCAAGGATCGTCGGATTATCATGTTACTCTGAATATGAAAAACTACTAGATAGTATAGGTAAGGTAGTAAGGTAAGGCATCCCTATAACTGCTGTCCTAAACATGGTACCACGTTGTCGCATGGTAGGGTGTTCCACACATGCGACTGGATAATACATGTCAACATGACCTTAATACACTAGTCCACAGCGACTACTAAATCAGAAACTTGACATCCTTTTGTGCAATTCCGTAGTCGATGTCACTAACCTTCTTCCACCATAAAAATGGAATCGTTTGTGCTGTGGGGTAAATGTCTGTCTTCTTAACGGACAACCATGAGTGCAGATTACATCAAGGACACTTGCTCTTTTTGAAAAATGCCGTTGGTGACACCACATCCTTCAAATTTCATACTTCGTTGTTCCAAACTTTACTCGTATGCCACAGTTGAAGTACTATTGTAGATGCTCTAGTTGATTGTCAGGCATGATTTGATGTGGAAATCAACCTGTTCTTTTTTATCCTATCATTATTTTGGTAAATTTTTTTGTCTTCTAGAATTGCCTCTGTTGGTAGCGCAATTTGTGACAAAAAAATTCATAGTGTTTTCTCTTGCAGAAATAATAACACAGATATTACCTATTCTGTAATTCCTTCCCTTATATCCTGTTCTATATATGTTTAAAAGTTGTGCATTTCGATTTGTTTGTCGAAGATGCTCGCTTACCCTGAATTTTGCATAATATGCTGGGTGCTCTGCTTTGGAGGTGTATTTTAAATGTCAAGTAGAATGAATCATTCATTTTTAAATCAACTTAGTTTCCAATCCTTTAGCTTATCTATTTATAATTTCACTAATATTTTTTATTATTTAATTTATTTTTACTTGTTCCATTTATCAAACTTTTCCGATATTATTTTTTTTTGGTATAAAATTAATTGCATTTTTAACTTATTCCTTTTTTTTCTAAAATTCGTATTCAATTCTTGGCAGGATATAAAACTTTATTTGTAGTTTCTTTTGTTGGCATTTAATACCACAGTTCACACATTACTTTGAAATCATCCTGATTAATAATATAACTTTTAATTATAGTCTGATTTCACAATGTAGATGACTTTTTTATTCATACATTTCCCAATGACAAAGGAAAATATTTCCTTTTATAATTGTTAATATATACCATTTTTCTATAACATATGGTCTATGGAACAATTAGAAATTATGTATTTGTTTTGAAATTTCTAAGCAATTTACTTAATGTTTAAAATGCGTTACATAATGATAATAACTTGCAGTACATGGATTTTAATAAATGTTTACTGTTTTTAAAACTATGCTAATTAGCTCGATATATATTTTTCGAAAAGTCAGTCGACATTATTGTGAAGGGGAGCATAACTGTTTACCCTTGTTTTTGGCTGATTGCAAAATTATGAAATAGTTTTAATTTGGCGTCCTACAATTTTAATTAAAATTAAAATTACTAATAGCTTGTGCCTTTGGTCACTAAGCATATAAATTAAAAATTTTAGATTTTTTTTAAAATTACACGCGCCAACGTCTTCTTGGACATAAGGCACCTTGTAATCCAGTATAAAGAAGATATTACGCAAGCAGTAGAGGGAGAGAGTATGAAGTAGGGAGGAGCAATCCAATAGACGCTTTCAAGTCATTAGCAAAGAATCTTAGAAGTTAAGTTGTATAATATTTTTCTTTGAAATTCATAACGTCAGATGCTTTCAATTCTTCTTACTTCAAATTACTTAAATATCTGCAGTTTATTAAACTAACTTCTGTAAAGACATCTATAAAATTTGGCTAAACTCAATCAGATAGAAAGAAATTTCACCAAGCATTTTTAAAAAAAAATATTACTTATAACTTATTTTAAAAGACACTTATAATACCATTCGTGATTTTTAACATAATTTATTAGTAATAAATTTAAAATAAAATACTTGACGAAATTTATTACTATTTAATTGAGCTGGCCCAAATAATTATATAATAATATAAATAAAGTGTAAATTTGAACTTCAAAAAAAAAAGAAGAAAAGACTCTTCTTTTGGAGCAACAAACTAAACTGTAAGTATATTTTAAATGTGAATATAAGGGTGTTATTTTAATTTATTTCCACATGAAACTGAAATCATACAAGAAAACATATCAATGTTGGAATTTAATGTCCCTCAATTTATATTAAGATTGTTTCTGTAATAAAATAACAATAGACCTTGGCTTCCATATGTTAATAGAGTCATTATATATATATATTCCCCTTGGTAGCCCAAATCTTTTGCAAAGTTTTGCATACAACTTTTCTTTAATAATAATATTGCATAAAACAATTAAACAATCATTTCGTATTTTCCTATTCTTCAAATTGAATTTATTAACAATTTAAACTCCAAAAGTGTCATTTATTCACAAAATCCTAAAGAACTTAAGTTCCGGAATGTAGAGAAGAAAATTAAAAGTTCCTGGAATATCTATCCTCTGATAAACAAGTCGTGATAACATACTCGTTGCTAGGATGCTCATCCAGAGATCCTCCCCCAACAGATATAATCAATCAAATAGAAATGTTTTACAGAAAGGTGATTTGTTTACTATATGTGTAAATGTAAGGAAAATAACATTTTTAATTAAACGCACTTTACGTTTAAAATGCATTACAATCGTGAGATAACGCTACAAATTTAGTAAATAAATATACAAAAGAAACACTATAAAGCTATCGTTTAATTATTGCTTCTTTTTTAAAAAAAGTTAAATGCCCTTTCTTTAAGTTAAAGCCCTTTCTTTAAGTTCTAAAAGTTAAATGCCCTTTAGCCTTAACGAAAGTTATAAATAAACATTGTGCTTCTGTCTGTGAAATATGTTATATATCATGAATAAAGGTAAAGTTTACTTGTTTCTAAAATATACATGAGTTTTACATATTCTTGCATCTTAAATTTATGACATCAAAATGGTAACTTCAGTTCTTAGATATTAAATCTTAAATGTTATTTAGAAACAAGTAGTTTTTTCGTGCACTCATGATTAAAAGAATGAAAAAATAAATATTTTTTTTTATAAATAATCAGAAGTAACCTTAATTAAACCGAATGAAGCAATCATATTCACCACTATTGATTGCAAATATGGACCCTTACACAGCATTTGTTAAAAACAGAATTCCCACTTCTGAAATTTTCCTGAAATACTTAAGTACTTATTTTTTGTCAGATAATGATGCATACATGTTGACTACGTGCTAACATTTATAAAATTCATTATGTTTGCAAGAATGAATAAGTATGGTTGGAAACACGGTTATTATAATATAATCCTATTATAACGTCTTAATATGCCCCGTAGAGTGGTTCAAGGACTTTGAAATAAGTATGATTACAAAAATTTAGGATCTGGAAGACAAGCTCCAAATGACCCAAGTGATAAAAAGTCATCCAAAATAACTTTGATCCTCATGGAGGAGCAAAGTACCTCCGCTAAATGTATCACTACAGGGACAATAGCACTTATTACTACTGTCTTCAAAAGTCTGAATTACAAATAATAAGTTATCGTGGTCGTTTCTCTTAATTAACATCATATAAATACTCATTTATGTTTGGGTAAAGAAGACATCTGGATCAAACAACAATGGTCTTTTGATAAGTCCACACAGATAAGTTCAGGTTTATTTTGGAGAGTGACAAGGTTCGTATCCAATTTGAAGAGAAAAGCACCGATTTTACGACAATCTAAAATTATTGATAGACAGAAGAATTAGAATCTACCTTGGTGATCTCATTAACCCGTTTGTCTTCTGTAGAAGAACTCATACTACTACAAAATATCGAAAAATTATATGCCTGGTGGTATTGATGAATAAATCATTCTGATGGGTGATAATGTTTGATCTCACATTTGAGTTTGTTGATGAATATCTTTAAGATCACATTTTGAAGCAAATAGAATGTAGATGGATCTCTGGATTTTATAATCCGATGAATTATCTTAGGTTTCTTCAGAAAACTGTTGTTTATTAATTCTTCCCCTAGATCATTGAAACAGCTGGAGCAGGAACTGCTGTATTTATGTGCGTTGCGTCTCCTTCTAGTTCCCAAATCATAACAACATAGATTGTAGATGTGACTTTGTAAAAGAAATAGAGATAGATTCGTTTATTTTTAAAATCCATTTATTCATTGCTACCTTTATTTTTTTTCAAAAAAAAAATCTGTCATTAATGTGTTCATAAAGTCATACTTTTGATAAAAAAAAATGTATATTTTTATTTATAAATCATCCCGGATGTTAGAGATTATATATACAGAATTCCTTAAATAAACTTTTAAAGAATATTTGTCCAAGTAACTTGATCTTATAATCATTTACTTGTAAATTACGCATCCTCCAAGTTTGTTTCTGTTTTAATCTATAGAAGTCAATGTAGTTAGTTTTAAATTAAAAATGGCAAATGGGTGTTCATTCTTCGAGGAACTAAAAGTTTCAATGTATATAAGGAAGTATGGACAAATACGATGCTAAAATGTATCTAATCAAATGTATTTCATTTCAATCTATAAATTATTATTATATTTTTTTACAATTTTATTTTCTATTAAGAGGAAAAAAAGAGTCTATTGAAAAAGGATTAATTCCAATTCAAGGTCAGATTAAAAACGCAGAACTAACTTTATTCTTTCAAAAACTATTTTTTTCTAATTAATTTATTATTTTTTATATTCATTAGAGTAATGTAATTCTGAAAATTTTTATTTGCCAAGCAAAGAATGTTACTAACTTAAAAAATAAAATTTTATGTGTGCTTTCAATGGTTAAATTTGTGTAGAAGAAAGGAAAAGAAAAATGCAGACTGTCTGGTCTCAAATAGGTTTTAAACACAGAAACTTTAGGAAGGATTTCATGTAGTCTTTAAACTTAAAAAAATAATAATATAGTAAAAAAGATTTAAATGTAATGAGAACCAGGGAAATTTTACTGACAAATTGTAGGAGACAAAAAGAAAAACAGTAATGTGGATGATAGAGATTCAAGAAAGATATCAAGAGATTTAAGATAATCGATCGGTAATGGTATATAGTTATGATAAAGATAATTATTTGAATACAAGAAATATCACTCCAAAGATTACGAATATAAAAGCCTGGAAATATTTATGTGACTATTGATTACTGAAGGAAACTCTTTATGAAATGGAACATTTTAGAAAAGTGTTCAAGGTATAAAATTCAAAATTTTATATTAATACATTCATTTCAACTAGAATCTTCTTGGGAAAAGCCAAGTAAAACAAAATTGATACTTAAAGAAATTTGATTACCCATAGTGGGAGTTATAATTTAGAGAAATACTTCAAAAATAATAGAAAATGTTGTAATTCTGATATTTTTAAATTATTGCTTTTTTTGTATGTTCATATTGATGTAAATTTTGAAGTACTTAAAACAGTGTATTTACTAAAAAAATGCTTAGCATACACTGAAACTAAAGTATTAAAAATAACTTTTAAATCATTATATTTTTTTTTTTTCTTAAGCAAAAATCTTTCTTAAAGTATTACTAGGAATTAATATTTTTTTCCTATTAAAAATTTAATACATTCATTTTACTGAGTAAATAATAAGTTAAATATAGTTAAGGTGTAACTGGAGTTTTTTGATCACTTAATGCAATATTATAAGTAAAAAAACTCACATACTTCTTACAATATGAAAATTCCAAAATTTATAATTAAGTATAAACATACAAACATGTATCACATATATCTTGCATTCAGAATTTTTATTTCCTTAAATATGGAAATAAGATATTCATTAAATTCTATTACTGAACTTTATGGACAGGTCGCTCTTTTTACCAGGTCATTCATGACCTTCTTGACAATCTAGGTTCAAGTAATAATAGAAAATTCAGATTTTGTTCAAAAATTATATGTACTTCCTCTGAATATTTTACTATTTTCGACATACATAACTGACATTATCCTTCAAAATGCTTCTGTTCAAAATATTTATATTTCTATTATTTAAGTAACTCAAGCACTTAATATAATTTCTAAATAACATTAAGAAAATCACCAAATTTTTGTCTACAATTTAAATTAGTATCATTTTTACTTGAAAACATATATAACAACCCTTACTTAAGAAAAAGATTTTTAACATAAATATTACTACCAATTAACAGAAAAAAAATTGTTTCAGCCATGTAATTATTTTTTGCACGGTGGATATGTCAAAAGAATCCTGTACGGATTCACTGAAATACCTGATCGCATTATAAACAAGTTGATTAAAGAGACTTTTGTTGCATTATTTCTAATACCAGTTGCAGAATATTCTATTAAATCTCTAAACTGATTTCAGCATATAATTGTTTTCCTCTCAAATATGGAATTTCTGATCACGGAGAAATTAATCATTTCAAATCTTTTAGCATTTAGACTACCGAAATCCTAATATCATTAAGTTCTCAATGCATCTGTATCAGGGTACTTTGTTTGGAATGCAATAATATATAGCATATGATGCAATGAATAGTAATTATTTGGGCATATAAAAGATATATAATGGTTATACAGAAATAAATCCATAAAAGAACATGAACACGATTAAAATCGATTGACTATTACATGTATATATAAAGACTGAAGTAATAAAAAATAAAGTAATAAATAATTATAATTATAACAAAACAAAATTTTAAGAAAACCGGGGGAAAAAACAAGGAAATAGCAAGAAAAGTACTTAGCGAAGCAAAATAGTCAAAGTATTGTATTAGCAAACTCTTAGACATAGGGGAGTACTTCTGAAACTTTAAATATTTGCGATCCAATTTTCATCGCACCCCCCTTCGACAATAGCAATTTACTGAATGCAATAAGGATGTGTTTGGACGTAGAGCTACAATATGACTTTAATTGTAAGCCATAAAAATGATTAAGATAAGTATTAAATTTTGTATATGACAACCCCATAGAAGGCATTCGTAATTATTAAACTTGTTGTAATGTTTGTTAAATTAATTATCAAAAACTTTGTGCAGTACTGATACCTATATAAGTATATTATATCCTTATGAAAGTGCCATTTAATTTTTATTATTTCAGAATTATTTTATTTTGCTTCCTTCCAGTAACTTAATACTTATTTTTAAATATTTTATTTTCGACTTTCTAATATACTCGCGCTCCCCACAGTTTGAGAAACGCTGGCATAGGGTTAAGATTTCAGAATTATAGATATGATTGGAGCTACATTTTTACCCTATATTTTGCCATAGTTCTAGGATGAAATAAGATTTTAAAAAGTACAGTTATAAATTAATTTTAAAAAAAATTTATATTCAAATTCGTTTTTAAGAATACCCCACGCCATAGTCATAAAGTATCAAAAGTGGTTTACTTACTTAAAATTTATATCATATATATACTCTTGCGTGTTAATACAACACACATTAAGTCATTCATTTATTCAAATATATATTTTAAATTTTAACTATTATATTTATTAACGTTTGCTGGTCATCAATAAACGTCATATATTTATTATGTTTTTAATTTACTGTTAAAGAATCTAAATTAGTAAAAAAATGTAGATAAATTATTAATAAAACAGTTTAAAAGTAACTAAATCAGGGAAAATCTGAATGCTGCCTCTATTTGTATATTACTTCACAAATCCTCATATTCATCTCAGTAATGGGGTGAAAGTCAGTAAAAAAAAATCAACTTTTCTCTCCGGTTTTTGATCTTAACAAAATTAACATTTTTAAAAAAAATATAGTGAAATGAGAAAAACCTCACACATGAAGAAAACTATTATGCTTTATTGTTAATTAAAATTATTCTTATTCTTCAAAAAGTTGACACAGTAGAAGATAAATATCTTATTAATGTGAATTTATAATATATAGAATACAGTTAAATTCCTTTTAAGGAGTTATTGTGTGAAATTTATCACTAACAAGATAAAAGCATCGAGAGAAACATTTAGAAACTCTGAAAAGGTAAGTACTTAACAGTAGCACATTTAAAATTTAATGGCAAGACCTGGGACTTAGCCCTTTTCAGATTTAGACAGACGCAGACATTTAAAAACGAAAAAAAGTTTTCTTAAGTACTGATATTCTTTTGTGAGAGATGTGTTAATTCTCTCGAAGTAAGTCCTGAGAGAGAAAGTATAGTCTGATAAATTCTGTTTCCCTCAAAAAATAAGCTTTGAAATACTTCACTAGATTTTACATTGAACACATATTTAGTAAATGCATACTTTCACAGACCATAATTGAAAATCTTTTGGAGAAAACAATTAGTTTCAAATTTTATATATATATATATATATATATATATATATATATATATATTTATATATATATATATATATATATATAAATAGTCCTTACATTTACCTGGAAAGGAGATATTTTTATTTCGATAAAAATAAAATAATGTTTCGTATCGATAGTAGTTATTATCTTCAAAAAGTTGACACAGTAGAAGATAAATATCTTATTAATGTGAATTATAATATATAGAATATAGTTAAATTCCTTTAAGGAGTTATGTGTGAATTTATCACTAAAAGATAAAAGCATCGAGATAAACATTTAGAAACTCTGAAAAGGTAAGTACTTAACAGTAGTATTTCATTACTTATTTTAACTAGCTTATTTTTCGGACAACCAGGCACATTTTATAAATAAATATAGAAAGAAATGGAGGGTTTTACGACCCGATGAAAATTAGTGGGCTTTAATAAAATAGCTCTTCTTAAAAAAATAACGGTACATTTTATCTGATAGGTTGTATATTTCAAGAAGTACAATAAGAATAGTAATATTAAATGCTATTCTCTATCAAATGTTTTCGCTCCTTAGATAAGTAAATTGATAAAAAAAAATTTACAATGTGCTTTGTAAAAATAAAGAAAATGTGATGAAACAAAAAGGGAATTCTGCACAAGTAATTATTAATATATTTTTAATTTAATTTTTTAATTAAACAACATTAATTATTTTTCTTTTAATTATAATAAAACTCCAATATGTATTTATATTAGATTATAGTAAGGCAATTTTTTAGCCTTAAAAGTACTTTTAATTCTCAGAATATTCTGATATCTTCATTCAAATAATGCGAGGGGGCAATGTCAAATTTAATTAAGAGAATCTCAAAACCTACATCCAATATGAAGAAAAGAAAATTCCATAGAGTTTTAAATGTTTTATGAAATATATATATATAGCTATCTAAATATCTATTTCCTAAAAAATTTACGTAAAGGAAATATGTCATTACCCTTTAATTAAGTTACATATTAGCTAATTTTCTAAGAAGATGTGTTTGTGTGTTTTTTTTCCAAGATATATTTAAGTTCCTCAATAGAGCAATAAGAACTATCTGAGAATAAATATTTCAGAAAAATTATGTGACCAACATATAAAATATTGATATAACCAACATATTTTCACAAATATTTCAGATTATTAACTTTTTAAAAATATCTTAATTAATTCTTAGCAATTTTAGAATCCAAGCAAATAATTAATTTTGTGTTTATCATATAGCAATGTTAAACAATTTTTTTTTTTAAAAATCAATTGCTCGCGTAATTTTATTTAAAACTATACGTAATAGTACAGGAAATCAGCTTAAAAATGCATATATATATATATATATATATATATATATTAACTTTTATATTTGATTTCGAAATTCCATTGGTTAATAACGGTACACTCTCACAAATAACACTATCCACTAAGTAATTTTTGAAAGTATTCTTCAAACTGAAAAGCTATCCAATATAAAATAAAGTATAAGTAAAAGTTCTGATAAATTTATTGTATCGCTTCTTAATTAAAAGATTTCGCCATTTAAAATAATGAGCCAAAATAAGAAACCAAATATACAGAACAAAACTAGTAAATTTTCTTTATCAAGCGTGATAAAATTCGACAAATACTAAACTTTCCAGTCAGCTGAGTGGTTATGTTGCGAAATCGTGGTCATATGTCTTGGGAACCCTCATCAAAAAATCTCAATCCCCAAATTCAATATTTATTCCATGTTTAGTACCATTTCTCCTTAGCATGTAGAATTTGGACATGTTATTCAAAAATAAGAATTTTATCATCTGTACAACAATAGTAATTATGGTACATTATTATCCATAATTAGTCAAATGTTTAAAATTGTCAATTAGTTTTATTACTAGGAACATCTTAAATAAAAAAAATCATCGAAGCATCTTTCGCAGTAGGCATTACAAATACATTTACATTTAACACCAAAACTAGTATAAAACATATTATGTACAGGACCTTTTTACCTATTTTTTATATAACATTAAGGGCTAAACATGGTATAAAAACATGTAGAAGCACTAAAACATGCAATGTAGCTCTCATATCCCCCAAAAATATAGAATAACAGTAAATAGCATAGCTTCCAAAGACATAAAAGCTTTTTTTCCCACTGATTTCACCTTCAGAGAGGGAAAAAAGGAGAAAAAGAAGTAAAATCGCTATTTGCGTTTCTTTAGAAATATTGCTTTCAGCACACCAATAGGAGAAAGAAATATTCCCCATTAAAGTGAATGTATACAAGAAAAATCGCAAGTATACCTCAAATTATGAGTATCTTATCAAATATATTTTCTAAAAAGATATCCGGAATAGAATATTTATCATATCTTCAATAGAATTTTTACGAACAGTTTCTAGTAAATTATATAATATTCTATGCAAAATATCAAATTCAATTGCAAGGGAATTTTTATTAAATGTTTATTCTGTATTTATTCGTATCAAATAATTTATGTGCTACTTTATTTTTACCACGTGAAATCGATAATTCATTACCAGGTGAGAAGGGCCAAAAAGCAAAAAGAATCGGCAGACAGAGAATTACATCAATAAACAATAAGTGATTTTTATTTTGAAATGATACTCTCTGCACAGAATGGGAATATCATCGGCTCTCAATGGATTACACAATTGCTGTGGACAAAGATTCACAAAGGAACGCATGTTTGTAAATAGTCAATGAGGGTAGAGATGGCATTTTGAGAGTGCGCTATCCACTCCCTACAAACTACATGTCACAATTGTTTTAAATGCGTGGGTGAAAAGTTATGGAAGTAGGCCCCCAATTGCGTTCAACACGTGTTAGATTGGTGAGAGATCAGGGTATGGTGGAATGGCATTTACTAGTACATCTTGCAAAGCTCGTAAAGTAGCGTTTGTCAAACTGTGGGGCGCGCCATCCTAGGGGAGGGGGCGTGATAACTCTACGTGGGGGGGGGAGGGTTTGAGCATATTTAAAAGTCGAAAGCAAAAGATTTAAAAAGAAATATTAATTTCCTGAAAGTAAACAAACAAAATGCATTTTGACATAATAAAAAATAAAGTACACATTTACACTGACATACATTTAGAATGCATTTTAGTAAATACATATACTCCACTGACATACATACTCCACAATGTGTGCATTTTAGAATTAATTTAACAATACTAAAGTTAAGGAAAAAATTAATAATTACCAGTGGCCCCCATAGGCTTGCCATATTTAAAATTACATGCAGATATTAACACTTATCTTGATAATTTTTACGGTTTATAATTAATACCTTACCTACCGATTTAAAGTTATGCGATTTGCTCCCCGATGCCACTGTTTTCCACGAAGACATGCGTATGGGATGTATTGGAGTGAATGAATGAGTGAATATTAACGTCGCACTGATTAGCAACACGAGGGCTTTTGGCGACAGTCCGCGTAATTTTGAACCACGGTCAAGTGACGCGGACGATACCTGAGCTGGCACCCCCCTCTCCTAACTACCACACTAACGGGAGGACGTTTGAGCTCTCGACAGACTTAACGTGCATCGTTCCCTAAACGGCGGATCTTTAGTGGTACTGGGATCGAACTCATGACACGCTAGTCATGATCTGATGCCTAGACCACTTGGCCACCGCGGCCTTGGGATGTATTGGAGGGGGAGAATAAATAAGCAAATTCTCTGAAATTAGTAAATCTTTCGCAAAACTGTCAATGTACTTTTAAAGCATTTCAAAGTCTTTGGAATTATTTTATGGATAGCAGTGCACAGGAAAGATCGTACTTCCGAAGAACTTATATATTACTTCCGGGGCAATTAACGCTTTGACAGAGAGAGACGTTTAAATACGCAGGTGATAAGAGGTTTAAGTCATATTATAGCTTTTGCTTCAAAGTATAGTATCATTGAATTCAATATATTATTATTGTAAGGGTGGGGTGGGGGGGGATGAGAAGAAAACTATGATTGAATATTAGGTCGTAAACACTGAAAGTTTGAAATGCACTGCCGTAAAGTGATGCATGGGTGGTATTCTCCTAGTAAATGGTACTTGGCAACCCCCAAAAGAGGAGATGTATCACTAGCCTCAGCACATATTTCACATATCCTTAACCCGGCATATATATATATATATATATATACTAGCTGACCCGACCACACGTTACTTTGGATTTGTTTTAGTACGTTAGTTCAATATTGTCCTAAGCTATTCAATGCAGTTAAATTAAACTTCGTTTATAATTTTGGAGGGTTGAAATAAAGTATAAAACAACAAATTATTTTAATTTTTCATTTCATTCATCTCCTATTTGTGTGTAGTATAATGCATGAATTGCTAACGAAGTCGTTAAGTAACAACATAAGAAGATTTAATTTTATAAATGTGGTGAATAACATTTATTCTTTGCAATTTTTAAAATTATTTTTATCATTTTAAAGTATAACAACAAATAACTTTATACAACTAATCGCTAATCGGTGCACAAAAGTTTTCGGTAACCCGTATTTTGCTAACTCAAATAGATTCAACGGTTTCCTCAAACGTGAGTATGTAACATCTAGCTGCCCATTCGAGCAACATGAATTTTTTAAGTCCAAACATCAAATAAATGTTGTTTGGATTTCAGATTCATTTATGGTCATTGCGAAAACCAAACGGATTGAGAATTGAAACCTTTTGAATAGTATTGGATATTCCGACAGTATAAGTGAAATACGTGGCAACAGATCCCGTAGCAACAGAACCAAATTCTAGTTTAAACTTTACAGTCAAAATGTTTGCTTCAAGAAATTCCCGGTATAATTCTTTTGATGATCAAACGTGCACCGTTGCATTATCTAGGTGAATTTAAGCTACGCAGATAATAGCTCGGGAACCAACCGAAGACTATATGGTAACATTCCTGATACATCTAGAGAATTCAAAAACTCGGTTGGAAAATTTACGGTTTTGTTTTCATCAACACTAAATAGTGTCGATTTGTTTACTAAAAGGCGTTGCACCAACTGGCAACAACCCTGTGCCTGGAAGTTTATTTCATCACAATATCAAATTTTTTTCTGATTAAGTAACAGGATTACAGAGTCAATAATTATCTAGATTATTATACAGTATATCTGGAAAGACACTCTCAATCAGTTCCTTTTTGCCACATTACAGAAATCATCTGGTTATTTCATGCATAATGTATTGGGATGAAGCTCTACTTCACTGTTTCCAATATTCAGTAGTTGGTTAGGAAATATTTGCTCAGATTGATCATCTTGCAAATGTACTCGCTTGTTTATGGTCAGTAGAAGTGTTTCCACGTTTCGCCAAAAAAGCGATTGTTTTAAACAGGCGTTAATCTCGTGAGCAAAAGTAGAGCGTATAATGGCTGTAAATGTCTGTCGGAAATCACCAGATAGTAATACAACAGCAACACCGAATATTCGCTCGTTGCCATTTAAATCTTGCAAAGCTCTATGTCAGGGGTGGCCACATTGTGGCACGCGGGGGTCGTAACTGTGGCACGCGAAGGCATTTTGAAAATCACAAAAATATTATGAAATATTACTGAATTAATTGAATTACAATAAAAAAAATTGTTATGAAGAGATGTAAGGAACAGAAATTTTCAGCGTGAGATTTTAAGGGCGCTAAGCAAGATTTTTCTTTTCTCCAGAAAAACGCCAAAAATAAGATCATGGTCCAAAACTTACAATTCTATTGCTTTGTAACATTCCGAGAAAAGTGTTGAGTTACGTGAGACTAAAAACAAATAAATTCTCTCTCTCTCTTGGACGGTCGAAACTGCCCAAAAAGTCACCCTCTCTCGGGGGTGGTTAATTTTTAACATCTCAGATTTCCATTCAAATTTCAGCTTCCCCGTGCAGAGCTGAAGTTTATAGCTATTGGTTGTCAGGGTGATGTCAGATAAAAAGGTTTTTCCGGAGATGTTGGCTATTTACGATTTCTCTAATGTCAAGAAGTAATTCTGCAATATATTAGGAGCGCAGTTGTTGATACGGTAGAAGTAATTCTATCTGCTCAAAATAGCCGCTTTATAAAGCAGAGGGAATGTGAACTTGCACCCATGACTAATCAGAATGCTGGATTCGGAGCCTAGAGAATTTGTAGCGGAACATTGGCAAATTGTTTCTAGCTGCAAGACTCAGTTGAATTTAAGCTCTATTTAGCAAGACGTTTAGTTTTTCTCCTTTTCCAAAATTGTTTTTAAGTTTTAGTGTTGAGCGTAGTTGTTTAAATTTTTCTTAATTTTCAATATGTTTATGAGTAAACCTTCGACATCGAAAAGAATTTATGAAAAGGATATTGCAGCACGTGATTTTAAAATTGTCTGGGAAGAACAATACTTGTTTACACATCAAAATGCTTCCAAGCCTGTTTGTTTGATATGTGGAATTTGTATAGCGGTTCCAAAAAAATTTAACCTGGACCGTCATTTCAAACAACTGCATAGTGATTTTAACAGCAAATATCCTGTTGGATCAAATTTGCGAAAGGAATTCATCAATAAAAAAAAGAAATCTTTAGCCGTCCAACAATCTTTGTTCCAGAAGGGAAATGACGAAATGGAAACCATGGTGAAGGCTTCATATGAACTTTCTTTGTTGTTAGCCCGCAAGAAAAAACCATTTTCTGACGGAGAGGAGATAATAAAAAGACGCCTTTTAATTTTCGCCCAAAATGTCGGTGATCATAATGTTAAAAATATGGTTGATAAAAATGCTTTGTCCAGAAATACCGTCATGCGTCGTATAGATGATACGGGCCAGGATGTTGGAACGCAAATTGTCTCTGGACTTCAAAACTGCAAATATTTTTCATTAACTTGGGATGAAAGCCGTGATATCACTGACAATGCGCAGTTAAGCATCTTTGTGCGTTACACGAGCAAAAATTTTGATACTGTGGAAGAACTTCTTGATTTGTGCCAACTAGTGTTAACTACAGGTGAAGAAATTTTTAAGGAACTAAAAAATGTAATTGAAATTAATAAAGTAGAATGGACAAAATTAGACAGTGTTTGCACAGATGGAGCGCCTTGCATGGTTGGCAGAATAAAAGGTTTTGTTGCATTGCTTGAAAATTATTTGGGAAGAAAAGTTTTCAAGTATCATTGTATTATTCATCAAGAAGCTCTTTGTGCCAAGGAATTAAACTTGTCTTTCGTTGATGACCCCGTGGTGCGCTGTATCAACAAAATACGAGCTCGTGCTCTGAATCGACGAAGATTTCGTACACTTTTCCTCGAAGAAACGGAAGAAAATGGCGAGTTACTCCTTCAATTGTAGTGTGCGCTGGCTTTCCAAAGGAAGTTCACTTGCGCGATTTTGGATTCTGAGGGAATGTGTTTTAGAATATCTGGAAGAAAACGATGAACTGCCCAGTGAATGCTCGCTCCTCAGGAGTGAAAATTGGCTGTGGGATTTAGCTTTACTGACTGATATAATGGAACATTTAAACAATTTAAATTTAAGATTGCAGGGAAAAATTGTATTTTTTCTGCCCTAGTTGGACATATATCTTCTTTTGTGAACAAACTTTTGCTTTTTTGTCTGGATTTTGGAGAGAAAAAAATAACTCATTTCCCATTCATGCAGGAATTATCTGCCAAAGTTAGTAATGTTCCAAACTATGATAGATTTAAAAATTTAATATCCATTTTGCAGGATTCTTTCAGTGCCAGGTTTGAATATTTTAAAGATGATAAAAAAAAATACAGAAATTTTCACTAATCCTTTTTCGATTTCTCTTCAAGACATTAATTCTTACCCACCTCAGGTACAAATTGAAATTATTGACCTACAGCACCATGTTACTCTGAAAAACAAATATAAGGAAATTATTTTAACTACAAATGATCCGAATTACGTCGAATTTTAGAAATTTGTGCCACCAAGTAATTTTCCAAATTTACATGATTTAGCGGTCAGATATTGTTGTAGGTTTGGATCAACATATGTTTGTGAAGAAATGTTTTCTGTTATGAACGTAATTAAATCAAAATATCGCTCAAAATTAACTGATATGCACCTAAAACACCTAATTTTATTAGCATCTTCACGAACTAATACAAATATAGATGATTTATTAAAAAAACTACAGATTCAAAAGCCACATTAAGAGACTGCTTAGTAATCATTTAAAATTAAATGTTTCAAGTTGCTTATTTTTATTGTGTACCTTAGCTAACTGACTGATCCTGTAAAAATTTATCAACAATAAAATATAAGTTTCTACTTTTGTTTTATTTGTTATACCATTTTTTTTTTACATTTTCACTGCATAGAACTTGCATTTAAAAGTATGTTTTGGTGTAAATAACCCATAAGAAGCCTATATGTAACATTTTTTCACTTTTGTATATTTTTTAGTTTGGTGGAAAAGTTGGAAGTGGCACGCGTAATTTTTTTTATCAGATTGTGGCACGGTTCCCAAAAAGGTTGGCCACCCCTGCTATATAAAATGCTTTGATTGAATGTTTATGGTGTCATGGTACACTTATCCCTGATCATGATTGATATCATTTGCTATACTGTAGCCAATTAAAGAATGAAAATCTGGAGGTGGAACTGGAACCCAAAGCCATTTGACCTCATTCCAGTAATATCCAGAAAATTTACGGAAGCTTTTGAAATCCGTATCCAGTTTCTCGTTCCCACACTGAGAAACAATCGGTGCCCACTTTCGACACCTCTGCTTCTGTAAGATCAGTCTCTGAAGGGGGACATTACAGTCGGCCGGCATTATCCGGCAAGGAATGGGAGTTTCTAAAATCCTATTTCAGATTATTCTTGTATCCCATCCAGAAAAACACCAGGAAAGTATTTCTGTCGCCTCAAGAATTTTAAAGCAAGCCCCTTCCACAGTTCGTTGAAACACTTTCTTCTGGCATTATTTGACGTAGACATGAGATATCTTGAATTGGATTGAGAATATTCGGATCGGCAGTTCCGAAATACAATTAAGATCTACTTTTTGCGTCTCTACGTTGGCAAGTTAGGCTGGTACTGCTGTCCGAGAATATTCTGATCCCTTGTCATTATCTGGCAAAAATACAGGAATTTCTATATTTCGATTTCAGACTCGCTTAAACCATCTCAAATTACACCAGGAATACACTTTTCCCACGCCAAGACTTTAAGGGTGAGCTCTTGCCCCGATTTGCGTAAAAGACGATCATCCTGAATTATCCGGCAAAGTTACTGTTATTTCTCAGATTGAATATCAGATTAGCATTATTCGTTTTGAAATACACCAAGGAACAATTTTTCACGATCCAAGGCTTTTAAAGCAAGCCCCTGCTACGGTGTATCTAAAATCGGTCGACTGGCATTATCCGGAAAAGTTATCGAAACTCCTAAAATTAAATTTCAGATTCTCATTTCAAACTCTAAAACGCACACGGAGCGGACTTTTGATGTTCCGACGTGAGCAAGATCAGTCGCTAGAGAGAATGAAAATCTGGACGCGGGACTCGAATCATATGCCTTTTCTCCTAATTCAGACAATATTCGGCAAGCTTAGGGAAGTTTCTAAAATATGATTTCAAATTATCGTTTCCTTCCCCTAGATACAACTGCATATTACTTTTGTGCCACTGAGCTGGTAAGTTCAGTCCCTGGCAGGGGCATTAGGGTCGTCCGGCATTAGCTGGCAAAGTTACAGGAATTTCTAAAATTCGATTTCAAACTCTTGTTCATCATCCCGAATTACAATAGAAACGCACTTTTCCCGCACCAAGACATTAAGGGCAAGTTCCTGCAATGGTTTGCGTAATAAATGGTCGTCCTGAAATATCCGGCAAAGTTACAGTTATTTCTCAAATTGGATATCAGATTCGAATTATTCGTTTTGAAATACGCCAGGGTCCAAATTTTCATGATTCAAGGCTTTTAATGTAAGTCCCTGTCATGGTTTGTCTAAAATACGGTCGGCCTGCTTTATCCGGCAAAGTTACGGTTATTTTTGGAAACTGACTCGAAAATCGGATTCTCCACCCCGAAATACGCCAGGCACTTAATTTTCGTGCATTTTGATTGGCAATATCTGCTTCCATAGACACATGAGCAATGCCACATTTTGTGATTATTCCCTTACGAGAATCTGGCAACGTATTTTCCGGATTCTTCACATTTCCGGCAATAAAAAAAATAAGGCATCATTAATTGAAGAAAAAGCTTTCCTATGTTTTAAGTTGGACGAAATGACACACAGTATGCGAAATTGCATTATGATCTTTTGAGTAGTTTTGGAATCCGTTTCGGACAAACACTAGGACACGTATATTCTATATATATTATATATATATACATATAGTGCTCTGAATAATAACTTGAAGTGATCTGTTATCATACACGATGGAATAGTAAACTATGATGTTGCTTTCTCTCATGCTGGGGCGCACAAATGTGACAGTATATAACGTGTTACCAAATTAGTTTCATACTCATACTTAGACACAATCTCTATGGGCAAAAAAAAAATTGTATAACTCGCTTCAGAATACATTAAAGTAACATTATATCTTCCAAGTTACTGTAGTTCACCTCGATTTCAAGCGGAATCATATGTGCTGTATTTTCAATGGCAATTTTCTTAAGGTATCCGACTACTTAGAACAACAATTTTTTTTTTTTTAAAAAATGGGAGATATGGGAATTTTCTTAGGCTTTTAGATTTTATTAATACATTTTAAGAAAAAATATGCTTAAATTAAGAAGAGAAAAAGAAATTATTACTAAAATGGGGAAAAAATGGATAAAAATTTACAAAAAATATCATAAATGGGGACCACTGTGTTTAAAAATTTTATGAACAAATTCTCAATTTTTTCAATTTTAATGTATTACTTTGGTATTCATTTTTGAACTGTCCTTCAGGATAAGTGATATTTTAATTCTTACACAAAATAGAGCACTTAATCTTGGTTATTATATGAAATTTCTTAAAAAACAGTGATTATATTAACATAAGGGACTATAAATTTTGTAATAAAATAGTGATTGATAAATCAGAAGGTTAAAACACTTCTACTATTATACAGAATATACACAAAAAATTTCTTTTTATTATTTTGAAAACTTTTTTAGCAATCGCTGTCACTATTTGAGCACTATAAAAAAAACCCATTTCGAGTAAAACACCGTTACTTTTAGCAAGATATCGTACTTTAAAAGGCATATGCTCTTACTAAAACACTTGTAGTTTCTGTTCTGGAGACCGAAAAATATTAAACTTGGTATTTTTATAAAGCTAAAATACCTATAAAATAAAATTACAAAAAAGATTTGTCAATTTTTGGCAAAATTCACAATTTAAGGGTAGTCGGATACCTTAACGTATACTCTAAATTCAGATCGCTAGAAGAAATGGATATGTATAGTTTTGGTTGATATAGAAAGGTCAAGAATGCTTCCCCAACCTTCAAAAAACAGCCACAGAAATTATTTGCTAATCCACTGCCAGTTGTTGAGTGATGCATCGATCCATGTATGCTGATGCCGCTCGGGCCTCCTTCAGTCTTGCTACATTCCCTTGATTGGAATTCCTCTTTCTTCCTTGGTAAACTGTGGTGTGTATAGTGGGTGTCAGTTAAGATTTGGCAGATGGAAGAGCTTGATATTTTTAGTCAAATTGTCAATCCCTCGTAAAATCGTATTTTTCTTTCATATGCCTATATTGGCAGCTTTCATTGCAATTGCATGTATCTTCTGAGACAAAACCCCCGGAGTAGTCTATTTTAATATTGCCTTCTTCCAATTTACTATAGCTTCTTTTTGAGCTAACTCTACATTGCCGGAATGCTGCGTATATCTCGATATTTGCATTACTGTATGATGTGTGCCTCATCCTAAAATTTGTATAATTTTCGAACACTTCCTTCTTGAAGTTACAGTTTCATTCACATGCGGCGTGTATACAAAATATAGATGTTATATACTTTTAATTTTAATTACAAATATTTCATTTCTAATGATTTATACGTGAGAAATATCTAAAATTACTTTAGCATCCCATATTTATTTTGACAAACATAAAATTTGAGATAATTTGACAGAATTTTGTTTTATTGGATGGAAATTTAGATTACCAATGTTTTAAGCTGAGAGGCAGGAAAGGGTAGCAAAATGTTTTACAGAAGTTAAATATAAGTTACATTGGTCGAAATAGGATTCTACATGACTTTGTATTGATCATCTAATAAGAGGTGCGGTCACCTTGCACAGCTGTATAAGTATTACAACGGCTCTCATACTGTTAATGAATCTGTTGACCAACAATTGAGACAGTAATTCTTATTTTTCCAAAAAAAAAAACAATTTCAACACCTGAAAGCTGTTTGGCATGCAATGTCTCTTCTTAGATCATTCCTCAATTGCTTGATGGATACTAGTCTACAGTTGTAGATATGCATGTTTGGTTGTTATCCATAAAAACGAAATGATCTCCCACAGATCCTCGAAAAAGTCATATATAAGACTCAAGAATCTCATCCTTATAGCGTTCTACTGTCACTGTGCCGGCAGTGAAGATATGGAGTGTCAATGCGCATGGAGATATGCGTCTCCGATATTATCCCTCCCCATACAACGAATCTAGTGCCAATTAAGCGATTGATTATTTGGATGTTCTTAGGATGATAATGTTTCCCAGGTTCTCTGCAGATGAAAACATGTCGAGAACCATTTCGTGTGCAGAATCAAGATATTTGTCACTAAAGAGGACCAATAATTCTATCTAAAAGAGTTGCTCACGGCTCAAAGATGAACGAAATTTCCAGTGAAACTACTTAGAAGAAACACACAATACTGGTTTCTGGATGTGAAGTTCCTCTCAGATAGCTGTCTATGCACAATATGTCTCGATATCATTGTTTTATTTACAGCAACAAGTTCTTGAGATAGCTTCCAAGCACCCATGCCTCTATGACGTCATATATTTGAAACCAAATAGTGATTTTGTTCAAAAGTTGCACCTTTCGTGTGACTATGTCCAGTCCTCCTGGTGATCATACCCAATGTCTGAAATTGTTGTAATAATCTATAGACCATTATACTTGACACTTTCGGACAACGACTGACTATCCAGCTTTTAACCCCTACTAATGACTCTCTATCAGAATTCCTCACTCAAAACGATTCCGTGGGCTCATTTTAGCTGCAATCTTAGGTGTTGCTGTTCTCTTCTTTGAGAAATGGAATCCCATAAACAAGTTTTGTAGTTCCAAAAAAATAATAACTAAATAAACTTCCACATTTCAAAAAATTTTACTTCCGTAATTTTAAAGCTCTCTTCAATATTAATCAGACAATATACGGGCAAAATGAAATCATTTCCTAGATTACACTGTATAAAATCCCTTTATAAAATAATAGTTATAGGTATTTCTATTTATTGCAAAATCTTCAGAAACTTAATTTTTGACATGTGTATATATATTTAATGTCAACTTCTAGTTTTCTACGTATTTTTTACTTGTTACTAATGAAAAGTCAGTTGCTCAGCCTGTACGTCTTATCTAAGCGGTGCAGATGAAGTCTAACCGTTTCACTGGAAGTGTTGATTGTCTGGCAAGTTCACCACACGTTTGACTACTGCCCTCCTCAATGGCCGCCTGCAGGGCTTTGTCGTCCAAGGCTTGTGGTCGGCCTGTTCAAGCTTTATCACAGAGGGACAAATCTCCCGACCAGAATTTTTTAAAACAATGCCTTGCCGTACGTTCATTGACAGCGCTATCCCCAAACGCTTGATATATTCGACGACTTGGCGCCCACTTTGAAGTCGTAAAGTAAACAACTCCCCCCCCCCACCCTAACGAACTCCTTCGATACGTCCATTTTGCTTCACTACTGAACTAGTTCCAATTGATGAATGTGAGCAGTGGACCTGCGTTTATAACAACTGATATTCCTACTCCAGACTGACGGTTTATCAGTCCCGTCATACACGAATTTGTATACTTATTCTCACTTCTTCCATTGGAAACGCGCAAATGACAAGAACTTTTTTGTTTAGCTTGTAATTTAATTTCCTCGAGACATTGAGATGAAGTCCAAACTAACATCGATCATAAATATTTCATGAAATTACTTTTATAAAGAAAATAGCTACATTCTTTTTTTCTAGATTTAAATACGTAAAAAGAGACAACGGACAGCAGATTTGTTCACTGAAATACTTTTTCAAGTGATTATTTGCATTAAAATTAATTTTGTACACATCGTTTAATTAGGAAATTAAAAAGAAAATCAATAAGAAGCATACATTATTCCACAGAATTATTTATCACTTTTGAATATTCATTGCTTGAATACAGTTCACACAACTCATGTTTTCCCTTTCTAAGAAAACTGTATTTTTTGTTTATTTTAGCGGATTTTTTTTTTGCCGCTGAAACCTTTTCTCTCCTGCACAAAATCGGTCGTAGTGAGACGGATGAATGCCGACATTTCCTTCCGGTTATCAAAGCCCATGGGATCATGCTTTTTTCTATCAGTTCTTATATATCTAGATATATATATCTACAGCTGAAAATGCATAGCAGCCGTCTCTTCCAGGAAATAGATTTCATTTAGTTTGAATCTGTGTTTTCGCTTCGCAGACATTTTACTACATAGTGATACGAAAAAGAGTTGGATTTTTCTAACAGTAAATACTTTATTTAAAAAATAACTCATTTCAATTTTTGTAGTAGAAATTTAGAATGTAAAAAGATACAAAAAGTGAGAAGAAATAACAATCAATTTTTAAAAAAATGTGAAGAATGTAAGAGAGATTTGGGCATCTAACATTAAAGAAGAGCGTTCATTTTGTACTTGAATTTTCTCTTCGAAGTCGTATCGCTATTGAATTACTGCTTATACATGTAGTATATAATTTCGGTAACTCTAATATTAATTATAGAAGCAAACATAAAAAAAGTGTTATATTTGTTTCACATAAAATTACATATTTAATTATCATCAATAAAAATCAAACATTATTAACTCTTAGATTTGCGTATTATGGTTGATCAAACTTCTTTTTAAACACTTTATCCGATGCGAATATTACATTTAACCTTGATAAATATAAAATGAGGCATTTCATATTAGATTTAGTTTTCAAACCATTAAAAAAGTGCAAGGTGTGAAGATTATTCTTTGCAGTCAACGTATAAGTCCCATTAGGTAATAATAACCAAGTTCAGCTTGTTAATTTTATTCATATCTACTTGAAGGAGAAGATAAAAAGAATTTATAATAATTTTTATATATATATTTATTCCCTCCTACCACCGAATTATAATAAAACATATCTGTTACTAAATGTACAAAATTTATCGTAATGCACCAAACGTTCGTAGATGATTTTATAGTTTTAATAAATGGTAAAGCAAATCGAACAGCTGTGTCAGTGCCTGCCGAGCTGACTGACAATATTAACCCAAAACTATGAACAGTTCAACACAAGTGGTGCACATAATATCATTAGCCGTGTCCTATAAAAATATCCAAATTTCTTACTATATATTCTGTGTACACTTACTATATATTATTGTGCCACCATACAGTACAAATAGTGTTTACGAAATATTAAATTACATAAATTACAAAATTTTGCCTATATTTTGAAATATTTTTGTTTACATATTTATACGTCATCTACTACAATAATTAAATATTCTTCACACCATTATTCATCAAATATAAAAATCTTCACCATTCTATCTCATGCCCTTTTATGAATGCTTGTACTTAAATAACTATTTCTATATAAGCTAACGTTTTTATTAATTTAATGTCATTGCCTATCATTTGCCTGTAACTAAATTTTAGCAAATTTATCATAACGCAAAATATTTTAAAACGTACATTTTAAAGTTAATAGTTTATAAGTTTATAGAAATAGCGCAAAACAAGTCCAATGTTAGTTAAAACTTAACACAATCTGCACTTGTTATAATTTGTAATATACATAATAATCACATTAGAGTAACAATTCTTATCTGCCTAGAATCTTTGACGTTAGGAAAAAATGCATTAATAATAAATAATAGTTTCATATTCAGTTGAGTTATCCGACTACTTGCGACAATTTTTTTTTTTTTTTAAATAGAGATATACGAATTTTTTGTTGTTTTTAGATTTGCTTAGCACCATTTTAAGAAAAATATCCTAAAATTAAGAAAAAAAGAAATTATTATTAAAATGGGGAAAAAATCGTAAAAATTTCAAAAAATAACATAAACGCGTCCCATTCTGTACCAAAAGTTTATAAACAAATTTTCAATTTCTCAATTCTGATGTGTTGCTGTGTTATTCATGTTTGAAGTGACCTTTAGGATAATAGATATTTTAATTTTTACAAACACTAGAGTACTTTATCTCAGTTATTATTTGAAATTGCTTAAGAAAAAGTGATTACGTTCATATAAGAGACTATAAACTTTGTAATAAAACAGCGATTCATAAATCTGAAGATTAAAACACTATAACTATTATACAGAATACACGCAAAGAGTTTCAATTAATTATTTTCAATACTTCTTTAGTAAGTGCTGACCCCGTTTGAGCATTTTAAAAAAAATTCGAGTAAAACTAGTTTTAAAGTATGAAACATCTTGCTTAAAGTAATTGCATCTGCTTTTACTAAACCTCTTGTAGTTTTTGTTCTACTGAACGAAAAATAATAAACTTGAATTTTATAAAGCTAATATGATGGCCTATAAAATAAAATCATAAAAAATTGGCATTTTTTGGCAAAACTTACAATTTTAAGGTAGTGGGATATCGTAAGTTAAAATGTTCACTTTAAAGTATCAAAATATAATACAGAATAGGACAAAATAAAAGTGACCCTGAGAGTATTGTTCCAGGTTACAAGAAACACAACAAAAGAAAGGAGAAAATTTGCTAATCTGCTTAAAGCAAAAGTTCAAAATAACTATTCATCTTTTGGCACCTTTAGCAAGTGGCGGTAAGTGAGATTGATGGTGTATTGCTAGAATTGCAGCAATCTCATCAGAAATGTTTTGCTGCTGCTCTTGAAGACTATGAGGATCGTTGGTGATACATCCAAGACTTGAGTGTTCCCCACAAAAGTAATCGCGCATTGACAGTTCAGGTGACATGGATTGTTAGCTAGAGCTGACAGCAGATTGATCTATGCTAATAACTGTCAAGAACGAAGATTGTGTAAAATCGATGCAGGGTTCAGCGGGATGCATGGACAATTGTGCCATTCTATTGGAAATAATTATACATGTTTTTCTCCTCAGTTAATGCTATAACAAATGAATTCAAAAGATTGGAAATATAATGCTCCAGATTTACTGCCTCATGAAAGAAGATGGTACCAATAATGCGGCATGCAGACGCAGTACACCAACCTTCTGATTATGTAAATGGTGTACGGTGGAATTTATGCGGATTTCAAAACCTACCATTCTGTGAGTCAACATAACCACACATGTCAACACACACTAAGATCTGAATTAGTTTTGATCCCTTGGCATATTCATGTCGACGACTGGACATGAATGCCCAACCATGCACACTCATCCGGGTCACTTATTTACAAAATAAATAACAAAAATAAATAAAGCAGATTTTTAAATTTTGCCTTTTATGAAATTGATGGCTTAAATATATCGATACTAGCGATGAAACTTGCTTGATATTTTAATAATTTAAGTGCTAAATTCAATTATATTTAATTTTTATCTTTATATGTGAGCGTGAAGAATCTAAGGCAGCGTTTCTCAAACTGTGGGGCGTGTCTCACTAGGGGGAGGGGCTGATAGCCCTAAGTGGGAGAGGAAAGCATATCGAAAAGGCAAAAATAAAATATTAATTTTTTTTAAGGAAGCAAAACAAAAAATTCTGACATAATAAGAAGTAAAACACACGTTTACCCGACTTATATACTTATAAATGTATCAGTACTTCACAATATATGTCATAATTAATTTAGCAATTCTTGCTTAAGAAAAATTTTAAAAATTACTAGTGACTGTCCCATGCGCTTTTAATTTCTCAAAGGAAGACTGTTACACAGACGTCTGCGAGAATACCAGTTACGATGGATATAAGATAGCCATCAACACAAACTAGGCGATTTTTTCATTGACATTTATACTTATAGAAATGAATGATTGAGGGAATAATTACTTAATTTATTAAATACTATTTTGCAATCTATTTAAATTTAAAAGTTAGAAAGGAAAAATATCATAATACTTATAATATTATTTAATAGTATAACTTAAATAATATTATATAAAATATCTATTACTTAAAAGCAACAAATAAAATTTAAAAATTGCGATAATTTTTATGGTTTATAATTAGGATTGTATTATAGCTTTAACATCAAAGTACATTTTTACTACATTGAATGCATAGTTATTGTATGGGGGGGCGATGAAAATTTCGATTGAAAGTTGGTTCGCAAATTTTGAAAATTTGGAGCACTGATATGCGGTCTATTTGTAATATGTAACTTGCAAACCCTAAGTATCGAGTTATATTTATACGATATTAGAATAAAGTTTTCGAAAATCTATAAGCATCTCATACTTTGTGGTTACTATATAATATTATTTTGCTCATGTGTCTTAGTTAAAAATATATGCTCTAAGCTTTTATCGCGTTAACCACGTGAATCTATCTCAATTAGCTCAATCATAGTAACAAGCATGTGAAAAATAAGATTTTCCTTCTCACGAAGTTAACATGAATACAAACTCCCACATTTTGGTTGAAAATATACTTAGCTCAAATTAAACATTATTAATTTCTAGAAAAATGCTTCAAAGTTAATTTAACGTATCTTCCTTTAAAAATTTATAATAATAAAGCTGCACTTGTTTACATTTCAATTTGGGTATATATTTACATTATATATAGTAAAATTTTGCTTAATATTTAAATGCAAATCTGTTATGGAAAAATGCATTATATTTATTCGTAAATATTACATTACTTCTAATGTAGGCAGAAAATGTTGCTAGTTTAAATAATGTGGATAATTACATATAGTAAAAATTGATTAAAATATATATCATGACATAAATACCTATATTTTTATGCATCGAAGTAATGTTATTTTACATGAATTTCAATTAAGTATGCTAAATAATATGGTAGGTTGATTTTTATAAAAAATAAATTACAGATTGTAGATTAGCGAGATTCTTAAGTATATAAATGCGTGTGCTATAGTTTTAGAGAACGATAATTACAGTTATAATCATGAAACACATACATGTATCATTGATGAGCTTCAAGCAAGTGAGAAGGAAAATTATATTGACGCCACTCTATAAAGCAACAGGAGGGTTATTGGTGACAAACTTTGCAATTTAAACTTCAACCAGTTGACGAGAACGACACCTGGGGAAGAGAACACACGGGAAGAGAATCTGGGAGAGAGAGAGAGTGAACTTTACATCGCACTATTCAGCTACTTGAGAGCTTTCGGTGATGGACCTAACTTTGAACCATGACCAAGGGACGAGGACGACAACTGAGCTCTGGCTCCCTCCTCTCCTAACCCACACGACAGCAACGGGAGGATGTTTGAGCTGTCGGCAGATTTAACTTGCATCGCTCCCCTACATGGCGGCACTTCGAGCTTGCTACATATTTATAACCACTAGGCTACTTGGCCACTATATGCTTCAAGCAAACCATTTATAATGGTTTTTAATAACTATCATTTGATAGATTAAAAAAAAACATTTCCTAAAAACGAATTATCAAGAAACGTGAAACAAAAACATGGAAAGAAATATACTTAGGAGATTCAAATAGTAAGGTAACAAGCCTATTCAGAGTGAACTTTTACACAGGAAATAATAAAATATGTGCAATACTAGCTAGTATACCCGTTCTTCGCACGGGTGAATTGAAAAATACTGAATAAGGGATAAAAAAGATTTTTAATGAGTTAATTTTACGTAAATTGCAAATTAAACTAAAAACTCTTTTTGCATATATCAGATGAGCAAAAAATCATATTTTAAGTTTGTAGGTATAATAGCTAACAAATGTATTTTTTTATTAATAACGCCCCCGTAACTCCCTTGTGGGTCGATTTTTGAAAACACCTTCCTAAGCAAATCTCTTCTCAGCAAAAGTGTTACAAACTTTGTGTAATGAATGCTTAAAATAGTGTAAATAATCTATGTCTGGAAGTGTAATATGTTAATATTGCATTCTGTTGTATTTATTTCATGTTACAATTGCAATATTCATAAGCAATGTTGTTCCTTTCATTATAATGGAGATTCAATGAAAACAAAGCGGATTGTTGATGAGAGAGCCAAGTTGGCTTCATTTTGGCGCCCCCGTTGGCAAATTGGTGATTGATTGAATGGTGGATAAGTTGATATGCTGTAGCATCTCCTGGTAGGGAGCTGCAACAAAGAGGAAAGTACAAAAACCTTCTTTACACAAAAAATTCACGTATAAGCTAATTTTCATAGTAATCGGTAGAACAGTGTTGGAGGTAAGCTAGGTTATATATACAAACATCCATTTTTATATATAGATTGGAAGGCACAGGTGCATATTACTCTCTACAGTTACCCTATCTTTCGTGGCATTTGTTCCATTTGTACACCAAACATCGAAGCCAACTTTGTAGAAATCAGTGCCAATGTCATGCAATCGCATCTAGCCGGCTTGCAAAACCTCAGCACCAGTTATCGGTTCTATAATACTGACCATCCAAGTGTTTCTTTAAAAGCCCGAAAAGAAATTGGTCGAGGTCAGGAATGTAAAGAGATGGTCAATGCCGTCGAAACGCTCATTTTCATCTCGCACACAAGTCCTGCTTTGTCAAATACCGTACACCAAAGCCTACCTTTCTTCTTGACACCATATACTTCTACCAACTGCCGATGAATTTCAGCAGGATAATTTTTCTTTAAAAGCAAAAATTGTGCCACACTACTTATTTCAATCACTAGTTATGTTTCCACCAAAAGCAGCCTTCTTTTAACGGAGATTTAGTCATGGTACTTGATAACCAGCTCTCCTACTGTCCCGTTTGAATGCTGTGATCGCATTTGTTATCTTCAGAGAGATTTTTATTCATACGAATAAATTTCCCACCCTCCAAAGCTTTTGTTACCAAACTTGTTAAAACACCAACGTGTTTATGAAAATAAAGATTCTAAAATTAATTGCTTTAAGTCCTTACACATTGTGCGTTTATCCATGAAATTGGAAATTTAATAATAAATTATATAATTATTTTTTTACAACTTAAGCTAATTTATAGTTGTTTAATAAGCTTTATTCGAATGAGATTTATTCTGATAAAATTTGAATGGGTATATAGTTTAAGTATTGACTTGATATTACAAGGTTTAAAACAAATATAACCAACATTTTCATAATCCAAATTATAAGAAATACTCAAAAGAAGAAATATCCACTAGAGTTCGAAAAAACAAGAGCTACAAACCTAAGGTACAGACATGTTTAAATTACACTCTAACTATCGAAAATGCCCTTTAACACAGATATAGTAATATAGAAGCACAAAAAGCGACATATTTGAAATGATTGCAAATATAAACATTTATCTGAAATCTGCATATAGTTAAGAATGAAATCTAAAAAGGGGTGCCAAAATTAAACCGACACCAACAGCTTAAGCCACTAAACTAAATCATTTAGGAATTATATGTAATGTTAAAGATTATAAGTACGGGCTAAAAATAATCATTTTTTAAAAACAACGTTTATATATATTTATTTAGACACTTGCACCTAATCGTTTTTTAATATAAATCACAAAAACAAATAGAATGAAATCAGCCGCTAAGCAAATAGCTTGGTGTCATATGACTTTCACATATAGTTAAAGGAAAATAAATCTGCTTCTGTACTATTTCTGGCATGAATCCATCAAGGAAGAACGCATAAATCATGATAGGACCGTCACACCATCAGACAGCCCATCAATTGATGGATGAACTTATGTCCTATGTTACGCCTATATGGGGAATTGGTAATAAAACTGTTCATCGTCCGACATCGACTTCGACAACATCAGATGTGTCTCGCGGGATAGAAGTTGGTTAGGTTATAGCGACTTCATTTAACTTTATTTGTGTTATCGGATGGACAAGAGATAAAACTGAAACGCAACTGAAATTACTTTGCGTCACACTAATGGTGTGAATCAAAGTGAGCTGAAAATGTATTGCTCTTGCGGTTGTGTTTTTCACGATACTTTTGATTGACAAGAATAAGTAAAGTTTAAAAAGGAAACTCTTTTTACCACGAGTAATTTTAAATAAGATTTTAATTGAAAAACTTGTAATGTTTTTCAATAAATATATATATATATATATATATATATATGGCGCTTCATGCTAAGCAAATTAATAATGTATTTTATTTAAAATTAATTGTATATGTCTGGGTTGCACTTTTATTTTCTATAAATTTTAAAATAATATTTAGAGTTTTTAAATGTATGTATAAGGACTTAATATTATTTTATCATAATTTACTAATTTCATGCATTACTGATATCCTCCTTTCTGTCGCCCGGGAAAAATGGTTAGTGCTGTACTCACGTGGTAAGTTTTTCATGCAATTGTTTTTAGCTTTGATTTTATCATATTCTAGTAATTTTTATAGACTATAATATTATCGTTTGAAATGAAGAGATTATGGTTTTATTTGTAGCAATAATTAAACTTCTCTTAACATTTCTTACTCTCTCTATGGCCCAGAGTATTGGCAAATACTGGTAAAGGTGGGCCAGCCGCAAAACTTTGTTTAAACCTGCAATCCTGGCTCCTAAGGCCAGGAGTTTGAAAAAGTACTAATGTGGCTAAGACTTTATACTATCATGACTAGTCTTCTTAGGTTCATAATTATTTTGTGTATCTTTTTGAATTATATATATATACATATTATACATGAACATATGCATATATATATACATACACGCATATATATACATAAAACATATTACATACACACACTCTTTATATATACATGTAACACTGAGTGTGTGGATATATATATATAATACGATATTCACTTAAAATTTAAAAATTACATATTTTCCCCTTAAATAATAATGTTGAATACCCTATTTCGAAACGTACCTCATTCCATCTTGCCTTACAGGGTTAATACCTATATTTACACATTTATTCACGATTTTAAGCAACAGAGTATCCAAATAGCTTAAACGACCGTGCATTATTGAGTGGTTGAATGTTTCCTAAAATACTACCGTAACTACAAAGCAGCAAACGTTTCCTTTCACATGGATATGTGACTATTTTTTCCTAATAACATTTTCCCCGATTCAAATGTTAGAAAAGGGATATTCTTACCCTAATTTTTGGTTGTCACTTCAGCACACATATAGCTGAATTCCGTGTTCTCTTCCGAAAATTGACAAAATAAAAGATGATTTAACCAATATCAAGCAGCTATTGAATGTTAAATTAATACAATCACAGACTGAATACTTACATTACATTACATATTTATGAATGAAAAATATAAAATACAGGGTTATATAAGGAATGAATGACCCCGATTGCAAAATTTAATAATTCCCAGATGAATTAAATGAAAATGATTATTAATATGTCATTGTGAATCAAATAATTCGAGTTCATGTATTATTTTGTCCAAAGGTATGAAATTTATAATCAAGATGTTTATAACTCAATTTTTTAAGCCTCACTTGTATGTAACGTAATTTTTTAACTCGATTTTTAGCCACTTAAAGGTCAGAATCATTTCGAAGTCACACTCCTCGTCCAGGACTTACGGCAACTAATAGTTTAATAATTTTGTTCCATTGTCCTGATTAAGATCACCAGGATTAACGATTTCCCATTTTGAGATCCCAACCTGCATTTGGCGACTAATTTCAGATCCCATTTCCAGACCTCGCGACTAAAATATTAAATTTCAACTTAGGTCGATTAACTATAAAAGGGTGTTTCTCAGTTTTTTAAAACTATAATATTTTTTGATGTTGTGAACAGAAATGGAAATGGTGTCGCAACGGGAGAAGACTTTGTGTGCTCTCCTTTACAAAAAGTCTCAGTAATCATGGCTCAGCGTGAATTTCGGAGAAAATACCATAGAAATGTTCCGGCACTTAAGAGTCTAAGAAGATGGGTATAAACCAGCGTTTCTCAAACTGGGGGGCGTGACAACTCTACGAGTGGGGCTCAATACACAAGTCAAAAACAAAATTTTGTTTAAAAAAATTATCAGTTTACTGAAAGTAAACCAACAAAATGCATTCTGACATAATAAAAAATAAAATACATATTTACAATGATATATTACACTCATAAATTGTTTATAATTAATTTAACAATGCTAAGTTAAGAACAAATTTACTTATTTCCAGTGACCCCATGGGTGGGTCATTTTCAAAATAATATACGAAACTATCACTTATCTTTATAATTTGTACTATTAATTAATCACTCTTCCGATTAAAAGTTACGCGATTCGCTTCCCAAAACCGATCGCTTTACACTTAGGCACGCGTATGGTATGTATTGGGAAGAGAGAATAAAGACGTATCCTTTGCAAACATTGCAAAGTTCATTTTATTGCGTTCCAAAGCCTTCGGAATAATTTTATCGATAGCAGTGCACAGAAAAGATCCTACTTCGGAAAGACGTATATATACGTCCAAGAAAATTAATACTCTGACTGAGCGAGACGTTTATATACTCTGGCAGCACTTAACAGGTTAAGGTCGTATCGTTGTATTAGATCAAAGTACTGTTTTATTGAATTCTAATACATTGTTATACAAGGGGTGATCAAATGAAAAGGTACGAAACGAAACGGTGAGTACAAATATAGACTTTATTCAAAATAGCACCATAGGCTAAACTGCTTGATCCCACTGATGAACAAGCCGCAGGATTCCTTGTTCAGAATTCTGTGGCTGTGACGAGACCCAGTCCTTCACAGTGTCCTTGAAGTACGTCGTCCGAGTTCCTTTCAGGTGTTTCTTCAGTGGACCAAACACATAAATCGCAGGTGACATGTCGGACTGTGGACTGATGGTCCACCGTCTCCCATTGGAACTGTCAGTTCCATTTGTGTGACTCTGGGGATGTGGAAGCGCGTTATCATGGAGCAGAACCACACCCTCCGTGAGCAGCCCCGGTCTTTTGTTCTTGATGGACCTGCGTAGGCGTCCGGAGTGTCTCACAGTACACATCAGGTTAATGCTTTTCTGTGCTCGAGTAATTCTGTACTCGCATCATTTGGACGCCACTTTTATAAGAGCCTTTGCTCTCTCCTGCGCATCACGGGCACCCGCGCATGATCCGATCCAGTCAAAGTCTTAATGGCATCGAGATGTCTCGCTACATTCTCCCTTGGCGGAATAGCAATTATTTAATGTTTTCATTTTATGTCGTTTCGTACCTTTTCATTTGATCACCCCTTGTAGTATGAGGGGGGCGCTATGAAGATTATGATTGAATATTGGGTCGCGTATATTGGAACTTTGAGATGCACTGGTATAAACAGTTCCAGGAGACTGGATGCCTGTTTTAAGGCAAAAATCTCGGATGACGAGGTTCGCAATGATATTATACGGGTGACTAAAGGAAGTCACATTAACCACTAGTAAAAACAAATTTTACTTTAAATCAAGAAAGCTTACGTACGAAAAATATTTCATATTTTATTTTTACAATGACATCATAATTATAATTTGTTGTTTATTCATCTGGGAATTATTAAATTTTGTAATCGAGTAACTTATTTCTGGTAAACTTGTACTTATAAAACATGAGAGAAAATAAATAATACTCGTAAAAACCAAATAGAAAAATCACATAACATATTACATATTTAAAAGTACAAAAAATAATATAACTAAACGAAAATTAAAAAAAATAGTTCTAGCAAGTCAAAAAGCAATTTCGAATTTAGGCCCGAAAAAGTGGGGCTTAACTAGTTTGATGTTACCAACCTTCCCCATTTCTGACTTAGGTCAATAAGAATAAACTAGAACAAAATTAGATTAATATATATATATATATTATATCGAATAAATAATTATTTCATTCCAAATACAGCAATCATAATTACTACTTTCTAGAAACTATTCAAATTTTTATTACATTAAATTTGATCACACATCTGCTTATTTTAATTAACATAAAAACTTAATATTATAAAACTTCATTATTAACTGATAAAATTCCAGTATGTTCAATTACATTTATTATTTTTTTCTGTACGTAATTTTTTGTATGACATTATAATTGATATAAAGATTATATAAAACTATCCTTTTTTTAAATTGACATTTTGCAGAAATATTGTACACAGTATACTAGCTAGTATTCATAAATCATTAAACATATAACTTAACATGGAATTCTTTAAAAAAAATATTTAAACTTTACTTAAATTGTCAACATTTAGACGATTTACACAACGATTTTAATATCAGTTCAATATGTATATGAACTTTTTAGGGTCTTATTATTTTATTTATTATTTTTAAATCGAAAAATTTTTACAAAAAAAATACTATAAATTGAGATAAACATTCACTTTTGTTGCTTAATTTTCACAGAAAATTCAAATTAGATTTGTATTTACTATAAATTATTTATATATCGTATTCTACATTCAAGACCACACAAAATAAGCTAAATTTGCATTTCTTTTAAGACATTTCTTTGAAATATTCATCTTTTATTTTATCAGTAGTTTCTTTTATTTTCTTCAGAGAAGTAAAATATAATAAAGATTAACTTAATTTGGAATTGTCAAATTTCAGTAAAATGCGATAAAATCCTGTTCAGTGTTAACTAAGTGAAAAAAATCCAGACAGGTGCTTCATTTTTGATTTTAGTATTATTTTTTTGATATATAATTGCTTTTTAATCACAAAAGAAACTGTTTTTTGTGTGAATATAATGAAGACGATCAAATAGTGATATATATTGTAATTAGTAGCTCAGATAAATTATTGTAAATACATTTTTTTTATTTTAACTAATTAAATGATTGGATTTATTTTCTTTCAAACTATTAAACAGTATAGAAGTATTAATGAATTCCTTTTGTTAATTTTACATATTAATTATCCTTATAAAAAATAGACAAATATTTATAAAAAAAAAAGTATTTTTAAGGAAAATTTCATTAAAATACGTTTTTATTCTGTAATGAAAATATCTTTTACTGTCTAAAAATTTCAGTAGTGCCTGATTTATTCAAAAATAAGAAACCTGTTATCTTATTTGTATATATAGAAGAAAAACAACTGGTTTTATCACTCACTCATCACGAAATATCCTTAACTAAAAGACAGAGACTTGAAATTTGGCAGGAATTTTGCTTTCGTGGAGAAGAAATTCGATAAGAACACGTTTTGCAGAAATAAACTTTTAAGTGAGGTACGCGGAGGGTAAAATCAACTAAAATTCATATTTTTGAACTATTAGACTTACAGAATTGAATTATAGCAGAAAATTTTCTTTTATTGGGTAGTTTCATTATGAATGGATTTTAGGAAAATGTACTTCCAAAGGGTAAGTTACGAGAGTGTGAAAAAAAATTTCGTTTTAGAAATCCACGTCTTTTTCTAACTAAAGAGCCGAGGGCTAGAAGAATGTGTTTGTTTGAGAGCAATCAAAAACTTAATGTTAGAACTTGCATATGAAAAACTTGTGAAATATGTAAATTATACAGCAATCAATAACCAAAGATGTGGAAAAGTAATGGTTAGTTTTAAATATATGTAGTTTTAAAATAACTATTTTCATGAAATATTAAATTTAAGACAACATTTTTATTCCATTTTCAGTGTTTAAACTTTACAATTTAACATTTAAGTCACTTGTTATAATACAAGAAAACTTGAAAGTCCTTAAATATACATATTTTTAAATCGCTTTATATTTTATTTAAAAAAAATTGACTTCTGGTTTCACTTTGAGATTCACACATTTTAATCCCTTAAGTTTTATATAAAAACTTTATATGAAAATTGATTATAAAAAAAAATGCAACTAAAATAAGTATAAAAATAATCTAAAAAGTTATATATTGAAAGAGAAATTTAAGTATAAGAAATGAGAAATAATGATGTAATTCATTTGGAAAACAGGGAAACCTAATTTTGTATATGTTACTGTTTAAATTGTAAAAATCAGTTAATCTGCAGATTAGCTGGTAATTTCCACATTAACTAGGGTTATTCGTTTAAGTATGGAAAATTGTTCATTTCTCAAATTGACTAAAAGCCACACGTTACAGTGAAAATTTGATGTTGTGCTGAAACAACAGCTTCGTATCGGTATGCTTAAATTAAATGTTTATTTTGTTGTATCTGTAGATTCAAGTTAATGACAATTGAACAATCAGTATATTAACTGATAGAATAAATCATCAATCAATTAAAAAAACTGGGATACAAAGAATCAAATGATTTAAAATATTACAATTAAAGAAACTAACATAATGGTATTTATTTTTCAATATCTAGAGAATCATGGTGATACAATCAAGTAAACAACAAATTAATTGATATAATTAGGGATTGCAATATCGGACCAAAAGTTCAATACCGGTATTCGGTATTTTTTAGATCTTATAATACCAGGAATACCGGTTTTATTAGTGTAATAGAAATTTTAGAAAAAGAAAGAAATTGCAGGTATTTATTTGTTTTATTTGTCTGTTTTATTAATTAGTGCAAATATCAAAAAAATTAATTTGCAATTTTTAAATTATAACAGCATATGAAGAACCACAAAAAAGTAAAGGAACATCTTATTTTTTTAAATCACAAAAATAGTGTAAATATCACTATTCACTCTTTGGCACTATTACAAAATTTTAAAATATGATCTTAAAAAACATATTGCGTTAATTGCACTGTCATTTAACCTAGAACGTAATTATGTGCACAAATTACGAGCTGTCGAAAACGCTCTTTCGGCATCTAAGCTAGTTGGTAGTATTGTTAGCAATTCACGATATACTTTTTCCAAGTTTATTTACCTATAAATTTTTCATCTTTAAATAAATCGATTTCTCGTCAGATGGGTTTGTATGAAGCTGATTGATGTATTGTATTTTGGTTTGTTGAATTTTTTTTTTAAATTATCGCTAATTCTAATTTTTGCTCAAGAGACAAATTATTTTCATTTTTCATTTACTTATTGTCATAACCCTCTATGATTACTGTATGGAATTCTTCTGAATGTAGATAAGGTTTGTGGGTAAAAATTTGTTAGAAAATTTACTGTATAAATTTGATCAAATTTGAATTGGTTATTCTCTTTTCTTCTTTTTCATTTCATTTTTGAAATCATGATGATATGTATATACAAATATGATATGCAAATACAATGTGAATAACAAACTACCTAATTTAAAAAAAATATTGAAATATTACACACGTTCTTCACAACTACAACCTTGTTTTCACGAATATCAGACTACGAATCCTGCGCGTGTGCAGTATCGCTTTGAGTTGTAACATAATAGTTTTGACCCGCCTCCTTGGATAATTCACATATGTTATAATTTCTCTTAATTCTACGATGCAATTTTATATTCACGGTGTAATTAATTGCACCCGTTAGGGAGTCGTAAAAATAAATACGTATACTATTTTGCTAGGTTGTTGATCCCTGAACATTAGTGGGGACAATTTAAAAAAATTCTAGTAAATACTGAAAAGCCGGTATTTAAACTTGTGAATGTCAGTATTACAAAATTGTACAAATGGCTCAAAATACCGGTATCTCGGTATACAGGTATTGCAATCAATAGATATAATCAATTAAAATATAATATAAATAATCAAACTATTTTATATATTATATATTAAAATTAAGGAATGAATCCATGAAACATGTGATTAAATTGTGCATACTTATTAAAGCAATAGAAAGGTTGGTTTCTAAATGCTTAGGATAAATTTTTCTAGAATAAATCAATGTTCAATCAAAATTCCAAAAAGAAAGCAAAAGAGAGGAACAAATCTTTGAACATATACGATACGGAAACCGCTAATGTGAAAATAATCTTCTGAGAGTATCCGAACACGTTCGGAGCATTTTTTTTAAAAAAGCATACTGAATCATTATAAATCCTTTTTTTTGGAATCAATAATAGTAAATACTAATATTTAACCACACAACAATAGTTTTGAAAAATTATCTAACAGTGAAGTTATATCTAAAACAAATTAGATGCATTTATCTAGAGAATGTACTAAAATTATAATGTTTTATTCAAATTTAAAAATTTTAGAGTTGATCGAGTAAACGTTGTAAGGAATGTGACATTCTTTATGAAATCATTATTTAAATAACAGGCAGTAACTCAAAAAATTTCATACAATAAGAAATATTTTAGTTCTTTCTCTAGAAAATAATATAAATATCAAACTCAAAAAGTTTCATAAACATAGGTTTGTAATATTTTGAGCTATCAGATTCGCAATGACAGATTATGAACAATTTAATAATCCACTTCTAGTAGATAAAAGACTCGCTTCCTGTTTTTCTAATTTCATAAACTTGATCTCTAGGTAACACAGAAACAAGACAAAGTATGTTTTGTAAAGCTAAAAGATAGCTGTAATCAATTAAGCAAAAAACAAAAAAAAACATGTGTTTTGAACGAATTTAAAATTCAAAAAAAACTCTTGATTCCGCATTTTAACGGAACTAAGTAAATGGAAATTAGCTAAGTAATCTGCAAATTAATGGCCTTAGAGCTTTAATGGTAACATTAAATATGTGTATTATAGCAGCTTTGTAGCGAGAAAATTATGTTTGGTGTTTTGCTCTTATCAGATGCTTTCTTATACCCACGCAGTTTCAACTTGTTCGTTACCTCACGAAATCCAAAATAATTTGCTTTAACGCAGGAATGTAACGGAGCAAATTAAAATTGCCCTAAGGTGACTTGCATGTTTCCAAGCTCTGCAGCGTTCATCCTTTGATAAACCAATCGAGATAATCAACCCGCTGGCATAGTGTGTTTATCCAGGCTGACAGAGACAGTCAATCAGTCAGAAATTGTTCATCAAGGACAATTAGCTTATATCAATTGTTTGGATAAGGTACATTGAGATTTCTGAGTAAGAATTTGAATCATAGAAATTAGGAAAAATATATAGAATAAGTTATTAAAAATTTTAAAAAAACTTATTTAGTAACACATAAATAATATAAATGATACAATAAATTATACTTAATTATTAAACAGAACAATGTTTTAATTGTTCTTTTTATAAATTCCTTTTTATTACGAATTTAAAATTCAGTAAACAGCCATGAATAATATGTGATTAACTGTACTAAACGAAAATACAGTATGTTATATTTCATTAAAAATTTACTCATCAGATCTTCATTTCTTAGAATGTTTTAAAATTTGGTCATGCTTTTGTGCGTATTTTACAATGCTTACTTTATTTTACTGAACATTTCAAATGGTGTTGAATTTTATTTAAAAGATAGTGAACAAATGCGAAATGAAGATATAATAATAAAGTAAACTTGCATATTTCCATATGTGTGCAAGAAATAAATGTTAAATTGCTATTTAAACGAATTTTTTGATTTAAAAATTTAGGAAAATTTAGAGGTTCATACTTAATATATTAGATAAAAAAAAGTTCCATAAAAAATCATAAGTGGAATTGTTCGTCTTGGAAGCTATATGCTAAAAACATAAGGAAAACGTAAAAAAGCCGTCATGGCTTTGTAAGAGATTTGGAATATTTTTTGTTGAATTGTTATATATATATATATATATATACAAAAGAAAAATGAGGAAGACTTCAATTTTTTTTTGGGGGGGGGTTCTAGAGATATATGCAAGAGTATTGAATAAATGTTCAAAACTTTCCGTATTGCAAGTATCACGGTTATAGTATAAAGTAGTTATATACTTATATTTCTCAGAACGATTGCTGTTCACAGATATATTTAATGATTGCATTCGTATTTTTCTAAGCATAATGCACATTTATCTCTTTAATTAAAATTCTAAATTTTCCTACTGCGAGTACTTTTCAGAAAATATTTAAAACTACACAATACCTTTTTTTTAAAAAAAAAATTATGGCAATAAAAATAAAAGAAGTTTATACTTTAATTCCAGATTTTATTACTAAGTTGATTCTGAAAGTAAAAAGGCAGTTTGATAAGCCATTACTTTATTTTATAAAAAAGTTGAAATTTTTTGAAGTTTTTAGAATTTTTATAAAATTTTCAATTTAAAAATATGTTTAAACATTTTAAGCAATTTACGTTTTCTTAGATTATTTGGAGCAAAAGTTAGCATATATTTGCAAGTTTTTTTTTTCTTCAATATTAACAATTATTTTTGTAGAGATACACCTGGAAAAAACACAAAAATTTTTAAAGTAGTAAATTTAGCATTTTTTAAAAAAAATAGCTAGAGGATTTCAGCCTTAAGCCCATATACTAACTTTTATAGAACATATGTTTGGGGAACAAATTTCAGGACCCTATGATGAACAGAAAAAAATCCTTATGGATTAGAAAACACTTATCCCTTCAAAATTGAAAGTCTGAGAAAAACGCATCTAAAGTTTGTAAAAGCATAAAAAATCTTATAACGCCCACAAAGTTCTAACTTTTTAATATGTTATTTCCCAATGTATATTCTACATTAAAACACTATTTTAATTAAATATGATTGAAAATAATTTTTTTGAGTTTAAAATAAGTTTTTGCACAATATTAATAGCATTTGTTATTCAGCTTAATCTTAACTTAATATTTTCACAAATGTTTTGAAACACAAAGCATTTAGGTACAAAATAATAATATAACTAACTTAAGGTATATATACATATATATATTAAAAAACAAATTTCTAAAGATATTTGCAACTTTATTACTAAATTAGCTATTAAATACAGTTTTCCTATTGAAGCTTTTAATGAATTTAAATGCAATGTTTTAAAAGAGTTACTGAAAAATAACTATAAAACTGATTGTGAATTAATTTACAAAAATATTAAGCATCAGATTGTAGAACTACAAAAGAATTTCATTATTGTTTATGTTGATAAAGTTTCGGGTAATTATGCAATTACTTGCAAGTGGTTGTATGCTGATATGCTAAATAGACATATTATAGACAATAATGCTAAATAGACAATAATGCTTTCTAAAAATCTAATTCTAGCATTAGAGAAATTTTTAATCGAATTTCTGCTTTTTATAAAAAAAACTAGATTTACGCATTTCGGATATTAAATTCCCTCATATTTTCCTAACTCCAAAATTTCATAAAAATCCTATTAATTTTAGAACTATAACTAACGGCTTTAAAACTTATATTACACTTCCGGGTAGAAAGCTACAAAAGATTATTCAATCCACATTAGATAGTATTGATAAATCGATTATGGTTAAGAATAGTTTAGATATCATTAAGTATATGCAAGGTAAAAAAATTGCTATTCACACCTACGACTTTGAGGATTTCTTTAATACCATAGATATTGGGACATGGTTAAAATTCTCACAAAATAGCCTATAACAAATATGCTTTGAATAAACTAATTAAGTATGACAAATATCTTTCTATCGTTCCTCTAGTACTAAATGAAAATTATATTTTCCCAATTGCTATTATTATCAGCAAATTAAAGGTCTTTCACAAGGAGGGCCTGCTAGTAACTGTTTAGCCAATATTTATTTGCACTTTTATGAATTTGATAGGATTAGTTTCGATTCTTGTTACTTTTCTAGATACATAGATGACTTAATCATCTTTAGTAATATAGTAAATTATGTTCCTAAGTTTTAGATATTATCCCCAATATTTGAAATTATTACAAATCAATTATAATAATGAGTCTGCAAACTTTTTAGACCTACAATTAAGTGTTAAGAATAATATACTAATTAGTAATATTTTTGATAAAAGAGACGCTTTTGATTTTAACATTATTAAAATGCCTTTTTGGGGTAGTAACCTACACCTATCTATTTTTATAAATATGATCTTAAATTTTATAAAAAGAAACAACGTTTTAGTCACAGATATTGATGTTAAAATAATTATAAGCTGTTCTGCAATAATTGCTTGGAATACAACTATCCAAGTAAATTCATTTTTAAATATATTTCTAAGCTATCTCTCTAATTCTCCTTTTTAATGTTTAATTATTTTTCTTTGTTTTTGTCTCCTACTGTTTTTTATTATGTTCAATATGTTTTTGTTTGCTTAGATTAATTACAATAAAGCTATCCAGGTTGCGCCACTAATTTTTGTTTCTGGTTTTACCAATTTAACATGTCATTTTTAACGTCATTTAGCGTACTTGCTTCTGAATGTATTGGTCTTTTTTTCCGCTCTACTGTGGATTGTATTTTTTCATGTAAGTTTTTGCTTTATTTTTCCTTTTCAAAATTACTTTTTATTTTTATCTTGTTAAGAACTATTTCTTTTCATATTTTATAGTATTTTTATTTTATTTTTCTGTCGGTAGAAAATTGCACGTGGTTGGTTTTAGGCCTAAATTTTCAATATGGTTATGTTTTGCTATTATTTTGAAAATTGCTGCTGTACGGGGAAGGTTGGTTCCGTAAAATATATTTAACCCAAATTTTGCTGGTTCTAATTCTGTTTTATGCTATACATACGCTTAGTTAATTCTTGTACAATATACTTTCCCATCATTTTTTAAAGTTGTGTTTCTTGAAATCTGGTTTAAATCTTCTAGCTTTGTTAGTGGTATAATTTAGTATTATCAATTTTATTATACTGTGTATTTTTTCATTTTATGATACTATATACCTTACTATATATATATATACAGAGAGATAGAGAAAAAAGAGTTTGTCCATGAAATTTAATTTTTTTCAGTTTTAAATGGGGTAGTTTACGAAGTTTTAACTCTTGTTATACGACTTTAAAATACTAAAATATATAGATCTATATTATGATTAGTATAATGTAGTTTTGGTACGTCAAGGAAATATTCAGTTTTATCTACAATATTTGAATTCAGAAGTCTAATAGCAGTATCAGCTGAGGACCGATTTTTAGATACAGCATTTTCAGTAGTATTCCATCTTTTCTAAATATTGATTCTTACAGCAACCCGAGAATGCTTTGGCAATAGAAGTTTCTGAACTGGAAGAAATTAATGATAAAGCTTCTAAGTCTTGAAATCACTTTTAATTAATTAATTATGAAAATTCAAAAAACTCAAAACATGATCAGGAAGAAATAATTTTATATTAATGAAACTTGGAATTAATAAACATTTCACTCTAAAAGAGTTTTTGTGCTTTAAAATGAAACTGAAACCAAAACTATAGCTCAGAAAACTTCAAATATCTAAAAAACTAATTTGTTAACAGGACTCAAACTTGGAGGCAAGCTTCCCAATGATATAAAGCACAAGAAAATACAAATAACAACAATAATTATTATAATAATAATTCCATAATTATGAAATTTGGACGGTACTGTGTAGACTTAAGTAACTATGAAAACTCGAAAAACTCGCAACGTAAGCAAATATAAAGGGTTTTAGTTATTAAAATTGAAGTTAATAACCTCTTTACACTGAAAGGGTTTTTTTGTGCACAAAAATAATTTAATTTATTGACTTCAGAAATGAAAAATACTTTAAAATGAAATCGAAACTAGAACCTAGGCTTAGGAACTCAAAACTAATTGGTTATCAGATCTGAAATTTGGGGGTAGGTTTCCCAAATTATTGGCCAAAGAAAAATGCAAAAATGTTTTTTAACTTCAAAAAACTACCTTAAAGAAATATGGTGTTTTACTTTATTTCAATCATATCAATTGAAATAAAATTTGATTACTTATAGAAATAATATTGTTACGTAGATCGGGGTTCGATGATTTTATGCAAAATCAGTCGTAAATAACAAGACAATTCTTTAAGAGCGAGGAGTGTTTATTGTCGAAAATCAATCCTTGAAATACAGGATTCAACAGCAAAATTCACAGAATAATTAACAGAAGGACTTCACACCTTCAACAGCACTCAGACACAATAAGCAATGTCTGAAATGCACATATGTAAATGACTATTCACAAGCACAGCCGAGCTGATCAAGTTCAAGGCAAGTCCACTAATCGCTAATCAAAACAATGCTCACTACACGCTGGTTGAAATCACACTCGCCTTTCACTGGCTGAAGCCAGACTGACTCTTGCGGCGAGTATCACTCTATTTATAGCCGGGACCGAAATTTCCGGGAGGAAGCGCTCGCGTCATAGATCGTGAAATTAGTGGATTTCTCTACTAATTTCTAGAAGAATCCAGAGGGTCCCAATCTCGCCAACATGGTCGCCAATGTCGCCAAATTGGTCGCCAAAAATGATGCCAAATTGGCTCTATCGCCAATATTTCGCCAAGTTCCCATTGGAACGCCATTATAATGTAAGGGACGGCGTTGCTTGTGAATATTACAATTTTAACATGAAATAAATATAGCATAGAGTAATATAAAGGCATTGCACATCCAAATAGAAATTATTTACATTATTTTACACAAAATTCGTAACAATATAAATGCAAATTTGAGACATTATATTGTTCTTAAGTAGTATATTTTATCAACCTAAATAGAAGTGTATATTTTTTAAGAGATACAAATGTTACTCTCTGACAGTAAGAAAACTTTTTATCCAATAGCTCTGTAATGCATGAAAACGATAATTACTATTGGTTGAAATACTTCTAATGATATTTTCGTTCAGTGATTTAGGTGTATTTTTAAATTACTAAAAGCTCAAAATGGTAATATGTCCTTCACAGAATGCAGTTCTGTTAGTCCTTCAATCCATTAAAATTACATCATATTTACATAGTACAAAATTACATAGTATTTATTTTACAAGAGAGAGATCATTTCTCATTTCTATAAGCCTTTGAAATCGAATTGTTTTATAAAAATCAATTGGCAATGCAGTATAATGGAAAGCAATATTTACATCAAGAGGTTTACAATATAACTTTATTTAAAAATACAATAAATATAATATGAAAATAAAATAATTTTCTGTCTTTGACCATTTTTGAAATATTAAATAAAATACAGTGATATAATTATTTAGATGCTTAAAAATAAATAACGTTTAGAATCAAACTAAGCAAGCATATATGCATGTGTATATTATTGCTATCAACTAATTTTCTGAGTTGTGTTTGTAAACACACTATTTATCCACTTTTAACTGTCAAGTTACAGATATTTTTTAAATGTATATGTAAAACATAGCATTTACAAGTATTCCAATTCAACAATACTCTAGGAGTCAATAAATTTTTTTAATGATCTTAATTGTACCAGGTGACTAGAAGATAAAAATTCTTATTTGGTTGTTTTTAACTGTTCCGACTTCCACATTGCACCACGTTTTTACTTTAACGTGAAACAGACCCAATGATTCACGTTAATATTGAAAAACTGCTTTCTTCAATATAATAATTTTTCGATCATGACAACATGTTTAAGTTTTATCAGTTAAGAATCTCGCGAAAGGTTTTCAAAATTTTTCTTATGAATAACACATAAAATAAAAAATTAAGGTAACAATGGTGATTTTTTTCATAAACCCGAGTAAAAGTGATTCATACCACCAATATCGAAGAAAATGTTTAATATTTTTCTCTCCACACACACACATACATACACACACATATACACACATACATGCATACATATATACATATATATATGTATATATTATTTAGTATATAGGAATAAAGTAATTCAATAGAATATCCTACTAAACAAAGATTGGGGAATAGAATTTCCTAGAATCTGAAATATGGGGCAAATAAAATTATAAATAAAGGAAGTCATTGGACTAAAATTGATAACTATTATGATTTCTAAAGCTGTCTCTGATTTAGGGCAGGAAAACAGGGTTAAGCATTGCATTATGGAATCCAACCTTCCCCTTCAGCAGAAAATTTTGATATAATAGGAAAACAGAACTGTATTAAAAATTAGGTCTATATCTACACGCTGGATGATCATAATCGAATAAAAACAAAAAGAATGGGAGAATACATATATTTATATACTCTCTGACAAAAGTGTTGAGACAAAAAAACGATAATTTCAGAAAACCAATTTGAAATTGAAAGGATTCAGCTTACTGACGATGTAGATGGATGCATGAAAATATGTTTTACAACAGTCAGTTATGATTTCCCTTCGATAAATAAACAAAGAAAGAACTGGTATTAGAAGACATCGTGAACAGGATTTGCATGCAAATACTCATAAAAAAAGTTCTTCGATTTTTAATACTTTTAATTCTCAAGAAAGAACAGAAAGGGTTTTCTCTTTCATTTACCACAGTATTTTATGAATTGTTTAAACAAGACAATTAATCACAGGCATTCCTCTTTTATTTCACTCTCATCATACAGTCATTCCACGATTGTGGAAAACTATTCCGAACCAAATAAACATGAGTTCTAAGACCTATGACCTTCCCCCCAAGGGTAACAAACTCTGCTGTAGGTACAGCTGTACATTAGCTATACTACAGCTGTCATTAACGAGACAAGATTTACCACTACCGTGCACTGAAGGCTACTCAGAAACAGATTGTAGGCTCAAGTACCATGGATTTGTTTTCATCCATCCATTCCATTCAACGAGGCACGATCAAGAGGGTGTCTTTAATATGTGAGTTGAGTTGAGCTGAATTTAATTGAGTCAACAATATGTTCACGGGCAAATAACATATTTGTCCTGGATTCAAATGACAAGTGTGTAAAGGTTCACACTCAATCGGCTTAAGCGCATCATTGAGTTTCACGGATTCCTAGGTGGAATAATTATGGTGTGAGCTGGGATTTCATTTGGATATCGCACCGACCTGCAAATCTATACAGGTTCTGCGACAGCTATCCAGTATCGGGATGAAGCATGGTGCTCTAGAACCTGCAGTGAGATTGTACGTTGCAGCAAGTAGCCCTGCTTTCATTTTAAGGAAGAGTAACACGCGTTCCCATATAAATGACATCATCTGCAATTATCTGGAGAGAGAGGGGATTATACGCGTATGGATTGAATTGTGTGCTTGTACGATCGTAATCTCAATGCAAATCTTTGGGCTGGTTTCGGCAAAGCTGTCTCACATAGCACATCCCAGCTTTTCTCACGTTGTTACAAGTAGTTCTACAGGGGGCATATGATTCCATGAATTTGTGGCAATTAAGATTACCCAATGGAAAGCATGAACACATGCGACTGATTTTTATGAATATAACAGGTGGTCATACACCCTGCAATTACCGGGGGTTTAATTGTTTGCTTAGAATTTCAACACCAATTTGATAATTCCGATATGACTTACTTTATAAATAATTTTTTTATGCATTCAATATTATTATTTACTTTTACGCTTAATTTTGAGCAACCCAAGCTTTACTTTTCGATTTTGTCTTTTTTTACTGCTTGGTGCTAAAGTTATAGCAGTGAGTTAATGTGTATATATTTAAAAACTATAAAACATGTAATAAATAGACGTACTTTAAAAAAATATCAGATATAACTATGATTTATACGACAAGTTTGAGAAATTAACGTAAGCATATTTTAAAATGAAGACACTAAAGCCTTTATAAGCTTTCAATAGCATATGGGTTTGAATGGAAAATTTTTCGTTAAATTATTTAAAATTCTGTTCTTAATTCGGATTTTTTTTTCCATTTGGAGGAAAGTTTTGAGAAAAGTATCATTTTATTAGATTCGTGGTAGTTGAAAAACATTTAAGCACCCATTATATGTAATATAAAAACAAAATGATTATTTTTAGGAATCATAAAAATATACACTATTAAAAATGATACAAGATAAATTATTTGTTTGATCCAGATTAACCATATATACATGTTCAGAAAAACCAACGTTTCTAGTGAAAACAGTGAACATAATTACTTTAATGAACGTTAAATGAACTACAACAACACATCTTGATAAAAATAATAATTTATATTAAAAACATTTCCTAAAGTAAAGCATAGTAAATAAATATTTAATTACATTTTCCAAATATTTGCTATGCTATTATTTTTCATGCAACGGATAATATTAAAATTTTATTTTGATCCCAAATTCTGTTTTAAATGCAAATAATTTTAGCAATTTCTTCATATTTAAAATAAACAAGAAAATAAGTTGCCTTTAATTATAGTGTGGTATTAATATCAATATTAAATTATATTTTAATCTTATTTAATTTAAATATTCTCTTATTAGTAAATATACAAACTAAGTGCTTCATGTGGGGAAAAGAATGAAAGAAAAAATGAAAAAAATAACAATATAACTATTACAAAACGCGTATAGTTTCTCAATTTTTTTTTAGAAAGTTTTGTTTTTATTTCAGAAGAATTCATTTAGCACGTGTAAGAAATTTTTACTGAAAGAATAATATTATTATCCGAAAGAATCTCGAAAATAAGAAGTTAATTTGACGAAAAGTGAAACAATAATTATCTTGTTCAAAAGTTTTACATTACATAATAGAGTATGCATCTAGTAATAAAGATTACTTTAAGTCCAGGGAAAAAAGTTGTTTCTTAAAAATTTTCTAAAAAAAAAACTCTTGCAGAGTATTATTAATCTTTTAAGAAATTGCTTACATGCAAACAACTACTACTTTTCATAATTATGTAAATGCTTGTTAACTAAGAAATTTTTTTCACGAAAATGTGTTCTAATTTGTATACACATTACTCTTACAGTTAATTTTACAGTAAGATTTTTTTAAACAGACATTACAAGAGTACATACCAAACGTTTCCTTACAGTATGTATGCAGTTCTAGGACTTTTAATTAGATTCAACGAAAAAGTAGTGTTTTTACTATTTTATTTTAATCAGCTTTCTTCAAAAATTATTGAATTTCCTTAATTAAGAGTTCTTTATGATTTAATTATTTAACTGTATTTACTTGTACTGCATATCATTTTATTTTTTAACTGCATACTTAATTTTAAAAGAAGACAGAATGTGTGTGTGTGTTTGCTTTAAAACAAATGTAGGATTTAAGCACTGGTTTTTTTTTTTTCATTTTTTTCCGTGAATAACTTATTTTAAGAGTTGTTTCTTTTAACAAATTAAGCATCTCAATTAAATGAACATTCTTATTTAAATGCTTCTTACATTCTCAAAAATATTAAATCGAATGTTAATTATTTTATTACTTTCAATTTCTTTAAAAATTTATTACGTAAAGATATTTTATCAAAATAGCAGGTTAAACTTTATAAAGTGAAATATCATTAATTTTTACTATTTAGCCCTTTATTTAACAATTACATGCCGATTTATTGACAATTAATAATTGTATTAACAATTCAAAAAATACATTATATAAATTTAGTATATACCAGTGTTTCTCAGACTGTGGGGTGCACCCCCTAGGGGGCATGATAATTGAATGAGAGGGGCGCGAGCATATCGAAAAATTGCAAACAAAAGATTATTTAAGAAAATTATTAATTAACTGAAATTAAACGAAATACATTTGACATAATATAAAATAAAACACATATTTACACTGATATAATATACTTATAAATGTATTAGTATCGCACAATGTATTTTATAATTAATTTAACATTGCAAAATTAAAAACAGCTTTAATAATTAGCAATGGCCCCATGGGCTTGTAAAATATATTATTATATACAAAAATTAGAACATATCTTGATAATCTGTACGATTTATAGTTAATCCTTTACTATCAAGGTCCTTACATTGCATTTCAAAAACTGTGGAATAATTTTACTGATAGTGGTACACAGAAAAGATCGTACTTGGGAAAGCACGTAAGGGGTAATTAACGCTTTGGCTGAGTGAGATGTTTATATGTCTCGGTGGTTTTTGTTAGTAACACTTGTATTGTAGCTTTAGCGTCAAAGTATAGTATTATTGAATTCAATACATTGTTATTGTATAGGGGGGAGGGGCATTGGAAATTATGATTCAATATTTGGTCGTAAATATTTAAACTTTGAGAAGTACAGGTATATACAATACATAAAGGGAACATGTAATTATAGATTTTAAAAATTGCTTTAAAAGTTTCTCCTTCAAAGTCCATTTATCACTGTGAAAATGTTTAAATCATATTTTACTAAGCAATTATTTAAGTCTAATTTAGGATTAAGAAACGTAGCATAATGATTAAACATAACTAAATATGAATATTTAATTAGATTCTAAATAAATTTTTTTCTATTTCTTCCATACTTAAATAGAAATATTTTTGAAATATGAAATATTATTGATTCGAAGACTCATTATGCCTGAAGTAAGATGCAAAGAGAGTTATTTCACTTATTGTTAATCATTATTTATACATTTATTTTGAAAAATAGATTAGTCAAAACACAAAATGTAAAATTTGCAATAGAAGAAGCAATTTTTTTTATTTTATTTGGTCTTAAAAATTTCTTTTGGAATATACTTGTATGAAATTTTCTGCAATTTACTTAAAACTATTAGCGAGCTCAAAACTGTATTATCAAGTATAACACACAAATGAATTTATTCAATTCCTACTATTAGCTCACACACTCTCTTCCCTATATATATGTATTTATATATATTGTTCAAATTTTCAATCGTTAATAAAATACTTTCTATTTATCCAACCAAAATCAAATAAATTTTTAAACTTGTAGCGGATGCACTTGATGTTAATACAGATTTTTAAAATATTAATTCATTAATTACTGATTAATTAAATTAATTACTGATTTTTGACACCGTCTTAGATTTGTCTCCATTGTTGTTAGAATGTAACTGTTAAAACAATGACAAAAGTTGGCGACGAAAACCGTTTTTTCAGCCAAACTAGCCCTTGTTACAACAATGCAGACAAATCATGCTCTTTTTTCAATTCCTACTATTAGTTGACTCTCCCTATATTATATACACATAATATAGGGATATATTATATTTCTTGCTTTCCCAAGGGCCCAGAGTATTGGCAAATTCAGTTGAAGGTTGGCTGGCCGAAAAACATTGTTTAAACCTGCAATCCTGGTTCCTAAGCCAGGAGTTTGCTCTTGTACTACTGTGGCTAAGAATATTCTATCATGACTATAGTTATCTTAGGTTTGTTTATAACTATTTTTTGTATATTTTTGTAATATATATATCTTGTTCAAAATTTCAATTGTTAATAACATACTTTCTATTTATTCATTGAAAGTAAGTTAATTTTTTTATATATATTACTTGTTTTTTCAGTTAAATTTCATTTTGATATAAAAAAATGCTTTTTCGTTCTCGGTAGATATAATAAATATATTCAGAAATAATATTTCCTACAATGTTTATATAAAATATAAAGAACAATATCATGCCTATCGCAAATTTGGAAAACATTAAAGCTAAACATTACTACCAGGCAGTATTACAACACTAAAACGTATATTGCAGAAATCACATTTCCCAAATGGTAAGGAATCACGATAGACAGCAATTCTTTTAAGAACATAAAAGCTTCTTTTTTTGGGAAGGATTTTGCCTAAGGGTAAAAAATAAGAAACGTGAGAAGAAAGACGCTATTTGCGTTTCTTTAGAAATATTGCTTTCAGTGCGTCGATAGGGGATTCAGAAATATGTCTTATAGAGATGAATGGATGTGTGTACGAATCATGAGTACGTCTCAAATTGCAAGCATTTTATCAAGTTTATTCCTGAAGAGGTGTATTAAAGATATGTTACGTATGTTTGTAGGATTACGAATACATTTAATGATATAAAAACACAGATCATTATAAAATTTTTAAGAGTTATTTCATATCAGGGGTCTCAGGGGGAGTTGTCACTGGAGCTAAAAATATAAGTAATTTTAGAGTAGATATTTCTTTGAGATTAATATGAAATAGTTCGATTCTCCTTACACATTTTTTGCAAAAGAATGGAAATTCAAAAATGTTTAAAATATAGTCATAATTTTGAAAATTATAAGCAATGAAAATAAGAAACGTTTATGTAAGAAATATTAAGCAAGTCGTACGTTTCACCTGATATTTTCTAAAATAGTTGCTACAATTACTAGCAATAAGTTGGTTTACAAAGTTAATTATATATATATAATCGACGTTGGCCGTTGAAATGATTTCTTTAATAATATGATCGCTATTGTTGATGGTTTCTTTGGCTGGAATTGACGACAGTCCTGTGATTATTCAAATCAGTTTATTCCCATCTTGAGCACATATAAACATGTTAAACATAAAGCATGCAATGGACAACACAGACAAAATACATAAGCGAAAGAGAACGGTCTCCAGGAATCTCGGTATTATAGGCTTCTCAAATCACATGATCTGAGTGGGTGGATAGGTGTAGTTTAAAATACTCTGTTAGCGCGGGTTAACTTATTACTAAACGTTGTCTGAAGGATGGACACTGGTAGTTAAAAGTTATTTTAAAGATTATATTACTGGGAATTATTACATATATATATATATATATATATATATATATATATACTTATTACACTGTAGCATTTTTATATAAATAAAGTAGTAAATAATATATTTTAAAAAAAATAAAAAATGCATTTATTAATGTTTTAAAAAAATATTTTTCAATGTTTTTCAAATAAAAGAATATATATAATGCTGAAATTAGGTAGGGTTTGAAGAGTATGATGCATGTTGTAATTCCATTAAGTTTAACTACTTAAGAAAATATCATTCACAACGTAAAACTTACTTAATATTTCTTACAAAAATATTTGTTTTCATGTGCTTATAATTTTAAAATAGATTATATATTAAGCATTTTACACTTTTTTAAAATTTAATTCTTATATAAAAATGTGTATAAAAGTCTCGAATTACTTGATTTTAATCTTAAAGAGTTATATCTAGTTGAAAATTGTTTATATTTTCAGTTCTCAGGACAAAATTAACCTTCCTTAGATACCATAAGTAACTGGATGCATGAAGTTTTACTATGCCGGAAATGCAATAATACTAAATTAAATGTTTCCAAAAACAAAATATGTTTCGCAAGGCCTTAAATTTACTCGAGGTTTAAAAATAAAATTATTTTTTTTATTCATTAACTTATTGAAACGAAAATGACTTCATTTTTTAAAATTTATAGCTAAAAAGAAATTAAAACTGCTTTAATAAATTTACGATTTAACTTCCAAATTTACAGATTTTTTTAAAATTACTTTTGAGACATTCAGTATTCAATTGAGAGACATACAATGTTCAATTAATATTTTCCATTTACTTTCAATTTTTAAAAGTAAAAACATATACGATAAAATCAAATAAGTTAGGTGTATTTTATTTCTTTCAAACTAAATAAATACTGGAATTATTAGATAACTATTATGCTCTATACCAGTGCGATAATTATTTTTTTTCATTTTGTAAGAAGGACTCTGCTCTGTATTCTATTACTCTATCATATTAATTTTCGAAGTCAGTTAAGCAGTTACAGATTGACCCCAGTTTTCCGAACCCCTATTTAACGAATTTTATTTCTCTCAATTAAAATGAAGGTAAAAAACCTCTATTTAGCGAATAATAATCCGAAACATAATGAATTATTTCAACAGCCAAAAAAATTATTAGTTTGGATTATAAAATAAGTTGATTTCTTTTCCAATGACATTCATTTATGAATTCATTTATTGTGTTGCATTTGATGACGGACTATCTGTGCAACTGAAATTGAGGAAATAGTTAATTTGTCGGAGCCAATGAATGGTGATTGCTCCTGTCAAAACTGCTACATTTTGTGATGCTTTATATTGTAGGAAAATTGTGAAAATATACCTCATGCAGCGAGAGGTTCATCATCTGCAGTATTTTCTTCTGGGAATAAAGTAAAAAAAAACATCTCTTTCGAGTCAGGAATCAAAGATTATCATACATCTATCAGTCAGTAAATTAAAATTCTTCAGCTCTCGTATGGTTAATGATTTCATTCCCAGTTTTGAATCTTCATTGTTTAAAGTAGAGATGGTGTAAATTTTTCCACTTATTTTCTTTCGAAAAACTGTTTTTTTTAAATTTTTTTCCTCTGCTACTAAGCCTAACTGTGACCTCAACAAAAACCAACTACTGTGAAATAAAATTCCGATATCTTATTTTCATTACTGATATCCATAGGATCATGCTTTATTATGGCGTGTCTTACTTATTTGCTTATGTGCATATATAATGTGTGTGACTAAACACGTAAATCATTACTTCCGCGTAACATATTTCTTTTAGTCTGTCTCCCCAAGTTATTTAATTTCATTTTTCAGTTAGTCTTTTAAAGAAAGTTTATATAGTTGTTTATATATATATATATATATATATATTCATTGTTCGTTTTTTTTCAATTTTTGTTGTTGGAAGAAAGCTAAAATGCAAGACATGCAACTTACGAGACATGAATCATGTCTTTGTAATTATTTATTTCACCTAAAATATGTAAAAATTTGCTTTTAGATTTTGATTTTTATACTGAGTGTCCTTTCTTTAAATAAAATTTAACTATACAATATTTTCATCTATCAAAAAATATTTTATATCAACTATTCTAAGTCTTATGAATCTTAATTACAATATATTTCAAATATATACAAAATGCATATTACAATAAATTCTAGTTTTTATGCAATCTCCAAATAGTTTTAAAAAATTTTACTATGCTTAAAACTTAATTTTTAATAAAATAAATCTATTTTTAAGATTTCTGATTCATTAAAATATCAACATCTATTACTCATTGTTCGGAAATATTTTTTTAGCTACTTGCTATTTTACAACTCATCTGGATAATTTTCACAGTTTATAAGAAATCAAGAGATTTTTTAAACGGATTTGTAGAAGACAGTTATAAAAGCACATTTCATTAAAATCCATAACGTACAATTTGTAAAAATAAAAAAATATGTATATTTATAAATGATACGTAAGAAATCATTTTCATTGTTTAAAAAAGTATGGACGGAACGGGCTTCTTATTGATAGTAAGAGATACATTTACTAAATGAGGATTAGTTATTTTGATATTTTTTCGAAGTATTTCTATTAATATAGGTAATATTATGCATTTTTAATCGGTTGCTGTTGTCGTGTGTTCTTATCCTGGGATACATATGAAATACGAGTAGAAGAATAGGAACATACATTTTAAACAGAAGAATATAGGCATTTATTACAAACCATGATCCCAGCATATAATAGAAGGGGTGCGCTGCTTTCCATTCGAGTCGAGAATCCATTTCAGACGAAAGTCCGACTTCTTTTTCTGAAGAAGATACATCCATGCCTTATTCGGGATTCGAACCCGAGCCCACTCGGTTACAAGTCGAGAGTCATATCCATCATACTGAATGGCGGCTTTCTAATCGGTACAATACGTTTTTTTATTTTATGTTGGATTTAGAATGTATACATTTTTTAAAGATTTTTCAGTAAGTATTGATAAAAAAAGTATTTTGTGAATTTCAATCCCGTTACCACAGAATCATGCACATAATTCTATGTGCTTGTAAATCAAATTTGTTATGTGCGTCGATTATTGTAGAAGTAACATTTTAAAATCTTGATTTTTTTAAATTTTTCTTTAAAAAAATTATGTTTAGCTTTTGTCGTATTTTAAACTAAAGTACTTTACTAACTGTTTAGAAAAAACTGTTTTACTAAATACGTATACATAGGGGCATTGTAAAAAACCTTAAATCGAAGAAAGATATTTCTTATAAATTGGTCCCTGAAACTGAAAATGCAATTTTTCTTCATCATTTATAAATGTAATTTTTTCCTTTATATACTGAATGATACAAGGAACAATCTTTAAGCTCTATCAAGAACATTTTTTTAAAAGGTAATTTTATTGTAGTCCCTGTTGTCAAAGTAGGATACTTATTTTTGCATCATAATAGGAATACAATATTATTCATTATATTTTGCTATGTAGAAACCAATTAAATCCAAAAAGTGTCTTATATATCTGCTTCATTTCATTTAATTAAAGCTTGCCGTGTGTAACGCTTTATTTAGTCTAATTCGAATCGAATATTACTTCATAGATCTAGAACTGAAAAGAGGGAAGTATCAGTTATGCTTTCAAGTAATAACTCTGTACAGAAACTTCTGTAAATTATCGATAAATATAAACATAAATATATTTAATGTGTATAAATGTTCTTCAATTACAGTAATAAAGTTTAATAAAAAATTTTCATAAAATAATAGCTTAAGAAATATTTAATTTTCAATTAAATGCTAAGATATATAAAATCCAATCCAATCAATGAAACAAAACCGAATTCACAAATCCAGTAGTTTCAAACAGCAAACGACTTTTGTCCATTTTAAGAAGAAAGATAAAATGTACTACTGTGAGCGCAATTTTTCGCATAAAATCATTGAGAAAAGATGCATAAATCACCCTGTGACCGTGACACCAACAGACAACCCATCATCCAACGGATGAACTTATGGCCGATGTTACGCCCATATGGGACCTTAGTAATAAAACTGTTCATTCGTCAACATTGGCCCCGGATGCTATCTTATGATCTTCGCAGGATGAAACCTCCACAAGTTATGTATTACCTTTGTTTCCTATTTATCTTGTAGTCTTATTGAGAAGGGATGATGTTGCAAAGTAACTGAAGTTATCTTAAATCATGATGAGGGCACAAATAAAACGTAAATGAATTGACAGGGTTTTGATTCACAATATATAGGTGAAACATAAAAATATTTGTACTGCTCGCATGGCAAAAATTTAGATAAGCCGAGAATTGAAAAAATACTTTGAAAAAATTAAATGCAAAATATTTTTTCTCATAAAATATGTGTAGTTAGAATATTTTTTGAAAGAAGTAAGCAAATAATTGTAAGAAGCAATTTGAAAATTATAAATACAGTAATATCCCGCACTTACGCATTAGTTGGCTCTGCGTGATAAACGTTTAAGTCAAGTTTGAGTAAATCGGGTATAATTTCGCAACAAAGAAAAATTCATATAAATTATTTTTAGTTATGGACGGAGACGAAATAAAATAATAATTTAGAAAAATATAATGTTTAATAAAATTTTGGATAGTAAAAGTACGAAATTGCAAAGCAAAATTTTTCATGTACAAGGTAACTAATAAGTAAATTACTTTTTTCTCCCGCAAAATTTATTCTCCACCTGATAACACTTTTTTATGCTTTGTTTTCTGGGGAAATACACTCTTCATTGGTGCATATTTCTGAAATTTATAGTATTTTTTTTCCAAATAAATTGAGGGCTTCTGTCAAATTCCCAACCATCATTCAATCTTCTGATTGAACTAGTCGAAAGACTCAAATTCTTCAATGTCCTGCTCTTGCTCATGCATTTCTATGAGTCGTCGTCAGTCTTAACCAACAATTCTTAAGCGTCATCCCTATCCACTTCTAAATTTATTTGCCTGGGAAAATCAATAACAACTTCAATCACATTACCTATTTCACATCAACCCCTGGCACTGATTGCGTCTGAGTTTCAGTGATCTAATAAAAATAAAAGATTCACAACGAGGTTTGGTGGTTACGTAACTCCGGGTCCACGTAAGCCGGGATAGTGCAAGTCATGGTATTGCTGTACATAAAAGAAAACCTTATAAATGGAAAAATGAATAAATGCTTGAAAATTCTATGCATATACACTCATGTCCATAAATTAAGAATAATGAAGTTCAGGCAATAAAAGAGAAAGAAGCAAAACAAATTTGACTTAATTGTAAAGTTTATTTATTAAACAAAAGGTAAAGAGCAAAAAAGATGCTATATGTTTGACATAATTAATAAAAATTGCAATTTTTACTCCCTGGAGCAAATTTCAAAAAAGAACCTATTTACAAAAAACAGTATAACATGGTTCGTATGATGGTTAATACGAAGTATGTCTCCCGGACGATGCAATACAGGCCTTACAACGCCTACGCATGCTGAGTATCAAATTATCAATCTGATTTTGGGGAATATTACACCACTCATCAAGCAATGTCCGGTAGACAGGTGGGAGGGGGTTAACGGGCTGTATTTCGTCGGCCAAGCATTTCCCACACATGCTCTATTGGATTCAAGTTCGGTGAGTATGCTGTCCAATCCATACGGGTGATCTCCGATTGAAGGCATTCGTCTACAATGTTTGCACGGTGAGGACGGGCGTTGTCATCCATAAACAGAAATTCAACATCCATGGCGCCCCGAAACAAACGTACATGTTGTACCAGAATGACATCGCGATAGATGTGGCCTGTCATCGTTACTCTCTGAACATGCAGGTCAGTTCTTGGAACCATGAATAATTCCTCCCCAAACGAGCCATCCTGCACCACCGTAATGGTGTCGTCCAATGGTGTTCTCTTGGTGGTCACGGGTACCTGGCGCTCTCCATATGAAAGTCCGGCGAGAATCAGACTGCAAACTAAACCTGGACTCGTCGGAAAACATCACACAAGACCACTGTTGTGGTGTCCACAATGCATACTCTCTACTCCAGGTTAATCGCAGGCGACAGTGAGTTGCGGAACCATCTGACAGGCCTACGATCATATAGACCAATGTGTCCTAAGCGAATGTACACGGTCTGCCTTGAAACTGTCGTGCCGGAAGTTGAAGAGAGCTGACGAGATAGGTCTGATGCTATGCTCCGTCTGTTTCTTTTGGCAGTAACTGACAAATACTGGTCCTCATTCGGTGTTGTAACTCGGGGTCAACCTGTGCTGTAACATCTACTCACATTACCATCATCTTGAAATCGTTGCCAAAACATGGAGATCACACTTTGGGCGATTCCAAGTTCCTCGGATTCTTCCAGCTGGGTACGTCCACATTCCAGTCGTCCGATAATTCTACCACGAAAAAATTATCCAAATGATTCTATTGTGCCATAACTATGCGGTTATTGCACTGAAAGGCTTTTAAAGCGCTTGTGAACAATTTTACTTCTTCGCCACCATTCCTTATATACCCTTCTCTTACACTCTCGTAATTGTGACGTACTATCCGCGCCATCTGGTGGTTTCCTGTAATTTGCATATTCTTCTTCAAGATGTGTGTGATAATTCTACAGGTGAAATTTTTATTTTAGAGTTCAATTTCTGTGGGATTCTGAATTATCCTTAATTTATGGACATGAGTGTAACAATCGTGATTTTCCTCTTCTCCATCTTTTGGCAATTTTTCTTCGCGCTGCTTTGCTAATATCAGACATATAAGAGTATTTGCCAATATCCTATTTGTTAATATTATATAGAAATTAATAAAACATTATTATTCGCTAACTAATAAAGTTTTGTAATCCACAAAATGTTTTCCTCATTTCTAAAATCATTTAGTAAATTATTCTGCCAAGTCGTAAGGGCAATGCTTGTCATAAAATATGTTTATCTATATTTCGTGAAGACAATGGTATGAGGGAAAAAAAGCAATTAGTGTTTACCACTATTTTAGCCACTGTAAGATTCTCAGCCATAACTTTGATATATTTCATACAATTTTCTTTAGAATTTAATTATTAATTTCGTAATATATGAACAGCATATATAAAACCAACTGAATTTCAAGAGTTGTTAGTTAATTTCCTGATCATGCAAACAATGTATGTAGATTATTGTTTCTTCATTATGCAAATAAGGAATGAAGATGATTATTTCTTGATTATGCAAATAAGGAATGAAAACGATTTTTTGATTATGCAAAGAGGAATGAATATGTTTATTTCTTGATTATACAAAGAAGGAATGAAAAGGATTATTTCTTGATTAAGCAAAGAATTCACTATTTAAGAATTACTTTATACACTGTAAAGTGGAGGAAAAATAATATTGTTAATAAAGCAGATTTAATCAAGACATAAGTATTATGGTATATTTAATATAGTTAATTACCTGTCAACAAATCTATGTTCACAAAGAACAATCAACTATAAAAAAATACAATAAGAATACCGTAAAAGATATATTATAAGAGAAAAAATCTACATTAAGAGTGATTCATTGGGAATTTATATTTATAGAAAGTAATGATCATTTTGTACTTTTGTGCATATGTACTTTGGGCTTTTGTGTATAAAATATCATATACACTGGGAATATGAAACATGATATAAATCAAACTAAGACCTAGTTTTCAACTATTGTTCTGAAGTCAAATAACTCAAAAATAATTCTTTGTTGATATGAAGTCCGGGTTTAATTAAAATTTCTTATTACTTTTATTTTTCAGAAAAGTTTTTGCAACGGATTAAAACATTGCCAACTCAAACTTATAATGACGTTTAACATCTCATGTTAGTAAATTTTGGTTCACTTTATTTACCATATTTTTAATTAAGATACGCGATGCTCCTTTTTTTAAAAAAAAAAATTAATTTAAAATTCCCCGCAAATATTTGTTTATAAAGAAATAATTTGCTACTGAATGGATTATATTTCTTATATGTGTGCTCACCTGAGAAATTTGTAATCGTTCGTTATATGTAAAAAATGTAAATGCCATCCATGATTAAAAGAGAAGTATATCAAGTAATAGCTGAAATATTCGGGTTTTTTTTTTGTAATAAAGCATTATTTTCTTCGCCCTGTAGATTTTTTTTTTCCGAAATTTTCTATTTAAAAATTTAAACTGAAAATGACAGTACTTTCGTTCAAATTTAAAACACATTTCATAAGATAAACATTGCAAACAAAATTCATTATTTTTTAACAAATGAATCTGAGGTAAATGCAAGATAAATACTTCCATTATATGAAATAAATGATTGAATTAAAAAAAATACTACAAAATTTCAAAGAATTTCTCATTTTTAAGATAAAACACAATCTTGTATTCAACTTAAAACAATTATTTACAGTTAATATACTTTTGAAAATCATTTTTAAATTACATTAAATATGGGAATTTTTTACAATAAAACATCAGTTTTTACTACTTTCATATTTGTATAAACCATTGATCTTCAAATTCTTTTAAATCATGGAACCCCTAGAAATATAAGGTGCTTTAGGAAGCTCCATAAAAAGAATTTAGAAGAATTTGCTTAAATAAAATTTAAAGTAGATCTCAACATGTTATAAAAAGACAATTAAAAAGTTATTGTGTTTGTTAAAAAAAATTTAATTTAATTATTATTAAGTAGCGATCAAAGTGTCAGAAAAACTAAACTCAGTGAAGCAACAGACCATGAGGGGCAAAGCCTACTGTACCCATCTCAGTACTCGTAACCTTGGGCATTGAGGTGCATGATCAGATGCTCCGGTCAGGTTGTCAGTCTGATGTGAAACTCCCAGTGTTTAATTCCTAAGCAAGCTTTGTACTTATTTATCGACCCACTGAAAAGATGAAGGTTCTGAGTTGTCCTTGCCCAGTCCGAGATTTGAACCCGGACCTGTGACGTGGAAGCGCGATGACGACCACTCAGCCACAGGGCTTCCTTTACATACCCGTACATTATATTTAGTAACTGCAATATGTACTTGTATTTTTTTTACACAAAATGTCTAAATCTAGGTCTATTGAAAATAACTGCAGTCACATTTCATATTCTGCGTTAATTTACTTTTATATTTTGTTTTTGAAGCCACTCATGTTGAGAAAAATATTTCACTTAAGTACATTCTTCTGAATGGCATTAATATGTTTATAGATGTGTAAGAAATCCTATGTATTTTGCTTAAATTTGCATCCTAAAATTAGTATCTGATCTTGCATAAATTTATATTTTAGTGTCGAATTATAGGTATTTTTTCCGCAAGAGAAAAATAGGTTAATTTTCTATTAGAAAACTATTTAGTTTTGAAAAACGCTGTACTCACGAAAAAATTATTCGTATAAAATTGTTTTGTAAAACCCAATTATAACTTCGTGTGATTATTTCGTAAAACCAGAGATGGTAAACAATGTAATACTCACAATCTAATTCGTAGTAAAAATATAAGAAAAAAATGCATATACATTATTTTATTATATTATAGTAAAAGTCAAATAAAGTGTTACAAAATAAAGTTTTTACGTGTAAATAAAATGTTCAGTTTATTAATGATGGGGATGAGCCTTAAATACTTGTGGTTATACAAACTTCATTGATAACATGGAGTCCATGTGGAACACCAGGATTCTGTGAAACACATTTCGAAGACTACTGGTAAAAACAAATATTATCTTGAAAACAAAATAAAGATAAATTATTTTCTCAAAATTAAAATCACTTTATTCATTTTAAAAAAAAATCTCTTCTCCTATTTTTTCATTTTAAAAAGCGCACTCAAAGAACTGAAACTTAAAGTTTTTATACGCCATTTAGATATTATATTTATTATGATAAAATTTATTTAAAAAAATGTTTATGCTCTTTAAACTAAAATGCATTTTGCGACACAAAATGACATAAACACAATCCCTTATGCATTCATTCTCTTAAGTAAAGAGAAGAGGGAGATGAAGACAAGATATACTCATTTCACGAAAGTGACAAACACTCTATCCATCTTTCCTAAAAGAGATACATCTCTCCTCCGAAAATGAACTCGCTCCAGGGAGCACGATTTGCATAATTCAACCGTGCATCTCTCAACTCTAAATATTTCCGATGCTCAAAATAAATGCATTACGCCGTCAAGACCTGTCAACATCGAAAACTCACTCAACTCTTCAGAACTTCCACCGCTTCAGCAGCCATCTTTTGCACCCCTTCCTCAACCTCTCCTACATGGACCTATCTAAAATAAATACGTCACATTTTCGTCTCTTCCGATACGTTTCTGCAATATCAAGGAAGCAATATTATCCGGCAACTCGTTCGTCTTATTCAGTGGCAACAGCAACATTCACTTTACACACTCTCACGTTCATAAAGATAACAAAGAGAAGAAGAAAAAATAGAGAAGCCGAACTAGCAAAATGGAATCGGTATGAAAAAATAACAAAACTTACTTATAGAGCCAGATAAGAAAAAAGGATGAAGCAAAACTAACATACTAGCCGGTTGATCGAAAAACTGCTCTTTTCTACTGTAGAAAGATGATTTGAAGAAGGCTCCATCAATTCGTTTCGGTATCGAATCAGATTAGCCGTCAGGAATGAAACGAACTTTTGTTCAGGGAACAAATTATAGGATTTTGAATCAACAAGGAATACATGGTTTTGGCTAGTGGTGATCTTGTACATATAGCTGTTCTTTTTGTGGAGAAAAATTGGATTTCTTCTTAAGGGGATGCAGTACGATTAAATTGGCAAAATAAATTCGGTCAAAAATTCATAAGGAATTATTTTAGCCTAAATTAATTTTTCATATAATTTTCTATAATTTCACAAAATTTGAAAGGTCTAAGTCAGGGATGGCCAATCGTTTTAGAAAAAGTGCTACTATTTGATTAAAAAAAAAGGTTATGCGTGCCACTATTTGATAACAAAAAATATATGCATACCACTTCCAAATTTTCCAACAAACAAAAAAAAGAAAATGAAAACGTGAAAAAAATATAGGCTTATTATGGCATTTTCTTATAGAAATAGCACATTTAATGCAAAGCCATGTAGTTGAAGTTTAAAAATTATAAAATTAATAAAACAAGAGTACAAATTTAAGTTCTATTGTTAAAAAAACTTTTTACAAGTTCACCAAGTTAGGTGAGGTATAAAACAAAGTATGTTAAAGCATTTAATTCTAAATAAATATGAAACTGTTAGTACTTTCTTAATGTGGTTTTTGAATTTTCTTTTTTTACCAAGTCATCTATATTAGGATTATCCCTTGAAGATGCTTAGAAAATTACTTTTTTTTTTGTTACATTTCAGCTAATTTTGAGTTATATTTATTTTATTAAGTTCATAACAGAAAAAAAAATTGTTTACAATCATATTTTAAACCAAACTTTCAGGTTTTTGTCAAATACAACCATATTTAAATAAAATTATTAAAAAAAATATTATTTATTATTTTTTTCCAGTTTTACAATAAGTCTTGGTGTGCCATTGTTACGACTCCACCATGCTACACTGTGCTACGAGTTGGTCACCCTGTTCTAAATTTTAAAAAAAATAAGTTGAAATAATTTTTATGTTTATTTTTATTCACATCAAACAAATTGTAAACAAATTTTTAGACCGATTCACCTCAGAAAAAAAAATAACTCATTTAATTTTATTTAAAATGCTAAGGCTATTTTTTCTATTGAGCCAAATGTCTTGATTTTTTTTTATTTCTACTTATTGTTATTTGTACATGCAACAAAGGATAGTATGGATTTTTAAATCAAAGCAATATTTATTTTTTAAAAGCAGTATTTGAATTTAGAATTTACACATTTTTAAAGAATTCTCGTTAAGCATTCAGAATAAAAAAAGACTTTTACAAATATCAAACATGCTGCAGAAAACACATACTATCTTTTGCTAGAAATATCTTGACGTATTTGTAAATCAAATTTTATGTGTGTTCGTCAATTATTGCAGAGGAAATAGCATTTTAAAATGTACTCATAAGTTTTAAAACTTTTCTTAAGAAAATTAAATGGTCAGCCTTTTGAAGCAATTTGAGCATAAAACCTATTTTACGTAATTCATTTACATTGTTTACAAGTAAAAAAAAAATTAAGAACCATTAAATCAAACTTTTTTTTTATCAATTGATGAAAATATTTAATCTTTTAGATGAAAAGATTTTTTCTTCATAATATTTCTCGCATTGTTGAATCGTATTTCAAGATAAATTTAATTTTGCGGTAAGTTAAAATAAAAGGTTGAGGAATAGGGCAGCTGGTCAAAAAATTATTTGTGAAAGAAAAAAATTCACTTCTTTCTTATTTCCTATTACGTTCGTTTCTTATTTACTTTCGTTCCTCATTTCCTATTGTTTTATACTGGAAGGGGATATAGTATCAATTTCGTATTGAAATTTGCTTAGGTTTATCATTTGGAAAATGTTTACTGGCTCATGTTTTGTTGTTTGTGTGCGACAAATACGAGTATGTTGATCATTTAATTTTTAAAAAATATCACGTTTCTTCGCACAGTATTTTGGAATAAGAATGGATATAAATACGAAATTAAAATTTTTAGCAGTTTTTGCAGATGCAAAACGTTTATGTTTCTATTCACTACAGCAATATATTGTTTACCTATTGATCTTTTTTGTATCCTTCTGTTTATATTTAATATAACATTTCTTTAATTTCTGTAGTATACATTTAATGCTACACAAAATTCACACAAATGAAAATGAGCCCATATGCATCAAAAAAGATAAAAAAACTCAACAAAAAATAAATCAGATTATTTAAAACACAATTTATAATTATCATAGAATTTTAAAATTATTTTTCAAACTGTCTTCGAGTAAAAAATTACTTTTTTATGATACCATATGATAAAGGCTATTAATCTGATAATCTGTACGTATGAAAAATCAGTATTAATTTAACATACTTGTTAAATTACGTCTGGGTCACCAAATTCATTTTGCAATGTAGTTCCTTATTTGAAGGTTCATTCTTTTCAATTCCAAGCATGTAAAACTTGCAAATTTTATTAAGAAACCACATGTATAAACCAAGTAACATATAGAACTTCTAACAAAACAAAATAAAATTGGATAATAAAGCAACATACTGCAATTGATTGAATAAAAATAAATTATTGGTACAAAAATTATCATTTCAACAACGTCAAACAAAATAATTAATTACTTCTTTCTTAACGATTTGAATTTCCCCGTCGGATAGGGAAGATGTACTTAAAATTCCCTTTCAAACAGATTATCAAGGATCTGTAGCTCAAGTTCCCTCTGTCTCTTGAGGTGATGGAACATAAAATAAAAGGAATTTCTTGTATCACAATACCTACATATTTGTCTGAAACAGTCTAGATTTATATGCTTATTTCAATATTATCAATATTTCACTTGTTTAATATTATTAATATTTCGTAACTTATTTAATATTATTAATATTTCGTAACTTATTTAATATTATTAATATGTAACTTATTTAATATTATTAATATGTATAACTTATTTAATATTATTAATATGTAACTTAATTAATATTATTAATATGTATAACTTATTTAATATTATTAATATGTAACTTATTTAATATTACTAATATTTAATTCATTTAATATTATTAATATTTAACTCATTTAATATTATTAATATTTAACTCATTTAATATTATTAATATTTAACTCATTTAATATTATTAATATTTAACTCATTTTATATTATTAATATTTAACTCATTTTATATTATTAATATTTAACTCATTTTATATTACTAATATTTAAATCATTTTATGTTATTATATATAACTTATTTAATAGTATTATATTTAACTTATTTTATATTATTATTATTTAACACATTTTATATTATTAATATTTAACACATTTTATATTATTAATATTTAACTTATTTTATATTATTAATATTTAACTTATTTTATATTATTAATATTTAACTTATTTAATATTATTAATATTTAACTTATTTAATATTATTAATATTAACTTATTTAATATTATTAATACTTAACTTATTTAATATTATTAATATTATTATTTATATTATTAATACTTAACTTATTTAATATTATTAATATATTTAACTTATTTAATATTATTAATATATTTAACTTATTTAATATTATTAATACTTAACTTATTTAATATTATTAATACTTAACTTATTTAATAGTATTAATATTTAACTTATTTAATAGTATTAATATTTAACTTATTTAATAGTATTAATATTTAACTTATTTAATAGTATTAATATTTAACTTATTTAATAGTATTAATATTTAACTTATTTAATATTATTAATATTTAACATATTTAATATTAATATTTATCATATTTAATATTATTAATATTTAACATATTTAATAGTATTAATATTTAACTTATTTAATATTAATATTTAACAGTTTATGAAAAAATACTGTTATTGTTTTAATATTAAATATATTTATAAAACACTTTGAGGATACGAAAAAATAAGCAATGATATTTTGACTAACAAAATTTTAAACACAATTTCACTGTAATTATATATTCAAAATTCATAATTAGTCGCAAATAGATCGCATAACTCAATCAATGAAACAGTTCTCCATCTTATTATGAAACAGACCGGAATCATTAACAATTGGAAACAATAGTTTCTTGGTGGCATGCACCATTGATGCCGTGAGATGTTCTCCCTTATGAAAAGGGCATGTTATGGGAGGAGAAAAAAAATAACCCTGAACATCCTCTCGAAGCATTAGCTACACGCGTGTAATGACCCTAATGTAACGGAAGTTACATTGATCTGCACTTACTTTTCCGTCAATGAGCATTTCATCGAGCAGAACAATCGAAGCGAGGTTTCATTAATAATTAAAAAGGCCAAATTTCCATTCTACTGTATTTTATATCAAATGTACATTGGACATTGTATCACGAAATGATTAAAATATTATATGCAGGCATTTACTCATGCTTAAATTGCGAGTGGTATTGATTACTTACAAAATTTTATAATTTTATTGATCTTCCCATCTGTATAGAATAATTCCCGAGTCTTTCTTAAACCATGGTTTGCTTCATATATTAATATTATATTACACCAATAACATTAGATACTCGGGAAAAAACTTTGTAGTTCTGAATTGGTTTAAGGTTTTATGAGACTTATACCATAATTATTAGCATGTTGAGCGAATTTCAGTATCAATGCACATTCATAAACTAAAAAAAAAATCATTATTCAGAAAACTTTTTCTATGAGAAAAAAAGAGCTAAAAACTCAATTCCAGATCCCTCACCAAGTACACTCAAACAATAATCAATAGATATATAATGCCATTCTAGTTAAAAGTATTTGAAATAGTAAAGGAAAATAATATACTGAGTGATAATGCATGATGTATCTTATAGCTTCAAAGTGATGATGTATTTTGATGCTAGTGTTAAGCCTTACAGCCAAGCAATTACTGAAGTTTATGCAACACATTGTACATTAGCAGGTTTCTTGGCTCAAATGTGAAAGTAACAACTCATAATTTGTACAACAAAACATAAAACTAAAGAACCGTAGCATATTGATTATAATAAAATCATATCCATTTTATGATTCATCATTTTAAATAAGTACGTATTAAAATAATGTAGCTGTAAAACTGATCGCCTTGCAGAAATCAGAGGAAACAACGCATTTAAGTTTCTTTCTTATAGTTCTCCAGTCACTGATTAATTTCGAATCTTCTTTTTATTGAATAGTTCGCATCTTGTAATGCTTGTAGATTGTTGCTCAGATCGATATTTACATATATATATATATATATTTACATATAAATATATATATATAGCAGAAGATAAATTAAAAAGAAGACTAATAAATCCTAAAACATCTTAAGATCAGACCGAAAGAACATGGAACCATGACAAACCAAAAAAAGAGAAATTTAGCTAGAGTGGAAAAAAACTATTATATTTCCCGAGATGTCACTGATTTAGGCCAGTGAAACAGGGTTAAACAGTGTTTTGTGAGATCTCAACCTTCCCCTACAGGGGGAATTTTCGAAATAATAGCACCATAGTTAAACCAAGGCAAATGGCCAAAACCCACGTGGGTGAATATAATAGCAATAGAATAGAAATTGGAATATAAAATTACTATAGGAATCCGGGAGAAAGACAAATATAAATATGTATAAACGCAAAATATTTGCAAAAGAGGTTAACAATGATTATGAACATAATTAATAATAATGTAAATGAGCAAAGAAACTATAATCTTACCCAATGTATACAGATTCCATGAGTGAACTGACTCAATGCACCAAAAACAGCAAATTTAAGAATATTGGCATCATCTATAAATATTTTCAGTAACTAAACTTATTATAAGAATAAATTAAGGAAATTATATACTATAAACTAAATAGAATTGAATATAATAATTAATAATAATTAATTAGCTATAATTTTGAAGACATTTATTTATATATAAAATTAGCTGGGTAGTTATAGTCTAAGCAACTTTGAAAGAATTTTTTATAATTATTTATAATATATATATATGTGTGTGTATATATATATATTTTGAGTGTCAGAGAAAATAAAGCTCCAAGGATACATGGAAAGAAAGTGAAAAAAAATCAACAAGCACGAATGAACAACAGCGTATGGACAAGCACAAATGAAGCTCTTCTGAACACGGCACGACAGTATAAGACAATTAGTGTGGTTCGTAGGTTCGCCGAGTGCAATGATAAGTTCAGCAACATATTTGGGAACACAATCAATAAGAGTGCGAATTATGGCATGAGGGATGGATGACCGGCCGTTTCACACTGTTCGACTTTCAAGCGCGGCCAGGTAGTACACGCAAATGACAATCAATCACGTTCCAGTTGTGTTCAGTGGGTGAAAGTATAGGGGACACAAGAGTAGCACCAGGGATTTTTTACAGAACTTGTTCTTTTATTCATATCGTGTGAGTCTTCTTATATTCCTTTACCAATTAATCCGTTCTGATTTTATTTATTGGAAAACCATGGTAAATTTCGAAATTTGCATTGTAAATTATCGAAAGTTAGAGGCAATTAAAAATAGTATGATTTTTATATAAACTTTAATAAAAAATCAGTTTATAATGGTGGTATGAAATACTATTTATTTCAAATTTATTGAAATAAATATTTTTTTTGTAATAATGTTTTTTTTAAAAAAAACAGAGTTAAACTCTAATTAATGTTTTAATTCATCTAAAAAGTTTTCTATTCCAATTTAATTTGCAGATTTTGGATTATTTTGTTCATAACTTATCTTTATGTAATATCTATAAAAAATTGAGTTTTTTAATGTTTTTAAAATTTCAATTGTTGATAAAATGTAAAATGACAATCTAATTGAAAGATCCAACAATGTTTGTTGATTAACGTCAAATCAAATAAAGAGTAAAAACAGAAACACAAAAATTACTAATTTGATTTTTTTTTGTGTGAAAAACTACAAGATACAATGCCTATCTTTAATTTACTGGAAATGATTACAGATGTATGATTTTTTTTCTTTCTACTAGGAAAAAATTATTTCGTGGTGAAAAACAAAATTACAATGCTACATTTTCATGTTTACATGCGAGTTTATTACATGCATGTAAATATAATTAACTTACCTACATGAAGAATTTAATCTACTCGAATAAGGAATACACAAAAACTACATTCATCGGAAATACTTAGTCGCTAATACTTATTTTATTAATAAGCTTGTTCTACTTGGCAATATCGTTACCTGAACGCACAATTACATTCTTTTTAATTAAAACACAATATGATTTCTTTCCCGCTAACAACTACCTGCTTGTTTTCATCAATTTCATCGATGTTCTCCAAGCCATTGAAATAGTAACAATCGCAAAAGGACTCAACGTGTACCTTCTTTTTCTTCTCTCTCTCTCTCTTTTTCCTTTATTTTGTGTCAGAATCTATTACTAGTTGTTCCATTGCCATTTTGATCTATGGGACGATAACAGTTAATGAGATAAATGGAAAAATTTAATGTCGTCGTCTGAGCCTCATGCATATTTCATTAAACCCGCCCATAATACTAGTTGTGAACAAAGGGAAAATGTATGCTATGTCGTTTTATGTTTCTGTTCCAGAATGGCTCCCGGAAAATCCTGGAATCATTCATTTTGACATGATAATAAGCAAAGAAGCGTCACTATTTAGGGTAATGTTTTAATTAGGATCTTAATAAGTTTCGGGATATCTACACAAGCCACAGGATGTTTTTTGTTTTTCTTTTTTTGTAGAAGGTTCTTGTAACTTTTTAGAAAGCTCTGATGTTGTTTTCTTATTAAATGAGAACTGAAATTATTCAATTCTCTAAGATTTGTTATGTTGAAAACGAAAGGTAGTGTAAATGTAGAGATGTCGGTGTTTAGTTTCATTAGTGTTTGTTTTATTTTTATGTTATGGGGGAAGATACACTTGAAAATATATTCCAATTTAAATTTAAGACACATCCGAGTCTGGAATCATGTATACAGACGAGAATTCATGTGAAACGAGTGAACATGCAGCAATGTTTTTATTAAGAAATAACAAAAAGGAGTAAAATGTTTTAAGAGTAGACAACGTTCCGTAGAAATAAAAACAAAAGTTAAGCTTTTATATAAATTTACTAAATCTAGATAATCCCAGTAAGTTTGTATTGGGGCTTATTTCAGGACTAGTTTCATATCAAATTTTAAAATATGTGGATATAAAACACTGGAAAATTAAAATTAAGCAGCTTTCTAGACACATTGTACAGTTTTCCTACAGAAACCCTAGAACGTTTCTAAAACTAATGGTAAGCAGATTAGTGTCTTGAACTGTGATTTTTCTCAATTTCTAGAAACAAGTACTAAGAAAAGGAAAATCAGCCTAAAAGTAGACATTGCTCAGCAGTTAACAGAAAGAGCGCTTATACAAATGTTTAATTATATATTTTTAAACGATGAAACAGACGTAGTAACATAAATGTTGCCTTTAAATATTTTCTACACAAGCAATTGGGCTGCTTATAGAATTTGAATAATACACATAAATAATAAATATGCATATACAACAAATATTTCACAAGAGTTGCAATCGTAAAGAAAGAGACTCATTATTTATTACTAAAAAAAGTGATTTTTGTGTTTAAAATAAATGAACTTAAAGTATAATTTGCAAACTGAAGTTGTAATAGTGGGAGGAATAATTTCATTAAGATATATTCTCAAAACTTACTACCAAAATAGTTTTAACAAACTGTACTTTCAAACAATATAATCTTCGACATTTTAAGTGATCATTGTAAGTGCAGTGAAATATGAAATTATATGAGTATACGAATTTATGATTCAAGATATTAAACTTAATACTTAATTAAATAACTTACTATTTTATAATATTTTATATTCTATAAGTGTGTAATTATTCGATGTTTTAAAAATTGCAAACTTTACACCATTTACATACTTTTCTTTCTCTCCTATAGTTGGGAAACAAATATATACCGAGATCTAAAAACTTACAGTCCGAAGAGAAATCTCAAAGGAACTTATGAAACAGTGAAGCAGTCACTTTCTCCCTTCCTACCTTTTTCTGACATCTGAATACCCCCTAAACTCTCAGATCTGAAATTGCCCCTGGAATAAAACTCGACCCTTTTAAAGCCCCCGCAAATTTATCGTCTATCCAAAGATTCCTGTGGCCGCATCTCTTGTTTCACTTTTTAATCTATTTCTCCAACGGGGGTCACATTTTAGTGGGATTCTATGCATTAGAAGTTAAATAGATTCCATAAAAACGGCTTCAATCCGTTACCAGTACCATTCTGCGACCCCAGCAGATTCTTTTCCACCAGACAGAGATGGATTGTCTTTTGACGGAATGTATCCTGAAGAGGAAATGGTTCTCCTAACTGAATGTGAATAAAAGACGATTTGTCTTTGGTTTTGGTAGGAAGAAAACTTTTTAGCATCAATTCTTTGTATTTTCTTAAGTTTCTGTCCTTTTTGTAATATAAGACTTATATTTGTTTTGAGTAGGAACTAAAAAAAGAATAAAGTTTTGAAGTTTCAACTTTGTTTGCTTGGTCGCCTTCTACATGGCAATTAAAATGCCATTAGTGACGGAATTTGTATATCACAGACGTGGGAGTAATCCCTGAAAGAATACTTTGATTGAAATACGCCGTTTTAACAATAATAAAGATTCTCAGACTTTAAAAGAACTATAATGATTTTACGATATTTGTATGGAGGATACGGTGATTCATTTGATGGGGGGGGGAATTCAGTACTTTTAATATTTTTGTGTGTGGAAATAACGCAACATTTTGTTATTATCATGGCATTTAAGTTTAGAATCAAACTTCGAGTTATTTAAACATTAATTACTTAGACTATTAATAAACTTAGAATACTTTTTTGAAAATTATTCTTGACTATTTCCTTTTTATTCCACCCCACTAACAAAAACACATATAGGGGTAATATAGGATAAAGGCTGTTAAGCATAGATTTGACAGTATAGTAAAACTTGATAGGTACCACATAAAAAGAAATAGCACAAGAAATAGAACATTTCTTAAATATATATATATATCTAACAACTTTGTCGAATAATACAGAAAAATATTATACGGTGGAGAGGGACTGCATAAGACACCGCATATAAAATATGTCAATTATTTACGAAATTTATTAGAAAGTACTTCCAAATAAAGTAAATAATAAAATTTCACATATAAACATTTTTAAAACATTTATTTTCTTCTTGTACATATGGAGAAATTTTCAAAATGCAAATACTCATCGAAACGAAGTTCACTCATCGAAATCCAAAGCCCTCATTTTCCTGTGATTAATTAGGTCAAAATCTCTTTCATCACTTTAAGACACAAATTCAATTGATTTATTTTTTGGTTTCAATAAAATAAGTGATACGTTTTTGTGACGACGGTCTGTTGGTCTATTACATGTGAACGTCATGATAACCAGATATACATGATCGAAGCTGTTTTTGGAATTTCTAACTCCTTTCGGAATTGGTATCTATTTAAGAAAATGCTTTTCCTATTTGTTAGAAAGCTGGATACCAGCATGCATTTTATCCGCTCTCAAAGAACCCGGTCTTCTTCTCCGTCTTCATAATCTATCAAATTATTGACAGCGTCACTGTTATAGAAAATTTCGTCTTCAATCAAATCCGAGTTGCTTGTGGTTTGAGAGAAAGCAAATGAACGTGCTTTGTCGAGAAACTGTTTATAACCAATGAGCAGGGAGTCTTAAAGTGTATATATGTACATTGATAGAAAACATTACAGTGGCTCCAAAATTGTTGAAATTCATATATTGCATAAAAAAGATCGCAAAAAAAAAATCATATAAAAATAAAATCGCATAATATAAACCGCACAAAAATAGGTACTACTGTTTTATCATCTAGGGGGTCGATAGCGGTTGATGATTTATGAATCGGTCGCATGTCATCTGAAAAGGATCAATGAATTCTAACTGGTTAATAAATGATCTTTAAATCATAATTTTCATAGATTTTGGAGACGTAAATACAGATAGGATTTCATTCAAATAAAATAAGGCAACATACCTTAAATATACAACAGATGTGAACTGGGTTGAAGACAAGAATATACATGTATCTCCTCCCAAATTACCGAATCTAAGTTTTATAGAATTTTTATGGTATTCTGAAATACATAGTAGGTAGTATCCAGTTAATGCAAATAAGACGATAAAAATTTAAAAATGAAACAACTGTGAAGAGTGCTAGTTAGTAAGCAAAAATCCCACCACTATTAAATCTAAAGGTGAAGTAACCAATTTTTGATCTTATTTTAAATAACTTATTATAGTTTTTTTTTTATTTCTGTAGCCTTGTATTTTCCCCAAACAATGGTCCTTTACAGTGTATTTTTGAAGAAGGGCTAAAACATTTGTTCAGAGTTGTATAGTCATATTATTTCTGATAATTTTCAAATTTAAATGTACTTGTGATCATAAACCAATCGTTTTTTTCTAAAATATGAAATTAAAAAACGTTTTTTATAAAAGTTGTTCTATTTCAAAAAGAAACTTTTTCCAAACAAATATCGAATATTTCTAATTCAGTCACAGAAGTCAGTTTTCTATTTTGATGTTAAATATATTTATCTTAGCAAAAATCATATTATAATGGGGAAAAAATAACATTTTTTGTTAACAAAAATCAAACATTTTGAATTACTTTTTATTTTTTAACATAATTATGTTTTCCATTGCTATCAAAAATAGTCATACAGTATTCAATTTGAAACCAACACATATAAAACTCTAAAGTAGCATGATTTATATTTATTTGAAACTGAATTTTGTATCAAAATCTGATTTAGTTTTAATTATATATTTACAGTTTTAGAAATGATTTTATTATTATAAAAAAGTATGTAAATATTTTAAAGGTTTCGGTGCATTGGTAAAAAAATCATTGATAATATTTATTTGAAGTATAACACATTTTCCAAAATTTGATTAACATTGTAATTATGATAGAAAAATTTAATGATTTGCTGAACGTACACAGAGTTGTTTCCAAAAGTTTCTTTATAAAATCATCACTAATTAAAATATGGACGAAAAGCATTAATAATTAATTAAATATCTTTTGAAAGGGAACTGTAGACGTGACATACAAACGTTATTAAAAATTCATTTCCAAACATTCACTCATATTTATGTTATAAATTTAGTATAAATACACACAGTATTTCCATAAAGCTTTAAGTCTGAATATGTACATAATAGATTAACTCATAAACATGCAATACACTTTATTTAGAGTTAGAAGGCTGTTCCAGAATCTGTAACATTTTTAAAGAACCCAAGTTTATTACGAAACACGCACTTTTTAATAGTTTTTAAATGAGATTTATAGCATATTTTCATAAACACATTTTTTTTGAGTTTCATGAGAGAAAAAATATTTAGCGACACCATATTTTTTCTTGCTTTTATAAAATATTTATACTATTAAACACAATATCAGTCTACAACAAAAATTATGTTTTGTCGGAAAAAAATATTTATTAATATAAAGCCTTATGTGTTTAATAATCATGTATATTATTTATAATTTGTTCTCGGAATGTTTGAAAAAAGTATTTGAAAATTCTTATAAATGCTTTAAAAAATGGCTTATTATTTTCATAATATAAAATATTGTACAGTTTACGTATTTCACAATAAAGGATTTTGTAGTTAACTATCAAATTGCTATTTGCCTGATTTTATACCATAAAAAATAATTTCTTGAGGTTATATTTGGATAAAATATAAACTGGAAACAGTATGATAACTATGTAAATAAAAATATATTATGGAAAATTAAAAAAATTGAGAGATATAATTTCTTAAACAAGGGGAACTATAAATGAGATATTTAGTTTGCAATTGCATTCAAAATAGTTAAGAACAATTATTGTCGTGGAAAAGAAGCAGTTAGCAGATATTAATGCTTTATAAATAATATATATCTGCCTATTATACATTACTATCTCTTCTCTCATTTCACTATTTTTTACAATGAATGACGAATTGTGGAAATACCTCAAAACTTTAACAAATGGAGAAGATACTCAGGCATACACATTACTGTATCAAAATAAAATATAAGCAACAAGGGAATCTGAATTATATATGACAACCCATAAATAAACATCAGTAAATATATACATAACTATCATAAACATATAAACTATAGATTTACATTTATATTTTGAAATTCAAAACAATCCATTATCATTTTTCCCCACGATTCTTGAGTAATATGAAACTTAGTCAGAACACAGCATGTTTAATAAAAAAAGAAATCCCATTTTTTCCACAACGGTCAACGAACACATATTTCTCAAATCTCGAATAATATCTTTTCTTTTTCTGTACTAGAGACCCTACTAGAAGAAAGAAAAAAATAGTCGAAAAAGTATTTAAATACAAATGTGATGGATGGAGAAGTATTTCCTCAATACATAATGCATTATTTACTGCCATCAATTCAGTAGAAACTCCTCCTTCGGGACAGCATCGGTCAAATAGACGTAATTTATATTTTGTCTTTTCTTTTGGCTTTTTCGATGGTATCACCATCAGGAATGGGAATAGGGAGTCGGTTCCAACTAGCCAAATGTAATGCAAGTGCTTCTTCTGAAAAGTCGCAGAAATATGTCGAAAAACTAAGAGAAAGAGATACGATGGATCTTGGGGACTATTGACATCTTTTTGTTATAAGTTCATGTCAACCAGGAAATGAAACTTTAATGGACTACTAAAGGAAGTGGGCCTTATGCTCTGATTTATGGTAGACATTCTGTATTAGTTTGTGACTTTCTCTGTCTCTTTTCTCCCCAATGTTTACCTAGTTGTAGTATAGGATGTTCTATTGAACTCTTAACAAATGTGGTACGTAAAATATATCCTGATAAAGAAGGTTCGAGATGCAAAATATATTACAGATTCCATTGATATTGTGGAGTTTGTAGAGATATTAAAAAATATATAGTGCAAAAAATTTCTTTTTGAATGGTTACTCCATTTTGCAGCGACGTAATATTATCCCACTATACATGTATATATATATATATATCTTTGTAGCGTAGGCGTTTATCAAAATTGAAAAGCTCAATATATTAATAAAAACGCCTACGTTAACAGCAACTTGTATATACAAGAGAGAAGTAGATGTTAGCGTAGGTGTTATCAAAACTGCATTGTTTCAAAACGCATAAAAAATCTAGTAAGCAAATCTTATGTTTTCTAGAGGAATGCATTTATTAAATAATCGAATCTCTACCAAGAAAGTGCCATGGGTTTGAGATTATATTTCCCGAAGCTTCAGATTTCACATTTAAATTGAAAATCTTAGTGAAAATGTAAAGATAAGCAAATAGAATAAATAAAGCACTGTTTATATAATCAAAAGTATTAATTCACGCTGAATCAAATAAAGCTGGATTTTAAATGTCTTAGAAAAAAATGTGATATGGTTTTAATTGAATATATGACTACATTCAAAATGAACTTAATTACATTCATGACTACATTCATGAACTACATTCATGACTTAAATGAAATGCACTAAAATAATTCAATTTTTCTTGATAATAAAATTCTAATGGTTATAAATTTGGAACATTTAGCTCTTACAAAATAATTAGGTTTTTATAGAAAAATAGGTAACATGAAGTAAATATTGTAAAATAATTCATGGATTCTCCCTTTTTAAAAAAATTCATAAATTTGTCCTATGTTATTTTTTTCTAAAAAAATAGAGAGAAAAACTAATCAAGTGTTGGAAAATTCTCCCATTAAAATAATATAGTAAATGCAGAAAAAAAGAGTGACTGACAAATCATTTTTTTTTCAAAAGAAGAAATATTCCTTAAACAATACCGCGTGAAATGAACCTTTTAAAAATGTTACAGAAATATTTTCTTTACAAAAAATATTCTTTTTAACACCATGTTTTCACATTTCTATATTTATCAAAAAAATGTTTTTTGTTTAAAAATTGCTGTAACGATTTGAAGCAATATATTTCTCGAGTCTGATTATGTATCATATTTAAGTTTAGTATTCTGCGTGCCGAAATTGCTATTATACTCAGCAGACTTATGACTTATAATTGATGTCATTTATTCTTCAAGTGAAATCCTTTTGTTGTTGTTGTCACCGTGACTGTTGAAAATGCATCAGGTCAACGGTTCTTAAACTAATGATCGGTGTGGCCCCTTTCTGTATCAGCCTGAGATAATGGACCATCACCCTAAGACTTTGAACACCCCTCCCTAATTCTCAACACTTGTTTGAATGATTTAAAGGTTCCGCAATAACCTTAAGGCAGCCTCTGCTACTCATACACTTTTTTAACACTTTTTTTCCTTTAAGAAAATTGTAAACATTAAATCATAAATATAAATTACAAAATACTAATATCAAATGTTGTTGCGTCCTTTCCGAAGGGAAGGAATGAAAGTTGTTAGAGCTTGATACAGGTTGGACTTCTACACGATAGATGGCGACACTACCTATGTCCACCTCCACAATTTAGGCATGGAACTGGAGAGGAAGGAATCCCCCCCCCTGTACCCGTGATTTCTGCCGCGACCACCCACAAGACTTTCGGACCCACTGATTTAACGAGCATGCTCTCCGTGGTATTTGGTGCCATCGGACTTCTCGAAACCAGGTCTTCCAGCCTGGAGTCCTAGTCTAGCCACTAGGCTACCCACGACCCTACTAATTTCAAATAAATAAACAATATATACTTAACTACATTAATTAAAATTTCGAGATGGATTCATTAGTTATTGTATTGACAAGCCATGAATTCAATTCGTAATCTTATCAGAAGTTTTTCTATGATTTTTTAAAAATATTTTTCTGTAGTAATAGATATGTAGTTGTAAACACTAAGAAAAAAACCTGATTTAATATTTTGATCGAAATGCATGGTCTAATAGAGTTTTTCATTGGGAATCTAGAGTGCGATTTTCCTTCTTTTAATTTCCCCAACAGGTATTTCAGTGTCTGTAAAAAAGGGAAATATTAATATTAAAAGAGAGACTTTCGCGGACCCGCTAGAAAGGCGTTGGTGACCTCCAAGGGACCGAGGACACACAGTGTAAGAACCACAGCACTAGATTGGTAAAAGAAAAATTGACCAGGTTGATTTATAGGTTGGAATTTTCTGAATTCGAATCTAAATGCATTCTGAAGAACTAAGATTTCCAAGATAGCTAATTTTTAAAGGAAGTTAGTCATTGGAAATAAATTTTGGTTATGAAACACCCCAACCCTTTCTTTTGTTAATCATTGACTCTACCAAACGTCGTCGAACAATGGTTAAGATAACATATTCATCTACAAATAAGTAAGGATCTTTGACGTTCAGAAAGTAAAGGAAAAATTGGATATTTTATATCCCCTAGTCTATAAACAAAATATTTTCGTTCAAGTGATTGTCATTTATGGGGTATGACAGACCACATAGTGTTCAGAAATCAGTTAAGAGGGAAAGGAATTATTTGGTTGATTTCGGTTCAAGTTCATTTTTAAGAGATTTCTACTTTCACAACTAAAATCTCAACCTTTCGGCCTAAATAGTTTAAGTGTATATTGTAATACAAGAGGTATTACAATAAAATAAAATATGTCCACCTCTTTACATAATCAAAATCAAAATCTAAGGATATTTGGGCAATTTTTTAAAAGAAAAAATGTTGAGAACTTGAATCCCGATGGTTAGTGTTATGTGGAAACAGTTTTAATATTTCATTTCAATATCAATATTATAATATTTTCTTACAATACATTATATTAAGAATTTTATATTGATATGGTAATTATTGTAAAATATGCACTGAATTCAAAAATTGGTGGTTATAGGCAAATAAATTAGTCTGTAACTAGTACTCACAAAAATTTAATTAATCATATTAAAAAAATAGAATTCTATTCCAAAGTCACAAGTTTCTACTGTCTCTGATGATATATATATAAGTTGGTAAATTTTAAACAACTTTACAATTGTGTTATTAAAAGATGTAATTACTCTCTTTAGAATCGTAATTTAACAAAATACGTACAACAAATCTACAAATCTTAATTCAAGGATAGAAACAAATAAGACAAATAAGATTTAGAAATATTTATTTTAGAGTTGTTTGCGAAAAATGTATGCAATACATTGACTTTTATTGAAAAAATTCTGCAAAAAATTATTGGTTTTAAATAAATTAAAACTGTTTAATTATACGAAATGCGTAATTAACAGTCTGCATCTAATACATTGTTTTATTTTGTTTGTTTCAAAATTGGCTGCATTTTGGCGGCTAAGTCATTTGCAGAAACGACAAGTAATCACGAGAGAGTGGAAGTCATTCCAATGGGAGTACCATCTATTGGCGGCTTACGCTATCAAATTGTGACGTTTTAATTTTATTCTTTTCAAACTTTCGTTGGATGCTAAATATTAGCGTGATTTAATTTTACTTAGAATACCGGGGCCAAATTGATACTCAAGGGATGTTTTACGTGCCACATAATCATATGGCATGAATGCCTACGATTTTCACATCAAGAAATCTATTGACTCCAGTCGGGACCGAACATGCAAGCTTGTTCTTACAAGGCGAGCACACTACTGATCCCACTTTATTGTTTTAGTAAATACAATGTTTAGTGTTAAAAAGTTAAATTTTTAAGACTGAAACTGGTGGCAAAGCTGTTTATTTTGAAATAGTTAAAAAAAAATAAGGGTAGTTGTTCAAATATCTCTTAAAGTAAAATGGATCTTAAAACGAGTTTTACAGTTTATTTTTGAATTAAAATCGCAGTAAAGGTAATAGCATGAGATGTTTAAAATGGTTCATAACTTAAAAGCAGGGCATTAATCCACGAAACTCATTTCAAAAATAATCAATGAGCTAAACAGTATAGGTAAAAATTACCGCATGATGCATAATTTTTCAAACTTATGAGAAATCAATTGCATACAGCAATTTGGTTTTTCATATTTTCAAATTGCTTCGAGTTAAAATAAAAAGGTAGTTGGATCTGATTAGTTTCCAAATATAATTAAATTAGAGCTTTGATAGCCAGAGAATTGAAAAGAATAGTTGATTTTAAATTGGATTAAACCTTTGAAGTATTTCAATTTCTCTTTCTTTCAATTTTTTTATTGTTCCATAAATATTATTAAAAGATAAATATTTGAGTACCTTATTTTAGAGTACGTATATCTTTCGAGTACTGTAAAACTTTCTAAATAGTGATTATATGTGCTTATCATATATAAAGAAAAAACGGTAGCTTCTATTAAATATTTGCAAGATTTTAAATTTGAATAAATCTTTACTTTAAAAAAATATTACCTAATTATAATTATAATTAAATAATTGAGCTATAATTAAATATTTTTTTTAAAATTGCATTACATGATTATAATTATAAATAAATTAGTAATAATGAAATATTTATTTAAAAATAGATTTCTTTAATTATAATTATAAAGAAATAACTAAAGTAAATATTTAATCATTGCTTAAAGTAATTTGAAATAGTACCACTGATATTTTGTTCGCTTATCATTGTTTGTATTTCATCACTTCCATTAATTTTTTTTTATATCTGAATATTATAAATAAAAAAAAGTGATACTGAATCTGATAAATTCTTAAAGGCTCTTTTTAGAAATAATATATCTCTGATTAAAGGAACCAATGAAAATTATTTAAATATGAATTATTATTTAAGGCAATGAAATATCTAGCTTGTTTGATATAATCTGAAGCACAACAGTTTTTAATTTAAATAAAACATTCAAAACTATATATGTACTTGTTTTTACACGAACGTTTTTACATGATTTTGATTTAACATCAATTCAAAAAAAGTTTGATTCTCTGTCTGCACAACTTATTTCAATCTAACACGATCACCTTATTCTAAGAACATTTTGAATTGTGTTTTTTTATAACTGCTACATTGGAGACGAGGAAAGCAATAACATCTCCTTTTGTTTGTTTTCTTTTTACATATAGAATTATCTCATTTCAATTGTATAAATAAATACTTGGATACCTGTTATTCTGTTACGAATTATAGTCATGATTACGACCAAGAGCAACTTACGATACGTGAAAGAATAAAAATAAACTTAAGAACGATACACAACAATGAATATAAACATGTGGACATGGAACATGATACAATATAGCATATGTGACGATTACATAGTGAAAGAATAAAAATAAACTTAAGAACGATACACAACAATGAAATATTAAACTGGTACTGGAATTATTAAATAGTACAATGCAATTGCCCAGCCGAAACACAACACAACGATTAATTAATGTTCTTTCTTAAATCCTCTGAAACATTGGCACCAATGAGGCTAGTCCTAATTTTTCCAAGAGATAATAGAAATAATTTCATCAATGGAGCACAAGATGATAACTAAGATATTTCGAGTGATAACATTAATATTGCAGTCTTACGTAAGCATATTTATTTATTCACTTATTGTACGAGAATTATAAAAAAAAAATTTTTTTATGTGTAACTCGTATTATTTTGCCTCAATTTGTGTTCATGAATTAGTGATGAAAATGATAATTTACTCTTGACGATACATTTACAATCTTCAAGAAATAAAATGTATAAAAACCTAGCATGGAAACGCAGGGTTTACTATGTTAATTTCTTAGGATTGTTACTAATGTTCTACTTTGCAAAGTAGATACAATAAATTCTTTTTCGATTTTTTTTATATTTATTCAATGGAAACGTACATATTGTATAAAAAAAGAACGTGGAAAGCCACGTGATAGAAGTGAAACTTCTTTGGCGACGTTGGCCGTAAATGCAGGAATCCTGCTGAGATAACTTATCAAATAATATTCGAACTTCACTTATTGTATGAAAATATTTTTATTCAATTTTCTGCATCATCATTTTCAAGAAAGACACAATAAGTGTGATAATTAAAGTAGGATATAAAAATCTTTGATTGTAGTCAATCAAGAAAATGCGAGAAAACTGCATGAATCGTGGTTCCGTATATTGTTTTTCCTCCTCTAGAATCAGTCTTCATTGTCAAATTCAGTGTCCGTTTCAAGAATTCAATGAGTGGCTTTGCTTCTTTAGAAGCAAAATTAACATTAAAGTCTCCAGTTAAGATAAGAGGCTTTTAATCATTGGATCCAGTGATTGCAGCAGCCTCTGATGTGTACAGCATTAAAACTTTATGCATATAGATTAGAAAAGCTGCGACAGAACTACCTGATGATATATAGACATTCACCAGAAATTCCTGCTAGTTTTGCTTTTTTTCCCTTCACAAAACTCTTTTCCTCTTTTTGCATTTGTTCTAGGCTATCTGACCAGAATTTATTTTGATTCAATGGAAATAAAAATTAATAATATAAACTTAATGCATCACTAAAAGAAAGCACGTATTTGTTTACAAGACGCTATCAGTAGCGATTCTGGAGTGAAAGTTAGTGACATATACACAATGCCTCAGGCACTCCCGTAATGGGAAGAGCCATATAATGTTAATGTTTTGGATGCGTTTATTCGTTGAAAACGACACGTTTATAACATAAAAATACGAAAATGCACCACGCGAGCTCGTTACGAAAGTAGCAAGGATACCCACTTAATGTCACCAATACCTAAGCGCCTTTCGTCCATAGCAGCAAGATATACTTTTGATGCACTATTCCCCCTTAGCAATCGTCTAATTTTTTCTCGGATATGACGAAAGTCACGTAGTTTAACTCTCCTACCCCCGCCGTCGCTCTCTTTTCCTCCCGCTCGCTATCTCCTCGCCATGCGACGTATTGGGGGAATCACTACTTCCGTTCACTTTTTCACTGTTACGCAAAACTGGGTATATTTGCCATTCACTCCCGTCTGCAAAGAAGTTTCACTTCAAAAACAGAGTTAAGTGCGTGCATTCGTAATTTTTTCAGAAACTAGCAGACAAATGTTGATTTCGATTTATAAAGATGAAAAAAAAAGTAAAGGATTATTCAGATATATATAATGCTACTAACAATAAAGAACTAAAATGTATGAATCAATACAACTTTTTTAAATGTGCAAAGGTATAAAAAGATTTGTAATGCAAATATATCAAAACTTGAATTCTAAAATAACTTAAGATGCATGTTTAAGTAACAAGAAATAAAAATAAACGTAATTTAAATTAATATTAAATTTCCTAAGACCAGGATAGTTTATGGTTTTACCAAAACTGTTTGAATAATTTAAAAGGACTTATTGAGTTAAATTTATGTGTACATAATAAAATACTTATGATGCATGGAATCATTGATATATAATTGAAACAAAAACTATTTTCTTATTTTACAAAGGGATAAATCCCTATTGTAAAAAATATTGCCCTATGCACATTTGTTAATGTGAAGCAGTTTTTAGTTTATATTTAATAAAAATTTTATTTCTGTAATATATGTTTAAGTAAATCTGTTCTTTTTATACTTGTTGAATACAGTTATATCTAAAGAAATAAATCCACTGCGAGTACAACAAAAATTAATATAAATATTTAATTCAAATTTTTAAATTAAAAAAAGAACTAACACAATTTTTATAATTAAAATGTCAAGATGATAAGACTGGCATTTCATTAATTGTGGAAGCCCAAAAATCCTCTCTCAGTTCCTGAAGTAAAATACCGTTAATAATGCCAAATGTCGTGAAAGCAATTTTTTTTTTAAAGAAAAGTTTTTTTCCCCATCTTGTGTTGGATAATGAAGAAATCTCGTCTTCTAATATATGCGTTCATTTTAAATATGTAAAAGGGGAAATTGAAAACACAATTAGATAGAGATGAGATGGTTTCAGAATAATTTATTCGTCTTCACAAAAAGCCCCCACGTCAAATTTCTGTGGCTGTGGGAAAAATTCAGTTAATTTAGATGACAAAACGGATGGAAAAAATAAATTATGGAGGCGACGAAGAACGTTGATTGTTAAAATTAGAAGTTGGAGAAAATGCATGTTTTGCTTCGTAATGCGTTTGATTACCAAAATGTCAAAGATGAAGCATTAAAATAAAAGAACGCGAAGATTCTATATTTAGGAATTAAAATTTATTTTAAAACGTATAGGAGGTATGCTTTATGTTTTACTTATTAAGATATCCGAGGTAAAGTACATAAACGTACTTAACTATGTTTAATGTGTTACTTAAAGTGATATGTACTCAAAATAGTACGTGCTTATAAAGTTGGAGGAATTTTAATTGAATTAGTCATTAATGTTAATTCGCAAAGTTTAACCAAAACATACTTATGCAATTGATAATTGATATTTCTAAAAATGTAATACATTACAATACTGCTACTAATAATTCACCCTTTAAATTTTCTGTCAAGGGATCTTATTTAACGTATGATGGTCTTTAATTCTATAAGATTTCGTGGGATATTTATTTATTTTATCCTTCTAACAGGAAATATCCTTTTAATCACAGCTTTATTTCCCCAGAACTTTGGCACATTTCAAAAAAAGACGATGCAATATTGAATCAGCCACTTATTCTGACCAATCACGGTATTCTTTAACAGAAATAATAATTTTCAAATCTGATTTGGCAAGAAATAAAAGCTGAGATCTCCGCAAAGTAAAGAAGAATGCTTTAGTCCATTGCCTTAGTGTATGTATTGATGTTATTCGATTTGTCACTTTATGCAAGGGAAATAAATATGGGGAACTAAATTAATATCATGGCCTCTTCAATGAATCGACCGCAAAAAGATGTCCCAGTAACATTGTTAATTCTAATGAAAATGCCTCATATATATTGCTTAGTAAGAATGCCTTCCCTTGTCTGCTGTTCAATCAAAGGTATTTACTATTTTTGTGAAATAGAACAACAGATTTATATAAGTGAAATTGTTCTTTTTCTGAACAGAATATCGTGCACCCTTATGCCGGCTGTTGTAACCAAAAATGATCGTTAGATTGTCATCTTGTCTGCCTTGGCTAGTTCACTAGATCTTTCTCCAATCAAGTAAGAATTAGGCATCTTTGGACAACAATTGCATCGTTGCGTAACCAAAATTAACTGTCCCTGTATGACCGACTAAGTACAACAAACTATGGAACTCCATCCCACAAACTGACATCCCGCAACTTCAAGACAAATCCCATACAAGTTTCCATACTTCCATTCAAAATTATGGCAGTTAAGCCTGTTATTAATGAACCATTATTCCACTTTTGAAATGGATATTTTCACACTAATATTAAACATGTGATCTCTCGAATCTTAAATCAATTAAATATGGTGCCTTGATAAATGTATTTCCAAAGTTTCATTAGTTATTTTTTTCTTTGTCATTTGGATTTTTTTCTTCTTTTTGTGTATATATTTTCATATTTACATGATTTTTAAGAATGAAATTTTACTTACGCGAAAAACTTTTAAATGTCAAGAGATTTCATTTTTTTCTTGCTCAGAATGCTCAGTCATATCACTATAATTATCTTTACGTTGTATTGTTACTGCTTTTGCGATTTACGAAGCTTCGTCAAGCTCTCAGTCTTATAAAAAAATTTTGAGTTGAAAGTATTCTTACTTAAAATGTACCAAATAAGAAGCCAAATTACAATGAAAATGTTCTAGAGACAAACAAATAAATCGGCGTTTAGCTTTCATTTATCTCTTGAATTTCTGATTAAGAATAAATTACAATAATACATCAATAGTATGATAGAAAAATTACTTTTTGCATGGTTTTACTTTAATTCAATACTCAATATAAGAATATATTTCAATATTATAACACATTAGAGAACCAAGCTCATTACTGGTTAATCAGGCATTTGATAAATATAGTCAAGTAATCTTTATTAGAAGCTAAAACAATAACCTCTCGCAATGGCAACAAAAAAAAAAAACATTAGCAGACACCCCAAAAATGCAAACCGATATTTTGTTTTGTTTTCAGAAAATTTATAAACTGGTTTAAAATAACTTTCATTTGTTTCTCTAGACAAGGAACTTAGATGTGCATATACACATGTGATCTTCCATTCTCAGCACAATAAACTCGTAGTTATTTCCGTAATGAAAATAGATAGTCTATGTTCAAAAAGGTGGGAATTTATTTTCAATGACGCCGATCATTTCACAACGAATCGTCCATCATTCAGAACAATTTAAAATAAATAAAGTGATTAATAGCTTTTAGTCTAATAAAAAATGCAGATTTTTTTATATCTATTTATTTTTTACTTTATATTGCTCTCGTTTATTCAATTTCTTTGAAAAAGTAACGAATAGAGTTCAGCAATTTTTGATACATACAACTATACTAAAACCACAACCTAACGAAATTAAATTGACATTCAAATTTAATTAATTTACTAAGAAATAATTCATTTAAAATCGAGTGGGGTTTTTATTTTCAGGGAATTTGAAAAAGTAAGTCTGGGCGTTTTTTTTTAAATAATGTTTGTGAAACTACATTGTTGAAGTGATTACGGCTGTTGATTAGTTTCATAATGTGATAATTAAAATTAGGTTAATTTTCATTTTGTTCTTTTAAAATGCTAACATTTTCATTATTGTTATTACTTCTCTTTCAATACTGTTGGTTCTACTTCTCAAAAAGAAAAAGAATAATTTCTTTTTTCTCGCCTTTTTTTTCTAAAATTTGACACGCTTCTGTTTTATAAGTAGTAATTATCTTACAACATCAATCTTTTTCAGCAAAAATAATTATTAAAACATCATTATTTTTAGCTTTAAAAAGTATGACACATAAAATTTGCTTTGTGTATACAGTCATTGAGAATAAATTAACACATTGCGCTTCTATAAGTAAAAATTCTTATTTCAAAACACAGTACAACTTTAGCAATAAAAGAAATGTTAAAATCTTCATTATTAACTATTTTAGGTATTCCCTCATTTTCTCTTGAATACACATCTATTTATTAATATTTAGTTGTGTAATATGGAAAAATTTTTCTTCTTCAATTAGTTTGTACTAAAGAAATTTTAGTATACATTTTTCAAATATACATGTTCGTTTTGTCAGTATATGTTTACGTTCAGAATAAGTTCACATACACCCGTACACCGCTGTTGTAATCCAACATGTTCCACAGAATTTCAAATTAATGACTTTGACCTGCAAGATCACTAGATTTTCTCCAATCTAGCACTAATGGGATATCATTAGATGACAAATCCAGTTTCATCCACAACCAGCATTAACCATCCTTGTACTGACCGACAAAGTGAAAATGGCAGGGAATTCCATTCCAAAAACTGACACCTAGCACATATGTATGTCAAATAATACTTTACAAATTTGCATTCCAAATTATGATGGTTACACCAGTTATTAATGCACTATCATCTCTCATCTAAAATAGTTTTTCTGGTGTTTACATTAACCTGTGCTCTTGAAACTTTAATAAATTAAAAAACTACATATACTATTCCCCCCCCCCCATTGCCGAAATATTTCATTTGTCTACAGTAATTTTACTTGGATTTGTGATTGTTTCCACCAATGCATATATACACACTTAGTTCTACTGAAAGGAGAAGCACTGTTATAATTCCAGGACTTTTAAGGTATCCGACAACCCTAAAATTGCGAATTTTGCCAACAATTAACAATTTTTTTTATGATTTTATTTTATGGTCTATCTTATTAGCTTTATAAAATCATCAAGTTTATCATTGTCCGTTCACTAGAACAAAAACTACAAGTGTTTTACTAAAGGCAGATGTCATTACTTTAAGCAAGATGTCACACTTTAAAACACGTTTTACTCGAAATGGGATTTTTAGCGCGTTTTTCACGTAGTAGAGCAAAAGTGCTATTAGGACGCAAATTTCATCTTCGTCTTCGTTCCATATTTTGCCGTACCTTTTTCTCAGCCAATAAGCAATCAATTGACCTGGGGTTTTCGGCATTTGGTCGCATTTGTGCCCTAGATGAGCCGAATCATATTTAAATTTTCCCATAGTTTTCCCGAATTTTCCTACAAATTTTCCTGAATTTCGCTAGTTTATAACAATTTTTTTTCAAATTTTACCTAGTAAACTTTATTGTTTGCCAAAAGTTTTTTTTTAAAAATCTACCTGCATTTTGAAGGAAATCTTCAAAAAAAAGTTCAGAAAACACGTATAACATGTGAAAACCCCGCTAAAATTACTTGGCCATGCCAATGATTGATATCTTGTTTGAAAATAATCAAACGGGGTCAGCGATTGGTAAAAAAGTTTTGAAGATAATTAACTGAAATTTTTTGTGTACGTTCTGTGTAATATTCGAAGCTTTTTAATCTGCAGTTTTATCAATCACTGTTTTATTACAAAATCTACAGTCCTTTATGTTAATATAGTCATTGTTCTCTTAAGCAATTTCATATAATAACTGATATCAAGTGCACTAGTTTTTGTAAAAATGAAAATACCTCTTATCCTGAAGGTCATTTCGACAATGAATAACATAGCAATACATCAGAATTGGAAAATTGAAAATTTGTTTATAAACCTTTGGTACAGAATGAACCAGGTTTATGTTATTTTTTGTCAATTTTTACCCATTTTAGTTATAATAATTTATGTTTCTCTTCTTGATTTTAGTACATTTTTTTAAATGTATTAAAAAATCTAAAAGCAATAAAAAAATCCACTTTTCTCCATTTTTTTTTAAAAAGTTGTCGCAACCACAGTCGGATACCTTAATTGAAAAATAATTTAGACACGTAGCTTGATTTTGACTTAATCAGCAACAAAGTTAGAGAAGATAAACTGTGATTTATTGTGGTGAAATTTTATTTATTGTTTGCTTATGTACTAATTCTATCCATGTTAACTTTCATGCATAATACATTGAAATTTTATGATATTTAATTTATATGTATTATATATATATATATATATATATGTGTATTTAATTTCTAAATTTTTACATATTTAAGCTATTTATTGCAATTTTATATACCTATAATTTTATTTACAATGGATTTAGTTATATTGCTCTATTAATAAAAACCTTTATAAAAATAAATAAGGCACTTACCATAATTTTGTAAATTGTTTATTTACATAACACTTATACAATAGGTGTCAGATTTTCTACTAAAAAATTATGTTATATAAAAAATATGCAAAATTGTTTTGTCAAGATAATAGTTTTTTCAACTAAATTTTAAAGTACAAGAAGAGAAAGAACCTAAACTAAAGTATTTTCTGCAAATCTCAATAAAACAAAAATTACCATTTGCAGAAACTAAAACATCAAAATGAATCAAAATTCAAAAGGCAATAAACTCAATCAGAAAACTGAGAAAACAAACTTCCTAGTGTTGTACATGCAAACAAGACTCACGCATAAAAAAATTATTTTATTTATATTTTTTGCAGAAAAGATAGCACAATTCCTTTTTGTTACGACATGGTAATTTATCTTCGTTATGTTTTCCATCAATTTTATCCCCCTTATCTGAAAATAAGCTTGATAACAACGTTATGTGTATTACATTTTTACCCTACCTTCATTTATGCAATATCTGGTATAAAAGAGATATTCATTATATTTTGATGAACTAAATTGTGAGGCCTTTAGTTAGCAATTTATACTTCATGTAGTATTTCTGTGAATATTTTTTTTTATTTACGATGAATTATAAATAAAAGAAATACTCATTTTTAAAAAAAAATATGCTTAGACAATCATAAATATTTGTTGGTCACGTTATAAAAATTAACATAATGTTTCCTTGTAAATTATTATTTCCGTCTTATAGGAATATCCAATACTTCCGTAAATTAAAAGAAATGGCTTTAATTTACGTATGATTCGCATAGATATAACTAAATTACATTTTAAAGAGAAGTTTATTGGAAGAATAAAAGTTCTAAAAGCAAGTTACGGCAAAATTCTACTTATATGTTCAGTGTTGTTTTCAGTAAATATAAATAATAGCACACCATCCCTTTAATATAAAGTCCTATATATTTTATTACAATCCTTATTTTAATTCTTGAAAAAAAAACAATAAACCATTAAAATATTTGATGCATACATGAATGCCATTTTTCAAACTCCCCAGATAAAACAGATCTATTGATTTATATAAATATTTATTACAATTGAAAATAGTTTAATGCATACAATAATGGTGCACGAATCATTTGAACATACATTAATTTTCATGTGCGCACGTCCTGTTTCGAAATTGTGTAAAAGTTTTCTTATATTTCCAACAAATAAACAAATTTTATATGAATTCAGTAATTTTAAAGTACGCGAGAATATGAAAACGAACATAAAATTATTTTCCATACTTTGTAGAACGAATATTTCAATTTATTTCATGCTTAAACAAGCTATGCTTATTTTTTAAGACATTGTTTTTCACCATTTGCAATTTTATCCAATCATGGGAATTTTTTTATTTGGAATATTAGTACACTTTTTTGTTGCTCTGTTTATTTCAACTAACTAATTAAAAATATTCCTTAGTATATTAAATATAAGTTTTAAAAATCAAATTTTCAGAGTTTTGCAAACTAATAATTCTTTATATTCTCGAAAACAACATTAAACTATTTAATACATCATATTTGGGAAAAATTATTATTTGAAATATTTTTATTATGCACCTGAATTTAAGTATAATTTCCTAACACAAAATAAAAAATACTTTTATTCAATATTTTATAAAATATGTTTAATATTAAAATTTAATTAACATGATCTTATTAAGAACATTTAATTTTATTTTTAAAAATAGTTCAAATACTTTTTCATTTACTCTTTACTCACACTTTTTTACTCATATGATTGCAGCAAAAAACTGAGAATACAAACGCGTATTCTATATTTAAAATATAATGTTAGGGCATATGAAATTAATACGAAATACACTTAACAATATATTCATTGATGTTTTCCCATTATTTAAGGCAGAATTCCTCAAACTGTGGGGCGCACCCCCTAGGGGGGCGTGATGACTCTACAAGGTGGGAGCGAACATAATGAAAAGTCAAAAACATATTTTAAAAAAAATTATTAATTTACTGAAAGTAAACAAAGAAAATGCATTTGACGCAATAAAAAATAATATTTACATTTGCACTTATAAATGCATCTGTACGGTACAATTATTTTATAATTAATTTAAGAATACTAAATTAAGAGAAAAATTTTAATAATTACCAGTAACCCCATGGGCTTTTCATATATAAAATTGTATACAAAAATTAACACTTTTCTTCTTTCTCTCTATAAACACTTTTCTTCTGCTGATTAAAAGTTAGTCGAATCGCTCTCCAATACCTTCGTTTTCCACGTAGGAGTGCGTATGTGACGTATTGGGAGGTATGGAAGAAATGGAATAAAAATAAGCAAATTCTCTGAAATAATCTTTCGCAATCTTTCGCAATAATCTGAGTAAATCTTTCGCAAAATCTACCATAGTCCTTTTTTTTGCATACCAAAGCCTTCGGAATAATTTTATGGGTAGCAGTGCATAGAAAAGATCACACTTCGGAAAGACATATATATACTTCCGAGGAAAGTAACGCACGAGTTGAGCAAGGCGTATATATACGCCGGTGGCCTTTAAGTGGTTAAAGTCTTATTGTAGCTTTAGCATCAAAGTAAAGAAAAATTGAATTTCTGCATTGTTATTTGTATGGAAGGGGGTGCAATGAAATTTATGATTGGATATTGGGTCACAAATATAGAAAGTTTGAGAAGCATTGATTTATGGAATACATGTTTATACTTAAAATTGCTTTTTAAAGCAAAGTTAACAAAAAGTTAAATAACTCAAAAATTAAATTACTGGATGAAAAGAAATCTAGAGCAGATAGACCTATAGATATGCTGAAAAAATCTTTTGAAAGGTACTTATAAATTTGAACTTCTAAGTCAACATTTATTAAACTCTGTTATAAAGTTTTGTTTCAATAAATTACCAACAAGTTAAGACTTTAAATATTTCTAAAACCCATTTACAGTTGCAGAATATTATATCAAGCAGAGTTTTTCAATAAAGAGTAAATACAAAAAAATATAAAACCTGACTTACCTTTAAGTTTTCCCTTTTACAGCAGATTCGTTTGCTAAACAAACTTGGGGGAGTTTTATAATCACCATTAATTATCAAAAAACATAATATTTAGATGCTATAAGCCGTTTCATCTTTTTTTAACGTAGTACAAAAACTTTGCTCAGCCATTGCATTTATTTAATGAAGCACTTATCTCAAAACCGGGAAATGCGATTTACATAAATCAAGACTTAATTGCAGTTTACTATCAGAAAATTCACTTTAGTAAAAAGATAGAAAGCACCACCGGCGTTGTTAAGATTTTGTTTTCTACAGTCGCGCTGCTTTAAATGTTTTTTGATTGGGTGTTTTATGTTCAATCTGTTATAGTTCCTAGGACCAAAGGCCAAAAAGCTTATCGCTAGTTAAATTCCGTTCCATAAAATATTTAAAAGGGACTACCGTTACAAATGAAAAATAAAACATGGAAAACGTCAAATGTTCCAATTACCTTGAAGATAAACATTTGTTCAATGAAAAAGTTCACTGATAAAGAATGATTTAAGAAAAGTTTAACTGTAACTATAAAAAATGAAACCAAAGTCAAAGAATCACTCGGGTATAATGTATTAAATTTTATTGAAAATCGCAGGTGTAATATATTTCTGTTAGAAATATTGCACACATAGTTTAAATATTTTAAATTGAAAACGGCAAGTATAATCAGTCAGAATTTTCGGTTCGGTTAAATGCAATATTTTGAAAGTTTTTGATTATTAAAATCATTGGAAGTATAATAATTTCAGAGAAATAACTTTTCTCAAAATTATGCTGGACATTGTTTTAAATTTAGCTTTACCTTTCAGCCTTATTGATTTAATACTGTAATTCTACGTTTTATTGAATTAACACATAACTTATTTTTATTTTAGTTAGAATAATTTGCGCAGCAAACCTCAAATGTTTTCATTCGATCACCTTTTTTTCTTTTTTTAGAGATTAATTTCAAAGTGTAAAATATAGAATCTGATCTTAAATAAAAAATATTACTTTGTAATAAGATAGAAAACATAAAATGCATTTTATTGAAAATTCTCATTAAATGCGCTACGTTAAAAAAAATTTCATATCTTGATTTTTAAATTATTTGGAATTCTAATAACCATAATTTCTTATGAAATTAATCTATATATATATTAATCAACAGAAGATAAAAACTGAACTCACTTGAACAGAATAATTATTTGATTAAAAGGATTTACAAATGTAAAGTATTTAAGTAATTATTTTGAGATTAATTAAAAAGCTTTTTCTAATACACGATAATTTCATTCAAATTTTTATTGGCTAAGATTGCAATTATGCTTAATACATGTGAATAATATTTTATGTAGAACATGTATGTTCATGTTTCACTTTTTACTGTGCGCCTATTCTTGCTATTCATATATTGATTTACAGAATAGTATTACACGAATCTGGTACAGTATTACTACAAAATACTGATTTTCAGAAAGCATTTTTTTAAATCTCCTGCTGCACATTGGCAACTAAGCATTTGCAGCATAGCAAGTCCCTAATGGGAGAGCCATTTAATGGTGGCACCATCAAATGGGGGATCTCACTACCAAATTTTGACACTTGAATTAATTTTGGTCCATCCTTTATTAATTCAATCAGTAATTTAATCTCGTTGGATGCTAAATATTATTGTGATTTAATTTTTTCATAAAATTAAATTTTGTGTGCTTCTAAATTTAAATATAAGAATTTCAAAAAAAAAAAGAAAGAAATATATGACAAATTTATGTTGCTTTTTGAAACCAATGTTGTAACTCAATAAATTAGAAAAAATATGTAAGATAATATTTTCCGAACTGATATTTTTTCAATATTACAGAGAATTTTGTTTAGATAAAATCGTATTTTTTAGTTCATACCTAATGAAATAATTTTCATTTTTATAAATTATTCTCTTATTTTTTGAACAAAATATTCATTACTAATCTGCATTGTTTTTTATACAACACTTTAATATCTTTTTCCTTAAACATATGTGTGTATATTCATTTAAGATATATATTTAATCAAACTGAAAATAACAAAATAAATTATACTAAGCACGCTACAGAAACTTTTATTTAATAACTCTTGACATTTTTTCTACTCTATATTTAAATGAGCTTAAAAGGAAACAGAGTTTGGAAAATATATGTCTTAAGCATGAAGTAAATTAATTATCTTGAAGTATAGCATTATTTTTAAACCTAGTGTACAAACATATACTTTAAGCTTTCCAAATTCAAACACGAAATGAAAATAAATATGTTATATGATTATTTCCATTTTTTGAATATTTTATCATCAATTTTTTCCAGCTAAATGCGTTTATCTATATAAGCTCCTTATAAATAATAATATATGTTCTACTATGAATGTTTTTTAGATTTTTTAAATTACACCCGTCACGTTAAATTCATTATTATAATTATTTTATTAGCTCTTTTTATGTATCTTAGAAACATTACACTCCATATATGTATTTCACATCTTACAAGAAAAATATGCATAAATATTTTTCTATTGTATGTTTAGATTATGTTTAATTAAATTTCTTGTATCATTTAATAAGTATTACTTTCACGATATTTTTTCCCTTTTGAATGAAAAAGGGTAGCAGACTATTTTACCATATATACGTAATATTTGACAAATCTTTCATTAAAAAAAACACCAAAATGGATTAAAAATAGGAAATCTAGTAAACTTATTATTCATACTAAATTACACATTTTTTAAAAAAATCTTCTTCTATAAAAAATAACTCTTTAAAAACATTACAATATGTTATAAATAATACTAAATCTTTTAGTGTTTGGTAATTATTATATATACGAATCTAAATAACAAAATTCGTATAGTTATTATGAAATAGTTAACAAATAATAGTTATAGTTAAAAAAATCGTATACAATATCAAAATTCGTATAGTTCGTCTGTTAAAATAATTTTAAATTCCTAAAACTCCCTCATTCAATTCCTAATGTTAGTTAGTTCGCTCTCTCTCCTTATATATATATACACACTTTTATGTAAAAAAATACATATAAGCTGTCCTAAGTCAGCAATGTTAATAATACTGTAGCATCCAAATTTTTATATTTAACTCTATTATTTTTATTTTTCATAATTTCATTCTAAAATCTAGTGTCTGGTTAACTTGCAATTTCAAGATTTTCAGATTAGATTATTGTTTATCTCTCTCTTGTAGAGAAATTTGAATTATATATATCTTGTTTACTTTTTATTCATCCACATTCAAGTTCAAATACATTTTTTAAACGTAATGAAAAACACTTGATGTTTCAATACAGTTTGCTCAAATATTAATTTATTAATGAAATTAAAAATTGAATAAATTGTAACAAACAAAAATAATAGTCCAACAGCATATATATAAAGGAAAATTGTTCGTCGTATTCCTATAACATAATGGATAGCGCATTGGACTTTTAATCCAAAGATCGTGTGTTTGTATCCCACCTGAAATCACCTAATTTCTGAGAATGGGATTTATTTTTTACTATATTATTTTATCTGACTAATTTAATTAAAGAATAAATATGACATACAAAAATAATAGTCCAACACCATATATTGAAAGGAAAATGGAAAATTGCAAGTAAAATCTCTTTTTATTTTTTCATTTAATATTGTGACTCTGTGCTATGTATATACATAATTATATTAATCGTAGTTATTTAATAAAATGTAACTAAAATAAAATTTCTTTGTTGACCTAAGTAGGAATTGACTTAGTTAAAAACAAGTAGTAGAAAAAGAAAATATACCCTAATAGTTTAACATCAGACAATTTAAATATAAACAGTGGTAAGAAAGAACTTAATACGTATTAAGCATGCTTTTTATTTAAAAACTCAGTTATGGAATTTTCCTCAACCATTTTTGTATAGTCTGAAGGAGTTAAGAAGCCCTGAGAAGTATTATTTAGTAGGTCTATATAATTTTAAAATGAGTATGTTGTAAAAATTAATGCAAATATTTATGTTGTAAAATATAAATTATAGCATTCTATAAAGATTTATTATTATACTAAAAGAGTACGAGGAATTCAAAATTTCAAAATTTATACTTTTATATCAAAATTTCTTTTTTTACACAAACAAGTTTAAAATATCCACACGTGTTTCAGTCATTTAAATTTTAATCACTCCTTGTGATTACAATGTTAACTTGTATCTTATCAAATTTTATACCTCCATACTATGCTCTAAAAAGTTAAACTAGCCGATGCATTAATTCTGAATTTTCTATAATTGAGAAAAAAATAAAATTTTAAAGGATTTTTTTTTTAAATAATAATTATTCAATACGAAATAATCTAAAGCTCATCCTTCTTGTCTTCCATTATGCAGTGAAAATACAATTTCAAATTAGCTTTCAAGCAAAATTTGAAACACGAAAAAAAATCACTTGACTACAAAATCATTCTTTTCCAAAATAAATTAATGTAACGTAAGCGCTATTGAAAAAAATTAATTCTTTTACGAAAAACCTAAATATTAGATCAGCGACCATTATGATGTGAATAGATTTATTTCCCTTTGGTTATATATAATTGTTTGAATAGTATCTTTTATAAAAAACAAATCACGCATTTGAGTTTTTGTATACCCCGTGTTCTCAACTTATTTTATATGTACTGTTCGACATATATTTAACGAACTCCTATTTTATGAATTTCAAGTTTCAACGAATTTTTTTTCCAGATTAAAATGAAGGTAAAAAAAACCTATTTAAGAAATAATAAAACCTAACCTGGAGAGATTTAATTGTTTGAAGAGTGAAAATTGCATGTGTTCTGTTTTCCGATTTTTTGGTTATACATATCTAAGTAAAAAATGTTCCCTCATAAGATGAAATATTTAGAGTCCGCAAAGAAATTTTTTAACAACTAAATGCTTTCAATCACATCAAATTGAAAGTTCAAATTATACCCTTGTAACGAGTCTATTCGCGCACCTATTACTAATCCTCATGGGGAAATTAATTCTTATTTATATTTTTGTTTAACTATAGTGAAAGTAAATACTTATATTTTATGTTTATTTGTTATTTTAGTATATATGTGTTTAAAAATACGTAATATATATAGAATTTTAGTTTTTTAAAATATTTTTGTTGAAGAAATAGTTATATTTTATTTTATATACTTAAACGTTAAGAAATATTTTTAAATGACGCAAAATTAAAATATAATAAAATTGTAAATATCTATATTATTTTATATCTCTTCTTTAACTATGTATGCATTACCATGGTAATTGAATTGTTTTGTAAATGTACTGTGTGGCACGCTGAATCATATTGGTAGATTAGTTTGGCAAGCCACAGCTAAAAGGTTGCCGACCCCTGGTATGCATTGTTTGAAATCTATAAAATCATACATGGTGCAGCAGGATGTACAGGACACAATTTGTTCTCATTTGTATAAATTCGAAAAAGAACTTTCCAGTCGAAAATCAAAAAATTGTTAAACATCTATTAGCAAATATTTAAAATTTCCCATTATTGGTGCGTAATAATTCTTTTAAAGTATTTTTAGCTGCTGAATAAAAAATGTGTTTTTTCTATCTATGGATATTTTTTGTGTGTTTGATTATCATACAATTTACAAAAGGTAAGTGCAAAAAAGAATTTTTTTTTGGACCCCGATATTACGAATAATCGCAAATTAACGAATAAAATCCTCGGTCTCGATGATTTCTTTAAATCATGGTTCGACTGTATTCCACCATTTAAATATACGTAGTAAAGTATAAATTCTCATCATTTTAATGATTTACTTTGAAACCAGTAAGCATATATATACTTTCCAGGATGATGTAAAGTTTTAAAATGTTAAACATGCCGTCAAAGCAGTGCAGATTGAAACTTATGCATTTTCGTACATGTTAGGTAAGCTAGTTAACAATTCAAAATACATCCAAATACATTTAACAGACCATTATTTACGATAAATGATGAAGGAATCAGAACAAAAGCAAGCGTTTAAAACTTTACTCTCTTCTTTTTCTAGAATAAACTTCCGATATAATCACTCAAAAGGGGTTTTTTGACGTCACTAATGTCGCAAGCGTTCATTGGCCATACATAGGGAATGATTAACGATTTGAACTCGACAGTCGTTAACGACAATCCATCAAACGTCTGACATTCGAAGAAGTCCTTAGGGCATTACCACAAAAAGAGAAATCAGCACCACAGCTACTCAGGTGGATGTATAAAAAGTGGATAGAACCTCAGATGGCGAAAAACAACGTAAGAAGCGAAGAAAAGAGATTTTCTGGTATCAGGAATACATAATAGTGGAGCGAAAGGATTTCTTTTGCTAGACAGTTCATTCGTCTTACCCCCAGAGGGTAGAAAGAATGAGGGTGGTTATTCGACACAATGTGGTTTTGAGCTCATCAGAGCCTCACTCCCTTCATCCTTCGTCTTAATCTTTTTTTAGCCCAATTAAATTTTGTAATTATGGTTTGAAAGAAACGATTAAGTCGAGACAGTATTATGTTACTTGTTGCAACAGTATTGAGTTACTTATGGTAAGAAAAAGAAAGGCTTAAGAAACAAAACCTCAATTTTTTTTGTTACAGATGTATAAATAAAATTTAAAAATAGAGGGCTAAAAGGTTAATAGGGCTTTAATTGGACAGTTATTTTTAACTCACAATTCGAGTTACTCATAGAAGAGTTTTGAGGATTTGTGATATAATGGTCCCCGCACAATAAAAATGCTGTTCTTTTTCGTTATGTAATACTATTTGAAGCATTTTGGTAATTTTATCCATTCAATTTCTTAGCATAAATCCCTGTTAGGAATGTTTTATGTACATTTACGTCGTAAAATTACATTAAAGTAAAATTTTAATAATTATAAACATATATGATATAAAAGGAATTTTTTTATAAAAAAACCTTTAAAAAATATTAGTTACAGATAGTGTTCACTTTAAATGTAAAATAATGAAACAAATTGCTATTTTTGTTTGTGTATTTTTCCCCATAAAGAAATCATTTTTAAAAATATTGTAACTAACTAAAGGTGTAATATATATATGTTTTATTTTAACTATGCATTCAATAATACGCTTTTTTATATTTATCGTATACTTTAGTAGCGATACCCTTATTAGAAATTTTACTAATCGTTTTTGTAAGTATTATTATACAATTTTTTTTTAAAAAAAACCTTATAGAAAATGGAAATAGCTATGAAATAAACCATAAAAAAAGGTTCCCTCAGACAGCTTTTATCGAAATGCAAGTAATATATGCTAATGTTATTTTAACTAGTAGAAACTTTTAAGTAACAAAAAAAAAATTGAATGTTTGAAAAATAAGGAAGAAATTAGTATATTTTTCAAAATTGTTGTACGAAACAAGGAGTAACTAAGAAAAAAATCGTAAGCAGAAAAATTCATTCAAAAATTTATTCCATAAAGTTTAAGTGCATAACATATTACGGTGGATTTTCAACTTGAAATTACAATATCTGAAAACTTTTCTCTAATTAAACGGTATTATATTCAAACGTTAAAAAAAGTAATTTGTAATTTTAAAACAATTAAATAAACTTACACTATACTACAAACACAGCGTAATATTCAGAATTATCAAACTTCAAAACACATTTCATACTTATGAGTAACTATACACTCAAGAGCCAAAACATTACGACCACCTGTCAATAACGAATTGTCCCACCTTTGGCGCGCAACACAACTTCAACCCGCCTTGGCATGAATGCCACAAGTCGTTGGTAGATGGCCGGAAACAGATTGTACCAGATGTTTATGCAACGGTCACGCAAATCCAAAATATTGCAAATTGGTGGTCTTTGAACTCTGAGCTGCCGCCCCATGACATCCCAAATGTGTTCTATCGGATTGAGATCCGATCAGTTAGACGGCCAGGACATAAACTGGAATTCAGCATCATGTTCCTGGAACCACTCCAACACAATTTTAGCCTTGTGACTCGGGGCGTTGTCCTGTTGGAACATTCCATTTCCAGATGGAAAAACAGAGGCCATGTAAGGGTGAAACTGGTCCGCAATGATGTTCAGATACCCTGTAGCATTCATGGTCTGCTCTACCACAACCACGGGTCCCAGAGAAGCCCAAGAGAACGTCCCCCAAAGCATAATACAACGACCTCCTGCCTGTGTATGACCTACTGTACATTGTGGGAGCCAATGTTCGCCTGGAAGACGGCGTATTCTGACACGGCCATTGGCATGATGAATGACAAATCGTGATTCATCTGACCAGGCAACTCTCACCCACTCATCCACGGACCAGTCGCGATGTTCCCGGCCCCAGGGCAGGTGCATTGGGCGATGGCGCTTTTGTCAGCAAAGGCACACGAGTGGGACGTTTGCTGTGTAGCCCCATATCCAACAGTGTCCGCTGAACAATGTGCTCCGATACTATTCTACTTGACCTTGCACTATATTGGGCTGTCAGCTGAGCCACTGTCTGGCTCCGGTTTTACTTCGCCATGCGAGACATTTCCCGATGACCTTTTTCTTTGATAGTGTGTTGACGTCCAACACCATGTCGTCTACTTCTGGTTTCACCGTCATTCCTCTACTTTGTATAAGTAATAACAACTGTAGATCGCGAGCAACCCACGAGTCGTGCAGTTTCGGAAATACTTGTTCCGAGCCTTCGAGCCATTACAATCTGCCCTCTATCAATGTCGCTTAGATCCACAGCCTTTCCCATCACACACAGAAGTAAGTGAAAGAATGATTCTTCAGACTCTCCAGCAGCAGTTAAATACCACTTCCACCTGATAACGTGCCTTCCACGTCATCCAGGCGAGTTCATTGCAAAATGTAGGGATGGTGATAATGTTTTTGCTCTTGAGTGTAAATTATAGTTCCTTATTTCACCTCACATTGGTACAAATTTAAATCAACGAAACAGGTTTAAGCTTACATCTTTGATAACTAATCTAACTAATTGTCTTAACTATGTTTGTAAATGAACCTTTAGTTAAGACAAAGGGACATTTTTATAGAGGAACATGAAAACTTTTTTTTCCTTTTAGATGTGAAGAGCGAAACAAAATTAAGCCTGCACAATTTTCTTTATTTGTATTAGTTATTCTATTAATTTCTTTTGAATTTTGATATTTTAAGTTTTGGTAGCTGTTTTTAGACAGATGGGGTATTTGAAGTGAAATTTTTTAAGAGACCGTCTTACACAAGTTCTCGTACTTATAAGGATATAAGGTATTTTAAGAAAACAATGCTAATTATTAATGAAGTAAAAAGGTTTTTAACAGACATTGCATGTGCTTACAATGTTTATAAATTTTAATAATTTCTTTTGGTTAAATTAAAAACTTAATATTTTTAACAAATTCGCTATTGTTAGTACATTTCTTTTTTTTTCCAAAGCTACTGAGTTAATTGTGTTGGTCCTTTTTTTATGGCGAGAATAAACAATTTTGTCTGCTATACATTCATCAAGTATTTTCAAAACTTTCCAAATCAGAACCATTTTATACTGCATAGATATTATTCTCACACACACAAGCTTTGCAAATGAAAATTACTCTTTTTTTACAAAATAAGCTCAAAAACTTTCTATACTGTGTAGATCTATTGAAAATAGCTAAACATATAATACATATAAATGCTTCTTTCTTCAAACCCTCTTTGAATTGCTGTAGTAGTGAGTTAAAAATCTCCAACTTGTGGAAAAATAAAATTTCTATTCACTGAATGTGAATATACTAAGTGTTAAATGTATAATATTCGTAGATACTGAGGAATAACTATATTAGAAGATACGTTCTAAATCCTTTTTGCCTCTAGCGGAAACTACATAAAATGTTTGCCTTTAAAACGCTTTCGCCATCTGATGTCTTTCTCTTTCACAAGATTGCACCAATAGCAATTAAAATCGTCTGGCCCACACACATCAAGGTTAAAACGTTTTAGTACCGAACGTACAGAAGTTTTTAACTCCATCTTGTCTATGATTGCTTTTACGTAATTTCTTTTTCGATGAATTTATGCTTATCGATTTTAATGCAGTTTTTCACTCCTATAGAAATATATTTTGTGAAATCACAAGAATTTAAAACGCGAATCACTGATGACTTTGAAACTACACCATGAATGATAATTTCAGTAGCATAAACTTTCTGTTCAGCATCAAGCTGGATAATTAATCTCCGATCATTGAGATAAAATTTTGATTTCGCACGTTTACTCATCTCTACAGAATTATTTATTCCATGTTTGATATTTTTTACAACTATTTTAAATTTTTAAATTTCTTAAAAGCTTTACCGTGAATTAACTTTTTATGATTTAGGGAACCATTTCCTCCATTTTAAAATTTCTGTTTGTCGTAGTTAAGGGGACATGGTACAATTTAAGCAAAAAATTTTAATTTAAGGATTTTCAAAAAAGTTTTCGTTGCCTCCTATGTGTGTATACTATATAAAATAGATTTTGGGATCAAAATTTCATAAAAATCTAGGCATTTAATTTTTCCTCCTCCTACAGAAATTTACGAACACACATGAAATTTGATTTACAAGTACCTCAAACTATGCATAACAAAAGTCGGTATGTGTTTTGCGATAACATGATTGGTATTTGTACAATACTTCTTTTTATGAATGTGTATTGAAAATTCCTTAAAAAATGTACAAATTCCGAGTTCAATTATTTTTAAAAAAGTAAGTATTGCCTTGATTGAAAAATGCAACCCCGCTTTTGTGACATGTACTATTAGCAATAGGTAAAAAAATTATTCAAAACATTAGGCACAATGGAAAAAAAGCCTTAGCATTTTAAATGAAGACAAATTAGTTATTTCATCTTTCCGAGATAAGTAAGCTTAAAGTTTTGATTTGCCATAGGGATGTGAATAAAAATGCACGCAAAAGCTATCCTAATTCTATGTTTTTTTTTGTTTAAAGATTTCAAATTTCGTCATGTCATAGAAAAATATTTCAAAATTAATTTAAGCTAAAAAATTAAATTTGATTTTTTGACCGATTTTTGTCAATTGAATCGTATTATATTCCCTTAATTAAAACATTTTATATGCAAAATGTCAAAACAAAAAGTATTCCGATTGCAAATAAGTAAAAGAAAATGTTTAAGAAAAAAACACTGTCAATGAAACTTGGTGCCAATAATAAGACATTTGCAGATTGTACTCTTATCATTATTACTTATTACAGTTTTTTGTGACGAGTAATAATATATTACATGTGTTATGTTATACAATAGTTATTTTGTGCAATAATAAAGTGTATTTGAACATATAAAAACAAATAACTAATAAAAAATGCACTTTTATCAAAAAAAGCTACGTTAAATCAAAATAAAATTATACGTTTTGTATTTTAATTGTGATTTTTTATTTTAAGTACAGAGAAACTAAAACTAAAATTTATATACCAATATTTAACTCTTAGCAACCTTATGATCATGTATATAAGAATTATCATTCCACTTTAAAGAAAACACTTTTCTTATGCAAGTTATTTTTTCCTCTAGGCATTTTAAGTAATGAACGTTCCAGAATATATTTTGGAACTTATATGTTAATAAATTTCGACTCATTAAAGAATTCCATTAGATTTGTTATTTTGGTTTAGTTTTCTCATAAATGAAATAAAACCACAAAACCCTATTGTCCTTACAGTTATGAACTTTTGAAAATGTTGTTACATTTATTTTAGATTATTCTTCACGGTTTTGTTATATTTTATTTATAATTTAAAAACGAAATAATTTATGTTTTTCTAGAATAGGTAAAGTATGATTTAGATACTCTTTTTCACAAGTATTTTTAATTTTCAAAATATCGTTGTTCTGATTATTAATATAAGAAATAGTGGAGTTATCCAACGTAATTGTAATTTAAGAAGAATAGATTTAATAAATTATTTAACATGAAAAAGGAATTTTGCTTAGAAATAAGAGTTTCTTATCTTAGTTTTTATTTCATTTTATACAATCAACGAAACAAGATACAACATAATCAAGATTCTTTGCAAGACGCAAAGCTGCTATGCAAAAACATCAGCAAAAAGTTCATTATTTTCAGAAAACGAAACAGTTAAATGTGGTAAAAGAATTTTAAACTTGTTGATATAGAAGCTTGCTGATGACGCTATTGACGAAATCAATATTTTTCTTCTGTTTAATTTTAGTTTATTTTAATTGCTCCTAAAATAATGACATTTTAGCGAGAAAACATTTTAATCACTACGCGTTGCAAAAGACATTGAAAATAAACTCAGAAATAATTTTAAAAAGGAAATATGAAATTCATGCAAGGAATCCTCAGGACAAAGCATTTTTAAAAACAATATATGTAATTAAAGAATCAATTAGCCTAAAGTGTTCAATGATTGTTTTATACAAAACTGTCGTGCTGAATAAATATACACAGGGATATAATTAAGAAATTTATTTTAGTCATTTCACATAATAAATGACGCCGTTATTTTATGTTGATTCTATTTCCATCAGTGTATGTATGTTTATTTACCGAAATTAGTTTTGCAAATATGTAAGGACAACGTACGCCTTAGAACATTAAAACCTGTTTTTGTGCGGTAGATATGGACCGCAAAAAGAAATCGCACAAAAAAATATATATGCAAATTTCATAAATACTTACAAATAACAAACAATTTTGTCGACATACTACAAAAAACTTCTTTTATGCGACGGAGTTGGACCGCATAAAAAAGTTGCACTTAAAAATTATGTCAATTACTTAAGAAATTTAGGAAAAAATACTTCCAAACAAAATAAATAATTAAATTCCACATGGAAACATTTAAAAAACATTTAATTTCTCATTGTATACATGGAGAAATTTTCAAAATGCTCATACATAAATCGCTACTAATCATCGCAATTCAAAACGCTAATTTTCTTCTAACTAATTTGAACTAATTCATCGCTTATGAATTAGTTCAAAATCGCTTTCGTCACTTGAAGTTACAATTTCAATTGATTTATTTTTGGCACCATACAGTAAGTGATAAGTTTTTGCGACGACGGTCGGTTGGTCAGTTGCTTGTGAACGTGACTATAACCAGAACTGCATGATCGAAGCTCTTTTTGGAATTCCAACATCCTTCAGAATTGGTATCTATTTTAAGAAAATGCTTTTCCGATTTGTTGTAAAACTGGATTCCAGCATATATTGTGTCCACTCTCAAAGAATCTGGTTCTTCATGTCCGTCTTCATTATCTATCAAATTATTTATAAAGTCACTGTCGTTAAAAGTTTCGTCTTCTATCAAGTGCGTGCTGCTAGTGCGTTGTGAAAAACCAATGGAACGTGAATTGCAGAGATACTGGTTGTAACCAATGAACAGAGAGAGTGTCTCGAAGTGTTTGTATATACATTGGTAAATAAAATTAGAGTGGTGTCAATACCGTTGAAATTCATACACCGCATTAAAAAAAAAGATCGTACAAAAATAAAATCACAAAAACAAATTGCACAAAATTAAATTCGCATAAGAAAACAATCGCACAAAAAAGGTTATACTGTATTTAACTGCTTTTACAGATGTAATAAAAGAGATATTTGAATTTTTTTCAACTGACCTACTTCTTTTGGCTTCAACTAGCATTACAAAATTTATTCGTGTATTAGATTAGAATATTTAGGCTTAATGTTTATATGTATACTGTATACACAAAATAGAATTGAGAAATTGACTCAAACAGGAAAATTCTAAAGTGGTTAAGTGTACGTACTTGCTCATTAAACATTTTGCACAATGTCAATGTCCATTACTTCTCTTGTACAGCACTGATATAGTATGCAATATATATCAAATAATAAGTGAGGGAGAATTATATATTGACGTCGCAGAGAAAAAGGAACCTAAAGGCTATTAATGAAATACATCTTATGTCACCCCCTCCCCAAACGACAACACCACGTCAACGAGAGGACTTTGAGCTCAAAAAATGTAACGTGTATCAGCGCCCTCTACATGGTGGGCTTCAGAGGCACTAGAAATCGAACCCTCGACATGCTTCACAAGTTCATGACCACAACCACTAGGCTACCACAGCCTTATCAAATCAATTAAATAACGATAGAGCGTTATAGATGGTTGTGGAGAGGATGTATCATCAAAAATATAGGCAAAATATTGACCTGCATGAAGAGAAGAAAACTTACAAAGTGACTGCTTGCATGACCAGCATTATTTTTTCCACCAATCAATCCTTGGAAAGATGTGAATGAACCAGCTTCGCAAGAATATAGTGATTGAGAATAGATCCTAAGCAATCGTGATAGATTAATCTCCGTGATCTAATAATCAAAAATCAATTACAAATATTCAATAAGAAAAAAATAACTTCTAGTAGTTCTACTATGAATCGAGAAGCTAAAAAATGAGGTTGAAAAAAAGCAGTGCTTCTCAAACACTTCTATTGCTTGCGATCCAATTTTCAATCATTATGTTCATCGCAAACTCCCCCCCCCCCGTCTCCATACAATGATATTATATAGAATGTAATAATAATGTACTATGACGTAAGGTTACAGTACGACACTAATTAAAAACCACACAAATTAACAAAATAGTATTCAATTTTGTATATAATAAGCCCATGGTAGTCACTATGGTGTTTTAAACCTATTTATAACTTAGTATTGATAAATTAATTATCAAATACATTGTGCAGCTGATACATTTATAAATATATTATATCAATATAAATGTGTCAGAATGTATTTTGTTTTGCTTCTTTTCAAATAAATTGATAATTTCTTAATCTAATTTAGACGTTTCGATCCAGGTAGGGTTCTCACGCCCCTCTAGGGGGGGCGCCCCAAAGTTTGAGAAAAACTGGGTTAAAAGTTATTGTGCGATAAGAAAGTCTCTAGATAATGGGGCTAACTCCCTCGCAAAAAAAGGCTTATTTACCTAAGACCATACAGACTGGCTATGACAAAAGATCTTGTGGTCAGATAAATCCAGATTTACTTTCTTCCAACTTGATGATCGCTTCGAAGTTGGAATAGAAGAACATGTAGCATTCCCCCTATCGTGCATTACAATCATTGAAATCATTCTGTTAGGAGGTTTGTTGGTATGGATATGGTTCATCACAAAGATACAACAATAAGTTGAAGTCTCTTGAATATGCAAGAGGTTTAAGTGACCATTCTGCCTATTAAATTATTATTTCTTTTCCAAAACAACAGCTCGCATTGTACAAAACTGGTTCCAAGAAAACAAAGATTCGATGATGTACTTGATTTGTCATCCGAAAGTTCCTGACTCAATCTCACTGAGAATCTGTGTGATATACTCTACAGAACATTAAGAAATTAAAGGAATTTCCCTTCAGAAGTTGAAGATATTGGTAAAATTTGATGTTATTGTGATAAAAATTATATGCGACAAGACATTATACAGTTTTATTGAACGAAACTCTCACGGTGGAGTTTCTTTTATTTTATTTCTGATGCTGAAAATGTGTGAAATACGTTAGATGTGTAAAAAGAAATATTTATAGCTGATGTTTTAATTTAAAATATCAGAAATAAAATTACTACTTTTCAATTGTCAAAATCCTAGCAAAATGTTAAAAATTTTATAGCGTAACAGAAAGGGAAATTTTCAATAAATTTCAATTTAAATCCATCAAAATTGCCTAGCTTCAAATCGCTGAAAATGTGAAAAATTTATAGCATTTATTTGATAAATGAACTATATTTTTCAGAACATACTTAAAATTTAAACGTTTTTCATTAAACCTACACATATCATTTATACCGAAAATTACAAAAATAAATGTTAATATGTTTAATAAGTGTTTTATCATGAAGTATTTACGATTTGTTTCACAAACTTACTATTTCAGTGAATTTTTACAATTGTTCAAAAATTGCTTAGAAAGTCCACACTTCAACATGCGTTTCCAAGGAATTGTTATATAAACTGTATTATTTTTTGTAAATAGTGTTTAGTTGAGACGTTTTATTTGTTTCCAGTTTAAAAATAAGCTAGCTGTAAGCATGGGAATAGAAAAAATATTAATGTGAAACAAAAATATTTGAGTACTTTTGAAAAATAAGAGCACACACATTTAGTTGATAAATTCGCTTTTCTCCAGGACTTTTAAGGTCTAACAAAGTAAATTTTTATGAAACTACTTAAGAAAAACTACTTAAACTTATTTATGTGGAATATTTGACATATATAAAGGTTTATTGGGTCAGAAAATCACGCACAAAATTACTTCCATTCATACTTATTTATGCGTATGTGCACCCTTAAATGAATAAATTATCTCGTGTAATATATTTGCACTTAATATCTATATTTAATATAATTAAAATTTATTTTTCTGCAAAGCGCAAACAAATCAACAATTTTGAATCATATTCTGTCACTTTTAGAGTCTCATTATCCATGTTATGTTTTACATTAAAAATCAATAGAGCTGCGATTCATTGCTATGATACAAACTATAACACAAAAAGTTACAAATGGAAAGGAATAACATAAGCACGTAATGATCGCAAGAAATATCCGGCATCTTATCCTTGTGTCAACGATTGTTCTTTTCTGCCACCTCCCTCTGCATTGCACCATCTCTGGGACGCCAAGAACAAGATGCACTTTGCCATCAGTTTTTCTTTTTCAGACGCTAACACACACAAAGGAAAAGAAATTCCGCAGCTTTATTGCCTTCACATAAATCTGCTTCATTGCCTCACCATTATAGGCTTGTGGGGTGGGCCACATTCCACCAATGAGCACTTTCCAACTCTTTAAGACCCTTGGTCAGGAAAGAATTAATGGAAATTCATCTGACCAACTATGTGAAAAATTGTTCGGGAGACGTTTTTGTTGTCCCCTATCAGCTGTACACACACCAACGCTCTTTTGTTGTTGGAGCACATTTTATGGAAAGCTTTTCCCAGCAGTGTTTAGTACCAGAAAGAAGTATTGTTTTGATCTCTACGTCCCACACAACAATTTATCTCCACCATTCATGAAAGCTCCTTATCATTGGGGGTTTAATGGGCTTTACAGGCATTAGGAAAAAGGAAAATTGAATATGTTTGGTTGCTTAATGATGGCCCATATTTTAAAGATGTTTCGTTTCTTGTTTACTTTTTCTAAGAAAAGAAATGACTCAATTTATTTTCATTCCATTTAAAAATAAAATTTTAGTGAGTACATTTCAAAATTAAATCCCTCAAAAATCAGACTATGAAGTAATTGGGGTTTAAATTATAATAAATCTCTAACATCTTGGAATTATAAATAATTCAAAATGTGTAATTACAGGTTATTTGCCTAAATCAGGGCATTTAAATTTATAATGATAAATAGTTTTTGATAGATATTTTCTTTTTTTTTATTTCTGAAAAAAAATATTGCTTTTATTATAATTTCTCCAAGAGAATTTGAAAATTAGTTCTAAGAAAAAAGGACAAAATTAATGTTTTAAATTTTATTTAAAGTAAAATAAGATGTGTGTTAAGCAATGAATTCGTCTTTTTACTGAATAGCTATTATTACAATCGCTTAAAATTCTTCTCAATTATTCAGTACATGCTGCATTTTAATATCATACCAATCATGATATAGCAAACACACATTATAACGTATTATATAAAGGCCATTCTGAAACCATTCTCGTAACTATTATAACTACTGCAATAAATGTGCTTCTGCTGATTAATCAAGATTGGAGTACTGAAAAGGTGGAAGATTTTAGAAAAAAAAATTCCATCACTTTAAATTGGCAACGAAGTACCATTAGAGAAAAATATAACGATTATCGAAACAGAATAAAAAGTTAATTAACATTAATGTTTTGAATTTTCTTGGAATATTTCCGGTATAAAATTGGTGAAAAATTAAGAATTCAGAAAGTAGTCTTAATAATACTATTCAAATTTACAACAAGAGTATTGTGATTGAAAAAGAAATATTTATATAAAAAAATTATCATCTGTGAGAAAAAATATTTAAAATAGACAATTTTCAGCCACCTTTTGTTAAGTGACTAAGTACTTTTAATGGCTTTTCTTTTTGATTAGAATATTCTGTATTTCTCAAAATAATTGATTCTGTATTCAAAATATCATTAAAATTTAAAAGTTTTATCAAAGCAAAAAAGATTTAAAATATATATATTATGTTTTTTTAAACTAAATCTGGCTACGGACTTTAAAATTATTCCCATTAAAATTTAATACTCTCAAAATCTTAGTCAGAAAAATAATTTTGAATTTTTTCTTTAAAAAAACAGCACAAAAAATTTGTTTTTTCAAGATTTTTTAATTAAGAATAAAATTTAGTTTGTCATATTTTTAATTTTTAATTGAGATTAAAATTTAGTTTGTTATATTTTTAATTCTTAATTGAGATTAAATCGAAGTAGAAACTAAGAAAACATTATTTTAAATCTGAAGTAAGAAGACATTTCAACACATACATAAAAAAATTGAGACAAACTTTAGTTATTTAAAAATTTTAAATTTTTTAAGGGGACATTGTACGATTTATCTTCATGTAATGGTTATCATGAATTTTTGATTCCCTCTACATATATTTATAACTATAACAGTTTCTGAACTCAAAATAACACAAAAAAGTATTAATTTTTCATAAAAAATGCGTGACTTCCTTTTTAAAAATTCATGAAGTTGCTTTAAAATCCTACTGTTCCCAGGATAAGCGATATATACACGTGGAAATTGATTTTCTAGTACCACAAATTATGTACAACATATGATGATATGGGTTTTATGATATTCATAAAATACTTTTTTACGAATACTTAGTGAAAATTCCAAGAAAAATGTATAAATTCACAATTATTGATCTAAAAATAAGTATTGCTTCGATTCAAAAATGTATACCAACTTTTGTTACATGTATTAATAGTAACAATGAGAAAAAATAACAAAACATTTTGCACAAAGGTATACAAACCCTGCATTTTAAATGATGATATACCAGCTATTTTTTTTCGAGACAAATTAGTTGAAAATTTTTACATGCCACTGAGATGTGAGTACAAACCAAAATAAAAGTTATTACAGCTCAGGTTTTTTAACCGGTTTTTGTCAATTGAACCATATTGTTCTCTACTCTTAAGGTATCCGACTGGTTGCGACAACCTTTTTTTTTTTTAAAAAAAAGGAGATATAGGGATTTTTTTGTTATTTTTAGATTTGTTAAGAGCATTTTAAGAAAAATGTGCTAAAATTAAGAAGAGAAAAATATATTATTGCTACTAGAATGGGCAAAAATAGGTAAAAATTGACAAAAAATAGCATAAACGCGGTCCATTCTGTACCAAAGGTTTATGAACAAATTTTCAATTTTTTAAATTTAATGTGTTGCTATATTATTCAGTTTTGAAATTACCTTCAGGATAAGTGATATTTTCTTTCTTACAAAGACTAGAGCACTTTATCTCAGCTATTATACGATATTGCTTTAAAAAAAAGAGTGATTATATTCACATAAGGGACTGTAAATTTTGTAATAAAACAGTTATTGATAAATCTGAAGGTTAAAACAATTCTACTATTATACAGAGCTTACAGAAAAAATTACAGTTAATTATGTTCAAAACTTTTTGAGCAATCGCTGACCCCCATTAGATTATATTTTTTAAAAAATCACATTTCGAGTAAAACGCGTTTTAAAGTATGACATCTTGGTTAAAGTAATGGCATCTGATTTTACTAAAACACTTGTAGTTTTTGTTCTAGTGAACGGAAAGGAATAAACTTGGTATTTTTATAAAGCTAACAAGATGGCCCATAAAACAAAAACCTTATAAAATGTGTGAATTTTTGGCAAAATTCACAATTTTAGGGTAGTCGGGTACTTTAAGAGAAAATCTATAGGATATAAAACAATATATAAATTTAATTCACACAAATTTTCGAGAACACATTTTTAAAATCCTAGATTTTAACAATTGAGCTCCACACCTCTTTTACAGTAGGGGATTTAAATTATATCCTCCAAAATCGAATCGGCATTTGGGCACCATTAATATTTTATTATCTGAGCCCAAAACAAAGTTTTCTTTTAAACGGTTCCCCACTCTTCAAAACAGCAGTGAATTGTTAACAGTAGACTACCTATTTCAAAACCATCAGTCATGTTATAACCTCCCTTATTTTTCCTTTAAGGGGGAGGAGGGTATTTTTAGGGAAGCAGCTGGAATTGACGGGGTATATCGTCCATCATATAAAGGACTGAGCTACTTTTTTTTTTCGGGAATGTAATGTGTATTATTTTTACGTTAGCGTGTCTGGCTACACTCACTACTGTTTTCTCTCATCCCATGTACGTGTTTGACGTGAGAATCAGTAGATTGTAATGTTGTACTTTCTTATATTTTCATTGACGCATCAGTTTGTTCAAGACGTGACATTGTTCCATGTTCCTAACGAGTTAGTATATATCGATATTATTTTTTCTCACCAAAGAATCACGTGTTTTATTCTCACTTTTACTTAAGCTGTACACTTTATGTGTTTAGTGTAATTGGAGTACACTGAATATACTTAATGTATTTAACACGAGAATTAAACGTATACCGTAAAAGGCTTAAGGTATCCAACTACCCGTAAATTTTGAATTTTGGGAAAAAAATGACATTTCTTTTTTATGATTGCACTTTATAAACAATCTTATTAGCTTTATAAAAATATCACATTTATTATTTTCCGTTCACTAAAACATAAACTACAAGCTTTTTAGTAAAAGCAGATGCCATTACTTTAAGCAAGATGTCATACTTTAAAACGCGTTTTACTCCAAATGTGTTTTTTGAAAATGCTCAAATTGGGCCAGTTGTGATTGCTAAAAAAGTTTTGAAAATAATTAACTGAAATTTTTTGTGTATGTTCTGAGTTACAATAGAAGTGTTTTATTTTTCATATGTATCAATCACTGTTTTATTACAAAATTTACAGCCCCTTATATGAATATAATCACGGTTTTTTAAGCAATTTCATATAATAACTGAGGTAAAGTGCTCTAGTTTTTGTAAAAAGAAAATATTTCTTATCCTGAAGGTCATTTAAAGAAATGAATCGTATAGCAACACATCAGAATTGAAAAATTTAAAATTTGTTAATAAACCTTTTGGTACAAAATGGGCCGCGTTCATGTAATTTTTTGTAAATTTTTACCAAATTTTACATTTTAGTAAAAATAGTTTCTTTTTCTCTTCTTAATTTTAGCATATTTTTCTTAATATGTATTAAGCAAATCTAAAAAGAACAAAAATAAATCTTCATATCTCCATCTTGTTAAAAAAACGTTGTGTCTACCAGTCGGATACATTAAGCATATTTTACTGTAGGCATATTACTGACAAAATAAACATTTCTTCAATAATCGATAATTAAATCAATTGCATTAAACTGAGAAAAAAATTAAATGGTCAAAGTTTAATTTAAAATAATAGTTTAAACATCCATTACTTGTGACTTATAAGAGATACTTCAATAAATAAATTCTTAGTATCCCATAGTTTGATGCGGTTAAATATTGAAAGATTGCTTTTCTAGAAGAATTTTAAATGTCCAAGCCAACATCTGAATAATTCAAAAAGTGGAAACTCATATTAAACATAGCTTGATTTAAGGCAACCTTGACGTGCACTAAAATGAATGGAGTAGCAATTTATTGTGAGTAACCAACATAATTTTTAGAGCTTACTTCTAATTTAAATATAAATAAAAGTAAACCATTTAATAAGCCATATATTTATTGCATTTACAGAATTTAAATAAAAATAAATATTTACTGTAAGGTGCCCACTGTTGCTTTTTATTTTTATAATTATTATATATTTACTTTTTCAATTCAATTTTACTTCTCTTTTGGTGAACCCATTGTAATGTATTAAAGATTTTAAGTACAAATACGAACGTTAAAGAAAAGTGCAATTTTAGTTTAATACGTAATTAGTTTCTTGCACGGGCACACGATTATAGATTTTTACTGTAAAATATGGTTTACTTAAACAGGAATAACTCTAAAAAATATTATAATCTATATTCGGATTAAACTTTAAGTCGACTATGTAGACACAAAGGATTATCTAAGTTGCCATTTTCAAGTAGTTACTTATATTTCTTAGCATTTCCTATTTAATTCTTTTGATAAAGAAACGATGATCGAATTTTTTTAAAGATTAGAGTCTATGAAACAATTTATTTAAAAAAAAATATTACTTTTCTAGTTTTTTTATGGGTGTATTTCTGACATTCTGAGAAATCTTAAGCTATTAACAGTTACAATAACAAGGTCTGAACGTCTCTTAACTATCATTATATCATATTAAATAATAATTTAGGTTAAAAGTGAATCCACACAAGATTCTTGTAATTAAGTTTTTAAAAAAAATAAATAATTAAAAAACTGTTAGACAATTATGAATTATGTCTAAAATATTTTGATTAGTGGGGTCACGTGAATGGATTAAAGAAATGTAAACATACAATTTCAAATTGAAACAATTAGATTCAACTTATTCCAAGAGTACCACGACTTCACAATTCATGTAATGAAATATAATTCATTTTATATATCAAAAAGATTTGAAATGTTGAAGAATGTTTAATGAAACTTAAATTAATTTCATAATCTTGAATTCGCTTCCAGTACCTGGCTAACTGCATTCAAAACCCACATTTAAAGCTATATAATAATGTCTGCAGGAAGAAAAACATAACAAAACTGAGATGGATATCCTGATCTAAAAATAAATTCCTTTAAATGAATATAATTGAAATAATTGTGCAAATCATTAATTCTATTCACTCTAGTCTAGTGCCGTATTCTTAAATTTTAGATATTTTTGTAAAACCACCAGATAACAAAAAATGCACCAATACATGCACGAATATAAACTTGCCAAAATTTTAAAAAGCAGAACGTGAAGTATTTGTATTTGTGTGTAAAACCTGAACATAATTTAGTTTTACCGTACTTTGCTTTTGTCATAAATACTTACCAACTATGCAGTATAATAAAAATTATTTTTCTTACGAGCTTTTCTGTATTGGATTGACAAATAATTTTGAAATTTCAGTCTTTTCCCCCCATTGCATTATGGTTTCGTATAATGGGATTCTGCTTAACTCAATGATATTCAGTGTTATAATGAGTATTAAATGAAAATAAAGAAATTTATAATAATTTCTCAAAAGTTTCTTCTATAATATTTTTCACAATACATATTTATTTGTTAACTTTACATCACATATACAAAATTAAGTGCTTAATATGTGCAGCACTACATGAATGGGAATATCTGAGCTTGTGACTGAGCTCCTTCAACTAATTGTACTTTTGGGGAATTTCTGGTTTTTAAAAATCATTTTATTATGAAGTCCCGTTTTTCGAAGAAGAAAGCTTGATTATGTTAATTAAGACTGCTATATATTCTAGGTTTTCAGGTTAGAGAAAGAGATAGGATAGACTGCTATTGGAGCAGAGATTAATCAACTTGAATGTGAATCGTGGATATTTAGTATTTGCTAGTTGAATTACTTAAAGTGACGAACTGTCACTGAGACTAAATGCAGATTAGATAGCTAAGAAGTCAAAGTGGTCGCCTTAAATAAGTGTGGTTAGTATTGCAGTTTTCTAATATCACGCTTACCTCGTTTATTGTCTACATAGGGATTTAATTGGGGACATCTCTTAGATTAGATTGACTGAATTTGTGTGGGGATTAATATTGTGAATAAATTAGATTGTTTTGTTAAGCTATGGTTAATGTTCCTTCCAATCTTCCTACACCTTTAGGCGCACAAGCAAGACTATTACAAGCTTACTAAAAGCCTAAGAAAGTTGTGAAGGTTGGCTTAAACAGGGTGCAACAAAATTAAATTTATCAAATAAAGATTCTAACATCAAATGAAAAACAAAACTTCAGAGTGTTCATTTTTATAAAGATGAACTACAATTTCTATTTTAAGAAACATTGTGAAGTATTTTTTTTTAATTTTACAAATTAAGTCTATTCTAATATATCATATTAATACTTGGAAACTTACACAAGAAAACTATTATTGTATTTTCATATATATATTATATATATATATATATATATATATATACTGTTTTGTAGTTTCTTAAGTTAAATCTCGTATATTTTTCAAATTTCCTACTAGAGAATAAACATTTATTTCCTCAAGTGATTATGATACTTCGAAAATTTTCCATCCAGTTAATAAATGCATCCAAGTCAAAACTCAGATAATGCAGATCAAGAGATTTATAAGCCTTTAAGCTTTATAATTTGGATATTTTTCACGCTGATGATATACCAATCTAGAAGAGAACAAGCAACGCTCGCAGAAACAAATAACAACAAAATACCGTTAATTAAAACTCTTTTAAACATACAATCTTTGAACATAATATAAATTTCTAGACTCCGAGTAAAATTACTTAGCACTTTTTTCCACCTAAAAAGTTATTGTTGTCTTTGCTGGCGAGAGGAGGAAGAGCAACAATACACTCCCTCCTGCTCTCTTTCTGCAATAGATCTCACAATTGATGGAACCAAAAAGAATGAAAAGTAAAAAAAAAAGAATATCTCTGGCAAGATGCCGAATGCCTTGAAGCAGAATGGTAGTTTGCGAATAATGAGAAGACGATAACGGATGACTGAGCAATTCTTGAATGTGTGGAACAATTTTCTTACTTCTTATTTTAGGAGTTACTATTCTACAACTAAGACGTTTGAGTAAGCTTACAAATCCCAGCGTAGAGAAAAATTGTTTTTGTTTGTGAAATCTGATAGTTTTCGAAGAAGCATATAAACATTTCATTTAAATCAGATGTATTCGTGCAATAAAACGATGTAATGGAATTAGTGTCGCGTGTTAAGTAACCCATTTTTATTTTTCTTGCTTTTTTCAGTTGTTATTTCATTAATTAGCCGTCGAATATCATTGTAATTTCAATGGGGGAGTTTTTATCCTAATTTAGATAGCTTGTAATGTAACATTTACACACACATACAATCTGTTTTCTATAATATCTATTAAAAAATTAAAATTGGTGTCACATTTTTACTGACACTAAATACATTAATCAGTCATTTGTATTATAATCTTGAATGACACTGACTTTCAATTAATGAAATTTTATTAATTATGTTCACAGTTTGTTCCATTACCACTTCCACGACTAAGGGAACATTTTCCTCGTTTTAAAATTGGTGAGAGTCGTATTTAATTATAACCTTAGTTGCTTTTTTATTAAGAATGTCATAAATAAAACATATGCCAAACGCATTTAGGTAAACGGGAATATTTAGAAAACGACTATCAAAATCAATTGGTGTCAATAATGAAACACTAGGGGGATGTGCTCTTATTATTTCAGTTTATTGTGCTATGTAGCAATATATTACTGGGTGCTCTCACATGTTATGTTATTCGGTTAGTGTATCTTTGTACAATAACATAGTAAAATTCGACAAATAAAAAAGTCTGATACAGACAAATAATTGTGTGTATTTCTATTATGTATTTTTCATGTGACTTATTTATTTTATGTATAAAACTAAAATAGTGTTAAATACTAAAATTTACTGATACCTTATGCTCTCGTATGGTTAATTTTTTTCTAAAATATGTTAAACCTTTACAAGTTATGCAGTCGATATTTCTAACGAAATAGTCTTATTGAAAGCGGGCCTGGTTCAAATATCTGGCAAAATCTCTTTTCTTAACTGCATTCTGAGCTTCTTTTGGTTCATCAAAAATCCAGAATGTCAATATCTTCACCGAATTATTTTATTCTCTGACGGGAGATATATGAATTTCTTCCTTTTCTTTAAAATTCGAATCACAAAGAAAAGCAATTTATATTATTTCAAATGTCCAACGACACATGGTAGTACCCTTCATTGACAGAAAGGAAAAGTTATAAACAAAAGTCCCGTCAAGTTAAGAGGAATCTTTTCTTTTTTAAATTTACTCTAATGGATAATTACTTGTAAAAACAATGAGAGCTTTTTTGTTTAATAATAACTAGGAGAATTTTTTTTTTTTGAAAAAGGGGAAAAAATCTTAGAAAAACAACACACAATTCTGAATTTATCTTGAGAAACTAATAATTACAATGTGTTTTATCATTCTTTGTTTTGCACTAAGATTTTCAATTATACAATGCATTTGTAATGTGCTTTAACTAAGCTTTTCTATGCTTATTTAAAATACATTACAAATTCAGTAGTGTTTTTTTTTCAAGTCATTACTAGTTTCCCGTTATTTCTTTAGACAAAAAACCCCTTTAAGTCTGCATACGATAGTCTATTGCAGATATAAACACCTCATTCACTAATCCTTTTAGACCACATAAGTAAGGGATTCCACGTGTACTTAACCTCTTTTAGTCCGAATGACCCAAATGGCTAACAGATGCAAGAGCTGTCATGGGCATCTTAAGCCTTATTTTCTCGCTTGATCCTAAAGAGCAAACGGCCTCACGTAAGTCCTTAAAAAAAGAAAAAAGGACAAAAAAAAAGGGGGCAGCAAAAAAGAGTACGAAAAAACAGTAGACAAGGACATTGTATTGCCTTTAATACGAGTCAAAGATGAAGAAGGGAATAGCCTTAAGAAATGTCATGACGTAATCAGCTTAGGGTTGAGATGTTCGCCGGAAGCTGCAAGGGCTCACAAGATTTGTTAGGAAGTAAGTAATAAAGACGTTAAGAATTGAGAACTTAAGCGTGGGTTGTTTTCTGCTTAGTTTGATTTCACTAATACCCATTCTTACAAAAGAAAGAAATAATTTAGAAAAAGGAAGTTAGGTACATGGAACTTACTTCCGTTAGATGGTCCAATGGACACTTCTTAATTTATGTATTTGAAAAATTGTTTTTTTTTAAAGTTAGAAATATGTGTAGGTTGCTTATTTCATTAAAGAAAAGTAATTTAAGCAAATATTTTATATTAACATCACAACCTTGACAAACAATGTATATTTGTCCAATACAAAGATAGTAAATCGGTGGCTTTAAATTTGTAATTCGCGATGAACTAAATTTAAAAAAAAAAACAGCTTCTTGACGAATAATTACAAAGACAAGCACTATTATCCAAAACTGCAGTTAACCACGTGAGTACTTTGTAACCACTAGTGCAGTGGTCTTCAAAATTTTCAACTCACTATAACTTGAAGGTGCTTTCATGAAACCCCTATAACTAGAAAATGTTTTCGTGGAACCCTATTCCATACACATGCTTAGAAGAATAAATATCAAAGTAATATTTAAAGTAGATCAACATGTTATAGGTACTTTATGTAAAGGTAATTTAAAGAAATATTGCATTTATTATTAAGGGGGTCACTTCACGCAGCCTTTTCCCTATCTCCATAATGTTAAAAATGACTAAATTTAAGGAACATTTTTGAAAAACTGACAAGTTGTACAGTCATGAATTTTTTTGTAGATTTATTGTATTGTTTTTATTATTTTAATGAGAGCATTTTTCAAATTTTTGATGAGTTTTTTTTTAAAAAGTTCATATGTGGAGTAACACGTCAAATTTTTAAAACGATGAAAATTCTTGTACATTTTAATCCATAAAATTTTTTTGAATAATTTTTTTGACAAAATCTCTCATTAACATATTTATTTGTATAGTGTTAACACAAGTGCAAAGTTTCAAATCTAAAATTAAGTAGTTTTTTCAAAAATGTTCCATTTGTGTTGAAATTTACACTTTTTAGAAATAGTGATTTAAAGTAAAAATTTACTATTAACTAATGCGTACCAGAACCACAACTTGGATTCCAGGTATCATCTGCAAGATCATCTTCTTGTCGACATTTTAATTGTTTGTTTTTAATTCTAGCTTCTTTGGTTCATTGTAAAACTGCCTATTTCGCTTTCTTAATATGCACATGATCTACTTCTTCAAACGCTCGACATATGTAAAATCCAGGTGTTGAATGTTTAATACATCTAAAACTTTTAATTTGGTAATGAAACCTTGATTATATAAAAATGTAGCTTCATATACTCCAGATTTTTTAAGTTTCCAATTGTATAAAAACAGTTTTTGGAACTATAAATCAAATACGCTTTAAGCTTTCATTGAAATTTTGAGTTTTACCTAAATAAAAGTTTTAAGAATAGAGAGATCTCTAAATACTTTTTTAAGCAATTGCAAATTATAATAGGTGAGTTGTGGTTAAGCTTATATGTGTCACCTTTCAGTATGAACCTATTATATTCACACCGCGAATCATATCCCACGGGGCATAAACCCTGTCGTAGATTCAAATCTGTGTAGAGTTTATGAAAAATATATAGCCCAAATAGTTTGCATCATGGCTGACAAGTTTTCTGAGTTGCTTCGAATAGCCACACAAAACATAGTATCTTTGCAATTTGTCTATTCCTGCATCTGTCAATCTATAACAACCTCCTAGAGATTTTTTTGTCCACAAACTTTTTGCCTTTAAATTTTTATTTTAATGCCTTGCCATGTCTCCATCCTTTTCTCAACATGACCACTATGTTTTAATGTTGACATCTTTTTAAGGTTAAGATTCTAAAACTGCTTTGTTTGCTTTAAAGTCCTAATCACCCAAATATTTTGTCGTACTTTGTAAATCGTAATTTTTGTGCCGTGCCTCTGAGCAATGGAAGATACAAAGTGCACCTTCAACTTCCATTCCCCTACTACTTCCGAAGTAATTTGCCGAACACTCAATGTTATGTACATTGCCGTTAAAATTACATGAGCATTTTTTCTATAGTATTTCGGCATCAACAACTTTCCCAGTGTTCACACTAACTGCTGTAACAACACCATTCAAAGAAACATGACCCCTTTTTTGCCAAATACCATAGACAAACACTGGTACATTAGGACTTGCATTATTAAATGGTATTATTTCGGCAGCAGCTAATACCATAGGCTGGTTACTTTTTGTGTCGTGTTATTTAATGCCCCCCTCCCCATGCATGAACTCGTAAAACCATTTTTGTGTGTTTGGAGGGGACAATTCATAACTCTACAAAATATTATCGCAGCTGCTTCTCTTTTCCTTTAAAAATAATAGCATATGAAAGCCCAGTGTTTAATTCGTATAATTTTGTATCTTTTTTGATTAACTACTCTTTTAGTAAACCTGGTATTAAGAAATATTTGAATAACACCACAACAGTCACAACATGTCAACAACTTTAAAACCAAACTTTGGATTTAAGGTTTAATTTAAACTTTTTATTATTAAACCAAGGCATGTTAAAAATGTTTTTGATGGAAACAATGTTTCCATTAGCAGAAATTCGTAATATTTCAAAAGGTAAAAAATAGCATGTCAGTTTCCAGAAAAGTAAACAGACAGCTACAATTATTCACTTCACTTCTTTGCTGAACAAGTTACGGATCAAAATAAATCATTTTAATCAATTTAAAATATTTGATGAGGCTGAAAAGTAGCAAGTGTCTTTTGTTTTGATATGAAAGGGGCGTGGTAATCAGCTGTTTTTGGGTTTGAGAGATGTAAACAAATTTTTTTAAAAATATAAAAATACTTCTAATTTAACTAGAACAAAAATTTAAATGGTATTAGAAAGAAAAAGAGTGCGTATTTTATTTTTCAATCAATATTGAAAAATCGATTTTTGGATCGATTTTTGTGAGGTGACCCCCTTAAAATGCAATCTAATTTTTTAGTATAATTTACTCATTAATAAAGTTAATTTGTGATCCAAATGTCATCTACCCATGTATTATACTTGGAAACTTTTTTCATACAAAATGTCTAATTCTATGTCTATTGAGATCAAATGAAATCGCATTACATGTTCTAAGTTTAATTTGTTTTTGTTGCTGTTTACGTTGAGAAATATATTTCACTTAAGCAGAATGATCTGAATGACAAAATGTTTATAGCTGTGTGAGGAGTCCCGTTTAATTTACATTACGGAGAATTTTCACCCTAAAATTTAGAAGCTCTTTTTGCTTAAATTTAGATTTTAACATAAACTCTGTTGATATATGGTGCTTCTTTTCTTTCCTCATAGGTGTTGTTTTCCACAAATGTGAAAAAAGGCGGGATTTCCATAAGAAAACAATTTGGTTTTCAAGACTTTGTGCTAATTAACAAGTGTAAAATTATGTCTTGGAGCCCGAGATATTAAACAATAGAATACTCACAATCTAGTAGGATAAATATATATATATATACGAGGGCTATTTTTTAAGTGAGGTCCGTTTGTTTTTTAACAAATAACAACAATATTTTGTTTCAAAAAATCTTTAAGAATTGTACATATTTTTGCCTATTTTTCTACATAAGTGCCTAGTTTATTAATATACATATACTTTAAAACCAAGTTTTGAAAATGCTCTTCAAAGAAGTCTGCCACCTGGTCGGATAGCTAAGAGTTTACGGCCGCTTTCACTTCTTCGTTGTCACTGAAGCGCTTCGCACCAAGACTGTGTTTGAGGTACCGGAAAAGGTGTAAATCGTTAGAGGTGTAGGGTCGGTGCTGTATGGTGCATGGTCCAAAACCTCTCAGCCAAAAGATTCGATTACGTCTCGAATCGTTCGAGAAGTGCGAGACCTTGAGTTATCGTTGAGTAGCAAAAGACCTTTTGACAGCATGCCTCGGCATTAAGAAGTGAAAGTTGTCGTGAACTCTTGGCTGTCCGACCAGGCGGCATACTTCTTAGAAGAGGGTTTTCAAATCTTAGTTCTAAGGTATGACAAATGCATTAATAAACTCGACAACAATGTAGAAAAATAGGCAAAAATATGTACAATCTTAAAATAAAGGTTTTTTGAAACAAAATATTGTTATTTTTTTAAAAAAACGGACCTTACTTAAAAAACATTCCTAGTATAAAGATAAAATGTTTTCATATTCTTTTACTAGAATATAATAAAAGTTTAAAAAGTATTGCAAAATAAAGTTATTATATATAAATAAAATCTTCAGTTTTTATGAATAAGGGGGGATGAGCTTTAAACTCTTATGAGTGTACAAAGTTCATACAGAATGTGAATCCATTTTGCATATACACTTATAAATTTCTCTTCGATTTTCTTGTGAGACTTGGAACACAGTTTGAAGACCACTGCACTAGTGGATACATGCTATGTATAGGGCAAAATCCCATCGTAACTTCATGTGGATACATGCCTTATTTAGATGTGCAACCAGTGTAACCAGCACATGAAACATAAGGTAGATGTTCTTCTGTTGGGATTGTATAAAATTACAAAAGATAAAAAAAATGTCTTAGTTTTACAAATATTTGTAAAATTGATCAAAATTTTCTTTGGAACAAAAAGCATTTCCAAATGCGTTACATAAACGTTTTATTATTTGTGTTCTATTTCTTCATCATATTCATCACAAATAGATAAATCTGTATCGGAGTTACTGTCGTGATCATCGGTTTCCGGCAAACATTTTCATTCAGCATCCCTTTCATTGACATCTAACAACGATGAAATTGGCAAGAAAAATAAAAAATTATATATACAACAAAAATAGTTGTTCAAATTTTTAGAAAATGAAACGAAACACGAACAAGGTGCGCTTCAGTCAGAGTCAAAAGGAAAAGTGAAATATGCGTCAAAGCATCAAGGACATACTAGAAAGAGCAGTCTGGTAGTCAAGAAGTTAAAGAACACGAAAAATATTAATTTTTAGAAAAAATAATTGATGTATTGAGTCGAAATGTTATCCCCCCCCCAATTGAAGTATAACCTATTGAAACAAGTAGCAATAGGTTATACTTCAAGTAAATAAGAGTAATACTGATTAAAATACAAATGATCAAATCCTATTATCTAATATTTCTAGAATCATTGAAGTAATGATTCTAATAATTTTACGCTCAGTTCATGAAAATTTAGAAGCCTCAAATCGGGAACTGAACTTGAAAGTGTGTGTGTGTGAGTGCTTTAGATGACAGATTTTATATAACAGATTTTTTTCAAACTTTACATGAGGAGTGTCGATATCTCAACCTAATGAAATACTCTATCAGAGAAATGGTTTGAAAAAAAACTGTTCTTTCCTGTATTAGCTTTTTTATGATTATCATTATTGTTGTTAAAATCCAAAAACATCAATAGCTTGACCAAATTCTTATTTTAAGATAAGGTTATATACAATTTTTATACCCTTCCTTTCTGATTTGCAGTTCCCATCTCCACAGAAAGTCTCTTAAAAAAACAATAAGTTTTGTTAAAAAGGACGCTAAAAATGGGTATTATTCCTTATTTATTGACTATTCTGTATTTACTTTATTTTCCTTTAATATGTAATATGATAAATTGTTAAAGTTATTTTTTTCTCTTTACAGGATGGTACGTGTTTCGTAACCGAAAGGAAAATATTAAAGGGCGTGTGAGTTTGGTTTAAATATCAACCAAAAAGTTTTTTCCTCATCTTAATTACTTTCTGAACACCATACGGTTCATCAAAAATCAATTACTTCACTAAACTATTGTTTTCAGTCGAATAGAAAGGGAGGGGGGCGTAAACAATTTTTTTTTATTATTTCTAACTTACTTTTTACAGCAAACGTTCCACCATTCAGAAAGTTAATAATGCATCATCTTATTTTATTGACTGATAATACATGATTAGTGGCAATCATCCATAAGAAAAGGCAAAAGGCCTTAAAATTAGCCCTAGGAAATTTGTAATAAATTATACTTAGGTAAAAGGAAAGTTAACGTAACATGTATTAAATCAAAGCAAGGAAATTTTTTAAATTTTCTCAAGATCCTTTACATTTTTTTTAAAAAAATCTATATATATATGTATAAAAGGAAAGTGACTCACTCACTTATCACTTTATTTCGGACCTACCAGACCTATAGATGAAATTTGGTAGGCGTGTTCCTTTCATGAAGTAGATAACCGCTAAAGAAAGAGTTTTGCAAAAATTGATATCCAAGGTGGTTAAATGGCGTTATGGATAAGTACTCCCCTTTTTGAACTATTAGACCTACATATTTAAAATTTGGTAAGCATTTTTCTTTTATAGTGTACAGATTCACAACAAAAGCCGTTTTGCAAAAATTGACCTACAAGGGTTTTGCAAGGGGTTAAAAGGGTGTTACAAATAAATATTCCCGTTTTTGAACTACCAGACATACAGACTTCAATTTGCTAAGCGTGTTCCTTTCAGAGAACAAAAAAGGTTTCCTCAAAAACTGAAACCCAAAGGGGTTGTACAGGGGCGTTTAACAAACGGTCTGGAAATTTGGTAGGCGTATTACTTTCAGGGAGTACTGATCCATTACAAAGTAGGTTTTGCAAAAATCAACGCCTATGAAGGATTTCGAAGGGTTAAAGGGATAAAAATACTCTTGTTTTGGAACTATTCGAACCAACCTACTGGAAATTTGGTAATCGTGTACTCGAGTTCAACTTAGAATTGGGTTTGCGGAAAATGTGAAACTAGAATAAAGGAATTCTTGTTATACATTTCAGAAAAAAATTTTAAAGAATTATATAAAACTATTTATTTTTATACATAAATCACTTATAATTATTTTTAAGTATTTAAAAAGGCATGTTTAAAACTATATTATTACGTAGAAAGCAAAATATTTCATAAATGCAGAAGTTACAGATCTTGTAATGTTTAGTATTTGTCAATTTTTTTATTTATTTTTTTTTAACATTTATAACCCCGTGCACCACCGAACGTATAACACGGGGGTAAACAACACAGACAGAAGAAAGGATTACAACACAAACATCCATGCCTTCTCCGGGATTTGAACCCAGTCCTGCGGCACCGCCAGTCAGCTTCACTGACCACTATACCGGATGGGCGGCAGTATTTGTCAATTGAATCAATATTAATGCAACACTTTTTAGCAACACGACAGGTATTGGTGATGGATCTCTTAATTTTGAACCTCGTTTAAGTTGCGAGGACGACACTGAGTTGTCAACCACCGCTCCTAACTATCACGCCAATTGAAGAATATTGAACTTCGACAAATTCAACTTGCATCTGTTCCCTCTACGCTGCTTGTCTTCAGTACCTGGACTCGAACCCGTGATACTCCAGCCAAGAGTTCGTAACCATAAGCACTAGGCCACAACGGCCGCGGTCAAACAGATCGGAGGAAGCCTAATTTGTGCCAAATCTCCAAGCATCAACATAAACGTGACGACATAGAGCCTCATTTTTACTTGCATCATTCAATTAACACCATAAATTAGTGGAAATTCCTCATACAAAAGAAAATAGTTTTCCTACAATAATTTCCTTTTATTTAATAGAAATTAATTAAATAGTACACATCACTTTTCTTTCTGGTATAGATTTATTCGGAAAAGATAATTCACACACAAAAAATACTTTAAATAATGCAGTAATAAAAAAAAATTAAATTTTGTTTAATTATTAGTTTTAAAAATATAAATACAATGTTAAAAAGCCAAATTATTCGTTTCAAAAAACTAAAATTGTACCACTGGAAGGGAAATATTTTTCACAGTTGTAAATGATAAAAGGCCACCAAGCGATATTTAAATATTAAAAAAAAAATAAAAAGAAAACACGAAATTAAATTACTTAGTAAACACAAGGGGAAGATACCAGATTTTATGACTAAACCTGTCATTTTAACATTAGTTCATTAAGGATTAATTTTTTTCTTTGTCAATGGCTTCATCGAGAATCATAAAGGACACTTCATTATAGATTGAGAATTCTTAAAAATTGGATAACAATGTTTCTTTTCCATTCTAAGTTTTTTCGCTTAAATTCTTAATATATTTAAATTGGATACTTTCAATAATAAACAAGATACAATAAAACAGAATTTAATGACTTTTTGAAGCTTCTTTTTAATTTGGATTTCATTTGATTTCAATAACAAAAGGTGTTGCATAGTTACTTGAAAAATGTGTAAATTGTTTTCAAAACTTTTCTTTTAATTATGAATCGGAAGTGCGTGAAAAATTTACACACACGATAATGCTTCCCATCTGTAAATAAATAACTAATTTGATTTTCGCTTAATGCATTTTTATTTTAATTCATGCTAAAGTAGTATACGTCACTTAAAAAATCAACGCTTTATTTATACGGAGTAACAACAAAAATAAATGGGTGATAATTTGATTTAGGAATGCTACGTGTCCAGTTGTTGTTTATGTTCGCCAAGATAGGCGATAACATTACAATATGGTTACCTTGAACATTTTTTATCGTGTAGCAATGTGGTTACCATGGGAAATAACGTATATTAGCGTTATTTTTATTGACTTTTTTTCGCAGTAACCCTATTAATTCCAGATGATTTTAATTCAATTTACTGTAAAATCCGGCGTATAACGAGTACCTATACTTTCAAGCTGTAATTTTTAGTTTTTAGGTATATTCACCATGTAACTCTCACCCCGTTTTTCCCGAAAAAACTTGAAATGCACTTGAGCAATGCTATTATACTTTGAAGTTATTTATTCGAGTAATTATTCCAAACTTTTAGTAAAAAATAGTGTACTTCTAGAACTTCAGACCTTAAGTTCATAAGAAATGTTATTTTTTTTTAAAAGAAACAGTACTTCGATCTATATAGAAGTCTAATTTTTCTATGCTCATTTTTAAAAAAATTTTTGAAGCTCTCATTCTTATACCCTGCGTATAACGCGGCGTATAATATTGCAATCATTCTTCAAACAGCTATTTAAATCTTCTGTTGTATTGTATGCTATTTTCGAATATGGATATTTCTAATAACTTTAGTGAGTACCAGGATATTTTCTTAAAAGAATGAGTGTAGTGCTATAAATCATTGCTATAAATCGCACATTTCCACTTTATATAACTTTTTAATAACCCATTTTTGAACGTTACTTATGCGTTTGATAAAATTCATTGAAGAAACTCGCAGTTCTTAGAATATTTCAAGTTATTAGCACTTACTAGTTGATATACATTGTTAATTTTAACACATATCATGTAATTATTTTATTTATAATATATCAAAAATTATTGTATATAATATTTATTATATTACATCACTAGTAATAATTTTGTTATTTATAATTTTTTTATATGAGCATTATTACATATAATAATATTATATATATATATAACTATATACTATTAAGTTATATATTATAGGCTAATATATATTACATGATATAATTATTAGTATATATAATTTTTATTGTATTATATTGTTATTCATTATTGATTGATATTGGTTACTTTTAATCTATTCCTATATTCTTCATTTGAAAGATATTTCAAAACATTTATGTGTATAATTATTTCTTAACGATTTGTTACCGCTAGGCCACCATCTTGGATTCCATGTAACTCGACAACAAACGCTACTTGACGTGATTCCTTAATCACCACTCCTATATCAAATTAGTTCCATGAAATGTGTTAAGTAAAAATGAAAAATTTGGGAGGGCCATTACAATTTTTCTTTTAAATAAAAGTTGAAATTTTCTTCCAGTGCGTAGGCGTGATTAATCCAGCATAATGTTAATTTAGTTTGATAATTTAAATCGATTTTTATTCTTGAAATAACTATCATTAATCATTTGTAATTATTGTTTAGTTTTAAGAGCATATAAAAACAGAAATTTATTCAACTGAGACGAATGAGTAGTTGATTAAATTATGTGAATTATATATGTTATAGTTCTTTATTACTTTTTCATCATCATGCAGATGCTTCTATTTCTTAGCATAGAATTATATAAAAATCATTTTACACACGTACGTACGTACGCACGCACACAAACCGTAAAAATCCGGCTTAGATCGTGCGCCTATACTTTCAGGCTGCATTTTTTTAATGTTTAGGTGTATTCACCGCATAACACGTTTTTTTTTTCAACGAAAAAATCAGAAATATACGTGTTTATCTTTTGAAGTCATTTATTCGAGATATCGGCCCAAGCTTTTGAAAAATAGAGTGTTTTATATATATATGTGTGTGTGTGTGTGTATGCGCGCGTGTGTGTGTGTGTGTATGCGCGCGTGTGTGTGCGCGCTATACGTGCTGAATTTTAGTTTATACATACTGTAATATTTATGTGCATGTTCTTGCTTATAACTTGTATAAGCCTGATTATCAAATATAATTTAAGCAGGATTTATGTAATATTAATACTTAAAAAGTGTTGATGATGAAGTTACATGCTTTAAAGTAAACCATTGAAAACATCAACTATAAATAAACCGATTATTTAGATTATAAAAACATTTATTCATGATTTTTTTCTTGTTTTACGTTAGAGCATTTGTTTTTTCATTTTTCAAATTAATTTAAAGTTATTTTATTTAAAATATTTTTTAACCTTAAACCTAGGAGACAATTTTTTTCATACATTCAGTCAAATTAGTCATGTGCGTGAATTTTCTATTAAGTAATTCTTTCAACTGAGCACAAGTAATTTTTTAGTTAAATTTCTCATAATTTGAAAGCAATTAAGGTTTTTTTTAAAAAAAATTGGAAAAAAAATATGTTGATAATTTGAAGTTTGTTGATCCAGATTCATTAAAATACGGGTTTGAATAATAAAAGTTTGATTATAAGATACATTGTTTGCCACAGAAAAACCTTTAATGCTGTTTTATGTGTGAAATAAAATAGTTATTGTTTCGTCTGGATGAAGACACAAAGTAACTATTCTAAGTAAAACTACGTGATACAATTATCTGGTTTCAAAAGCACCACAAGACGCAGAAAACTTAGATAAGAAACTATCCAATACCGATACTTCACAAAGAAACTCAAAATATGGTGAGTGAAATTAACGCATACTTATGTTAAGATATCAAAATGCCAGACATCTGCAGCATGCTTTCCAAGAATTCTCTCAGAGAGGAATCTCACTTCCGCTTTTCCTTCCTACTACTAATGCAATTCACCTTATCTCGTAATAATAAGCCCCCACAAACGAAAACGCGAGCTCTCTCAAACCTTTTCTTTTAATCGCACAGCTTCCAACACTCCTTTCTCTCTGTTCTTCCTATTAGTATTCTACCTCGTTGCTTCCCATCCCTGGACTCATTTAAGGGTCTTATCTTTGTTCCTTGGGATAAGCTGAGCGCCTAGGGAATAATTCCCCTTGCCATTGTTATCTAAGCAATCTTTCTCATAAGCTGAGAGAAAGAGGGAAAAAAGTTTTCACTCCTCCCCAAATCCGTCAACACTAAACTTTAATGGGCTCTGACATTAAATTCCGGCCAATTGCATTATGGGAGTCATTCTCTTGAAGAAGTCGAATGGCGTGAGAAAGAATTGGCGATTTTATGTCATGGTTGGTATTATGGGAGATTTCGGGAACGATTGGGTCTCAGATCGGTGTCTGAAGCGTTGGAATAAGTTACTTTAGGGACAAAGAAGTAATGGAAATAACCTTCTCAAGTGTCGCCATGGTTGTTTACAGGTTTCTTTTGTTTTTCGTTCTGTGACGGGTTTTTTTAGAAATTTTCTTTCTCCAGGTATAAAAACCCTTGAATGAATTGTTCAGTTGTTGTTTTGTTTGAAGCCATGAGAAAATTTTGATCTATGTTTCGGGTTATTATTAAATACTTTGTGAATCAATAGATTCCTTACTAAAACCCGGAAAGTTTTCTTTCTAGATTCATTACCAAGTTCATAAAATTATTAAAAAATTGTTTATAAAATTTTTGGAAAAGTGATTAATTGTTTATTTATGGAAATGATAATTGAAAGGGTACATATTTTATAAAATTTTGATTACAATTACTGAAATTTTTCATTCAAAATAGGGCAGAACGGGTAAAGAAAGATGATCCACTGTCCGTCCGGCAAAAAAAAAGAGAGACTAGATGTCACTAAAAAGTTTAGTACATCGACTTAAGCAATATATGTATTGATGAATGATAAACGCTTAGACGTCAATCATCAACGAATTTTATAACTATCATTCAGTATTACATATAATTACAACGCAATACCAAATGAGCCTCCAGATTAAAAATGATATTGAGTTTCAATAGAACAAGAGTTATCTATACTTATAGACTCCACTTAATATTTAAAATTAAGATTTGAATTTTAAATCTAGCCTTATTTCCTGCAATTGCAATTGCAAATCAAGATATATATATATATATATATATATAAAGGAGAAAAGCGACTGACTGACTGATGACTGACTAATCACGAAATCTCTGGAACTATTCAACCTACAGACTTGAAATTTGGTAGACATGTTCCTTTGATAGAGTAGACATCAGCTAAGAAAGGATTTTCCGAAATTCATAACGCAAGGGACGTTACGGGGGGTTAAAGGCTTTAATAATAATTGATTCCATGTTTAAACTACTTGATGTACAATCTTGAAATTGGGTAAGCGGATTTCTTTCAGAGAGTAGAGATCCGCTACAAAATGAGTTGGCTGAAAATCGACCCCCAAGTGGAGTTGCAGGGGCTTAGGGGGCGTTATAGATAATTATTTCCATTTTTAAACTATTTGACGCACTGTCTTTAAATTTGATATATAGATTCCTTTCGTAGAATAATGATCAGTTACAAAACGTGTTTTCTGAAAACAGACTTCTAAGTGGCGTTGCGGGGGATTAAGGGGTGTAATAGATAAATATATCCGTTTTTAAACTACTTCACCTACCTGCTTGAAAATTGGTAGGTAAGTTTCTTTTCTGGAGTAAATATCCGCTACAAAATGGGTTTTGGGAAAATTGACCCCAAGGGGTGTTGCGGGAGCGGGGGTTTAAGGGGCGTTATAAATTCCTATTTTTAGGTTATTAGACGTACATTCTTGAAACTTAGTAAGCAGATTCCTCTCATAGGGTAGAAATACGCTAAAAATGGGTTTCGTAAAAATTGCCCCCAAGTGGCGTTGAGAGGACTTAAGGGGCGTTATAGATAATTATTTCCATTTTTAAACTATTAGACGCACAGTCTTTATATTTGATAATGAGATTTCTTTCATAGAGTAGAGATCAGCTATAAGAAGATTTTGTGAAAACAGACCTCTAAGTGGCGTTGCAGGGGAATAAGTGGCGTAAGAGATAAATATTTTCGTTTTTAAAGTATTTGACCTACCTGCTTGAAAATTGGTAGGAATGTTTCTTTCATGGAGTAAATATCCGCTACAAAACGGGTTTGGAGAAAATTGACCCCCAAGGGGTGTTGCGGGGGGTTAAGGGCAGATATAAATAATTATTTCTTTTTTTAAACTATTAGACTCACAGTCTTGAAATTTGGTTAGCAGATTCCTCTCATAGGATAGAAATACACAGCAAAATGTGTTTTGTGAAAATCAAACCATAAGTGGTGTTGCGGGGGTTCAAGGGGCGTTATTGATAATTTTTTTGCATTTTTAATTAATTGGACGCACAGTCTTCAAATTTTGATAAGCAGATTCCTTTCATAGAGTGCAATTCCCCTCAAAATGGGTTTTGTGAAAACAGACCCAGAAGTGGCGGGTCGGGGGCTTAAGTGGCGTTATAGACAATTATCCCTATTTTTAAACTGTTAGACGTACAGTCTTGAAATTTGATAAGCAGATTCCTTTCGTAAAGTAGAGAACCGCTACAAAATGGGTTTCAAGAATATCAACTTCCAAGTTTAATTTCGGGAGATTAAGAGGCGTAATCGATAAATATTTCCATTTTTAAACTACTTGATCATCCTGCTTGAAAATTGGTAGGCATGTTTCTTTCATGAAATAGAGTTCCTCTAAGAAAGAGTAAAATGAAAATTGACCCCTAAAGATGTTTGCGAAGGGTCAAGAGGAGTTACAGAAAAAAATTCCTGTTTTTAATTGTTAGACCCATATACTTGAAATTTGTTAAGCATGTTTCTTTTGTTGAATAGGGATCCACTAAGAATAAATTTTAAGCAAATCAAGTTCTGGGGGTTGCAGGGGGTTACTGGGACGTATTGACAAAAAAAAATTACTTTTTTCGAGCTACAAGGACTATAATAATGAAATTTGGTTTGCATTTTTCTTTTGTTGAATTGAAATCCGCTAAGAGCGGTAATTTTGGAAAACGGCTCTCAACGGGATTAGGGATATTTATAGTAAAACTTTTGCTTTTTTTCTGTTCGATTTAGACTTGAAATTTGGCTTGCATGTTCAATTTACGGAGTAGAGATCCACCGAAAATTTGTTTTGTGGGAATCCACTTGGTTTTTGAGTTACGAAAGAGCAAACATCCTTCTATGCTTCAATTTTAGAGATTTTTAGAAAATATAAATTAAATGAGTTCTGCTCTTTTTTTTATCAACAGGTGACAGTTACAGGTATAAGTATATTTTTCAATTCAATCGAATTCTTAATGTTAGGACTTAGATATCAATAATTTATACATATATATAAGCAGTAAAAATTTATAAAACATCATGAAATACCCAGCGAAGCGGGCGGGTAACAGCTAGTATATATATATATAGGGTGTCCCCAAATGACCACATGAACTCTGCACAGCTCAATTCCTCGGTGGGAGCACATAAAAACTGCCCAAAGAAGCTTTCCTGTACGATCCATAATTTACGAGAAAAATACGAAAAACAAAGTATGACGTCACTTCCGGTGCAAGAGAAAAACACTTTATTGAACATATCAACAGCAGTTTATGCACAATTTAATACAGATGTTCAAAATCTCCACCGTGCATGTCGAGGCAGGCTTTAGCACGCCGTGGAATGGCTGTCATCACACGTCGCAGCATCGTGGAGTCCACCGAAGTATAAGCAGCATGCAGACGAGCAACAAAGTCCATTTGTGTTGTCACTACATCTCCATACACCAGTTGCTTGGGATGGCATGTCGCAGTAGTCACGAATGGAATACATGACCACCATACGAAGACTAATGGTAGCTGCAAAATGCAGCCTTTTAAATACCAGTTCAACGGCGGCTTAACGTCATTCCACGGCACGCGCATGCATGACGCGATATGCGCGACGAACATTTTAAACATTATCGTCTGGAAAGATATGCAAATACTGTTGATATGTTCAATTAAGTGTTTTTTTCTTTCGCCGGAAGTGACGCCATACTTTGTTTTTCGTATTTTTCTCGTAAACTATGGATTGTACATGAATGCTTCCTTGCGGCAGTTTTTATGTACTCTCAACGAGGAATCTAGCTGTGCAGAGTTTATGCGGTCGTTTTGGGACACACTGTATATATATACCAAATGTAGCTTACTTTCAAACGTATTACGTATTTCATTTTTCCCCAGAAATTTCTTTTTTTATATGTGTTGATTAGGGAAAAGTCCGGTATTAGGGGCAACAAATTAATTAGAGTTATATTTAATTTTCAAAGCATATAATATAAAAAGCAAGATACTAGTTCTAATTTTGTAAAAAAAATAATGTACAATTCTTATATAACACAATTAGAGAATTATGTCCTTAGTTTTATGGCATAATTCTATTCTTAAGGAATATACGCTAAAAATATCCCCAATACACTTTCTAAGATCCACTAAATGTCCTCTGCACGTTTTAGAGCAGGACTCAACGTCCCAAATGACCTTGCGGGCCCTTTCCGTAAAGCATTATAATCCTAAGTGCCGTATATAAAATTATATAGCTTTATATTAGATTTTGACCCATTACAAACATTGGAGTGAAACTTTAAAACTATAAAAACTATTAATATTGGTTTCATTATTTTTAATGCGTACAGACATAGATGACATAATAGTTATAACGTAATAATCAAATAATGTTTAATTTATTTAAATAATGAAATATTTGTTTCTCAATTATTTCACTTACTTTTTCAAGTCGATCTCAATGCTTGTGTTTGCACATCGCAATTAATATTGAGATATTCGTCCGATAAGTCTGAGCGCGATTTATGTTGTGTATAAATTTCGTTTTCCAAAAGATTAATTCGTAGGTGTAAGTTGAAAGAAAAGTTATTCGAATCAAACATGATGCTGCGTGACGAAATGGGCATTATTGCTGAAAATTAATAACTACCACTTCTAAGTATCTATAAAAACAGAAGCAACGTGGTAAAATAGAAACCATTATCGGATTTGTTACAAAACAATGCACTAAAAACAAAAATATCGCACAAAATAATTATATTTTGTAAAGTTGTAAAGAATCTTGTAGGCCACAAAATTATTCAAGGCGGGCAGGGGGTTGTCCATCCCTGTTTTAGATTTATAATGGATATATTTCTGTGGGAATCTAACCGAAATCTTCCAAAAAAGTTAGATTTTTCAGATAGCGGGGTGTCTAGGGGTTTTTACGATGTATGGGTTAACTTTGTAAAATAGAATAGACAACATAATTTAAAGAAATTAAATAACTTATTATAAGTTATAGGAGAGTATTTGCAGGAAGAATATTTACAAAATAGAAATTAGAACATACAGACATTTAAAAATATAGGAAGGATAGATAGTCAGTCCCTTCTGGAAGGCCATTAGAGATTAAATAAAACTCATTATATGCGATGGGATCGCAACTTACCGCCAGTTGTGGCGAAAGAGCGCGGACGCGCTAAAACGATGCTTCGTTGTCGATGGTTCGTGGGCCTTTGACGAAAACAAATTGCGTCAGCGTCTTAATAAGCACACTAGATGGCGTTGTTGTGGAATGCTGTTTTGACTAACATTGCCATCCTCTGCAAAAGGATATGATATAACCTTTTACAAAAAGAAAAAGTCCCGTGGGATATCCTACATTTATGAGGAGGGAATTGTATATGTCAGGGGTTGGCAAATGGTGGCCCCCCACCCAAGACAGTCAAAAACCCAGCCTTGAACAGATTCTTTTCCCGTGCGTGATTCCTCTCGTATTTTCAGGTATAAGAGTCATATCAACAGACATGAGCGAATAAAACCTTTATAACAGATAAGAATAAATAAAAAAGAAAATTTTAGCAAAAGTGAGGTAAGCACATTTGTTTCATTAAACATACTAAAATCTATGGATTATATAAAATTAGCACAATAAATAAATTGAATAAAACTGCAACTATTTTATTTAATTTTTACAGTAATATTAAATAATGAATACAATCAGTTTCAAATGGTGCGGCTCTCCACTATAGTCGACTTCTTCAATGTGGTCCTGTAGCGAAAGCAAGTAACCGCCTTTGGTATAAGTAAGTTTCAACACTTTTTAAAAGAAAAAAAAGAACTTTGTAAAAATATATCACACGTTTTTGAATATTTCTTATTTTTAAGAAAAAGATAAAATTAATAAATATATGAAAAATAAGTTTTAATTTTTAACTTTATCTCCTAAGTTTAAAAAACCAATAGCTAAAAAAAGTTAAAATTTGCCTTTAAAACTAAGAAATACATAACATTTGTTTCAGCGTTGTATTCATTTTTACTAAGAAAATAGAAATACTATTGAAATACTTCTTCGTCAAAAGTTTGCTTAAGAAAATTTCTTTAAATGAAACCATGTGAAGTATTGGTGCTCAATATGTAACGACATTCTCTTTTTATTTTAATCAGCTTTTGCACTTTTTTCCCTAAGAATAAAACGTTTAGCTGAATAGTTGATACGTGAATATAGCTTTACGCTTTATAAATGCAACAAATATATTTATATGGATATTCAATTCGATGTAAAAGTTATTTCAAAGGAAATTTTTTGCTTAATCATGATACTGTGTATAATCTTTTTGTTGGGATAAATTGAAAAAACTTTTTAAGGGCAAAATAAAAATATTACATTTGAAAAAAATGTAGTCTCCAGCTGTTCGTTTTACGAAAAAGAAAAATTATAAAATATGTATTTAAAACTTTATCTTCTTGAAACAAAGTAAAAAAATTTATATTTGTGAATTTTTATTAGTTTTTTAAAGAATTCTATCGTTTACTTTTTAATAAACTTCAGATTATGAATAAAAAAGATTCAATTTATTCTGTTAGCTATTCTGACACTAAAGAAACTAAAGTGGCAAAATATTTGTGGCATATTATTTGGCCTTTTGTAAATAGAAAAATCATTTTTACAGCGCATTAAAATAGGGTTACTTAACAGAGAAACATTTAATTATCCAACAATATTGCAGATAACTCCATAGTTATGCCGTTAAAGTTATGATTACAAATAAAATTTACTGTGATTATATAATCGTTTTTATTACCAATCACTCTAAAAATGTATAAAATTTTAAAATTGTAACAAACCTAAATTTTTTAAAATATAAAATCACGCTTTATATATTTTCTAATGTTTCCATCGGTGGAGGAAACTGGGCGTCGAAATTACATTTGGCGATTGGTATCCGTCTATTGGATGCCCCGCACTTAAAAGAAACACCAGCTCACGAAGAATGTACACTCGAGAGCCAAAACATTATGACCACCCCTGCATTTTGCAATGAACTTTCCTGGATGACGTGGAATGCACGTGATCAGCTGGAAGTGGTATTTAACTGCTGCTGGAGAGTCTGAAGAATCATTCTTTCATTTACTTATGTGCGTGATAGGAAAAGCTGCGGATCTAAGCGACTTTGATAGAGGGCAGATTGTAATGGCTCGAAGGCTCGGAACAAGTATTTCCGAAACTGCACGCCTCGTGGGTTTTTCGCGATCTACAGTTGTTAGTACGTGTGCAAAGTGGATGAATGACGGTGAAATCAGCAGTAGGTGACATGGTATTGGATGCCCAAACGCTATCAAAGAAAAAGATCGTCGGAGACTGTCTCGCATGATGAAGCAAAACCAGGGCCAGATCATGGTTCAGGTGACAGCCCAATACAATGCAGGTCCAATTAGAATAGTATCGGAGCACACTGTTCAATGTACACTGCTGGATATGGGACTACGCAGAAAACGTCCTAATCGTGTGCCATTACTGACCAAGCGTCATCAGAAACTGCACCTATGCTGGGTCCAAGAACATCGCGACTGGTTCATGGATCAGTGGGAAGGAGTTGCCTGGTCAGATGAATCACAGTTTGTCATTCATCACGACGATGGCCGTGTCAGGATACGCCATCTTCCAGGCGAAGAGTTGCTCCCTCAATGTACAGTAGGCAAATCACAGGCCGGTGGTGGCAGTATTATGCTTTGGGGGACGTTCTCTTGGGCGTCTATGGGACCCGTGGCTATGGTAGAGCAGATCATGAATGCTACAGGGTATATGAACATCATTGCAGACCAGTTGTACCCTTACATGTCCTCTGTTTTTACAGCTGGAAATGGAATGTTCCAACAGGACATTGCCCCGTGTCGCAAGGCTAAAATTATGTAGGAGTGTTTCCAGGCACATGATTCTGAATTCCAGCTAATGTCCTGTCTGCCCAACTCACCGGTTCTCAATCCGATAGAACACATTTGGGATGTCATGGGACTACAGCTCAGAGTTCAAAGACCACCAATTCGCAATATTTTGGATTTGCATGACCGTTGCTTAAACATCTGGTACAATCTGTCTCCAGCCATCTACTGAGGACTTGTGGCATCCATGCCAAGGCGGGTTGAAGCTGTGTTACGCGTCAAAGGTGGGCCAACTCGTTATTGACAGGTGGTCATATTGTTTTGGCCCTTGAGTGTATTAGGTCTGTAATGGTAAGACATTAATCCGCACACACATCCCATTAGAAATAAAAAAAAAATATTTTCTAACGCTTAATATTAAATATCTGAAAATAAAACGAAATTTAACAAATTTACTTTACAAATTTATCATTTTAACTCAAAAATTATAAAAAGTTACGTGTAATACTTCCTTATACTCTAAATAGTAAACTATTCTCAATTAATTTAGTACATAATATAGCCCATTGGAAGAGTTGCATTCAAACGGCTGCAGAAAGTTGAGGACAATCTTGATTCTACTAAAGCTTTAACGTGCAGTGATGACGATTGTTGCATTCAAAAACTCACTAGACACCGAAGTCTTTGTTCGACATAGGGACTTATGAAGACTTAAATAAAATACTTTGCATCCTGTTTATTAAAATGCAACTTTCGTCAAATGTTCGAGTTTAAAATTAGAACATTTATTATCGATAGTAAATGTAATTTTAGTACATTATGTACGAATAAACTTTTTTAAATATACTACAGATAACATTTGAGCTAAATATTTTTACCTTGATAATATATGAGGGTTTTATTATCTTTGGAACCACTGACTACCACACTTCTTTCCTTAATCATTTATTTAGGACAATGAGATGAAGTGTGAATGACATCGAGAAGGGCGTGAATGAGGATATTAGAGATACAGAAAAATATTTTTCGATTATTTAATAATAAAAACTGTATAAGCCCACTTGAAAATTAATCTATTGGTAGTATGTGTCAACATGGCAATAATCTCTTGCAAAAAATATCTTTGTAGCAAAAACAAAAAAAAAAATAATATTAACTTCACTATGTGGTAGCTTGGTTTTCAAATGCAGAGAAACTATATGCAATTAACAAGTGGATTCCTTCAGCATAAATTCAGATTTTATTCTTGAATTTTTTCGTAAATGTAACAGAATTATTCAATACTTAACAATTTACATGCATTTATATAAATCCATAATAGCACTGATTCAATTTCCCACAAACATAGCAGACAAATTGGAATTCGCAAAGACAAAATCACAGGAAGTGAATGCACAGAATTTAGAACAGCATTAAAAATTTACTGCTGTGAAATACACATGCTTTATATTGTTACAAAACGTTTTTTCGTTTCTCGACTGAAAGTGTAATGTGAACAAAAGAACCGTTTGCAATTAAACAGAAAATATTTTTAATAATCTTAAAAACTTGTAGAAATGACCTTTATCTGACCAATTTGATCAAATGTCCCCTAAACATCAAAAATATGAGAAATGAGAAAAATATATATCCTTAGAAACATCCAGAAGATAATTGAAATTAATTGACGAAACATTTTAGGAACTCATAGAAAGATCCACTAAGCAACATTTGAGTATAAAGTAGGAATACGGCTTGCTTTTCACTTGCATCATGCGATGTTTTGTTATGGATTATTGTGTCCTCCACATTTGAAGAATTATTTTTTTTAAATTTAGGCTAGTACAAGTTTATCTGAGGTTTTTTTTTTTTTTTCATTTTATAATTGATTTATTTTTCCCGCTGTTAATGGTTTTCTGTGGTACAACTAAATTTATTGTACATTCAAGACAGTTCTAGAACAAATTTAGATTTTCCCTGAATATACCTTCGTGTTTAATTGCACGGACACTTCTTGCAACCAGGCCACTCTAAAATAATCTAGAAATATTCCTTCAAAAAATCCTTTTATACACTTTTAGATTTGTCTTCAAGCCATGTGGCTTAGTGGTAATGTAATGCGCTCCCAAGCAACAAGCCCGAAGTTCAAATCATATGCTGGTCCAGCCTTTCATCTTTTCAGTGGGTTCATAAATGAATACCAAGAGTTGTTTGAGAACCTGATTATAACATCTACTCATGAACCTTAGCGTCCAAGGTCGCGTATACAGAATTGGCACCTTACTAAATCTGCATTACTAGAGGAGTGAATTTCTCTGGCTGCAAACCATTTTTCTTGCGGCAATACCCATTTAGTTGGGAAGAAAAGTCCGAATTTCCCATAATATATCTTCCTCAATTGGAAAACTTTTTGTATGGCAGTTTGGCGCGGATATAATATAATGGTTACAACAGCATGAACCTCATAAGAACTATTCGTTAAAACAGAGAAAATAATTATAATGTTGTCACCATTTAAACAAACAACATCGAAACTAATATTTTACTTAGAAATTATTCAAAAATATTTTTCATTTAATTAATTTACACCAATTTTAAAATCACCATGACAGTTTTATTAGTTTTGAAGTTGATATTGTTACGAATTTTGTGTAAAATAGTGTTGGATGTGCAATGTACTTTTTATTATAATCAATGCTATATTTATTTTATGTTAAAATTGTAATATTCACAAGAAACGCCGTATCTTACATTATAATGGTTATTCAATGGGAACTTCACAAAATCTAGGTGATATAGCCAAGTTAGCATCATTTTTGGCGAGTTCGGGACTTGATTCTTCTGGAAATTCATGGAGAAATCCACTAATTTCACGACCTATGACGCAAGTGGATCTTTTTAGAAAGTTCCGTGAGGCCTATAAATAGAGAGATACTCACTCAAAGTCATTTAGTCTTGTTTCAACTAGCGATTGATGAGTATTGTTTTGACTAGCGATTTGTAAACTTGCCTTGACCGTGATTAGTTCGGCTAGGCTTGTGACTAATATTTTACATATGTGTATTTTAGACACTGGTAATTGTTTCTGAGTACTGTTGAAGGTGTGAAGACCTTCTGAGATTTATTCTGTGAATATTGCTGCTGCATCCTGTATTTCAAGAATTGTTTTTGCGACAATAAATTTTCATCGCTCTTAAAGATCTTGTTCTTTTTGATTGATTTGTATAAAATCCTCGGTTGCCTACAACATCCTTTTCAGAGCATTTCTCAAGGTCTTGAAGTACGTGCAGAAGAGCGAATGATTTTGAATCCGAAAAAAAATCATTGTTTTAGTTTATTAGCGTTACTTTTAAATTCAACAAGAAACGTTTGTGGAATGTCTGCAATTTAGTACCAGGGAAATATTTATTCTATATGTAATATTATGTATGTAATTATTTTTAAAATGCTATCCCTCGCTAACTTGGTATCAATACATCTCTTAAAGAATTAGTTAAATTTTTAGTTCCCCTTGATAGCTCATGTGTACATATTATTCTTAATAAAGCATATTTGTTTCTGCTAAAAAGATTTAAGCATCATTAAATCTTTCCTTTAATGCATCCATTGTGTCTATACCCTGTTCAAATATAGTAGTATCAGTAGGATATTGTATTAGAGAAAACATCCTGGCTATCTATGTACAGTATAACTTTTCATTTTGTTTTTGGTGTACAAAAAATTCTAAGAAGAAATATTTAAAATAATGAGACAAATTATATTTTAAAGTATTAAGCAAAATTATAATTTTTTCCGTCAAGTAGTATTTTTTAAAGCATTAAAATAAAATGAACAAGTTAATTTTAAAGTATTACTCTTGAGCTAAATAATTAAATAATATGAAAGAGACGATGAATAAAAAAAAACTTATTGTAAAAGCCGTATAGAAATTAATTTTTGTATGCTTTACTCACTATTTTCTTGGGTAATACACGATATTCATATCAGACAAAAACAGCAGCTTTAAACCAGTTACGCAATACTGCATTGCCTTTCAAAAAATACAAGCTATTAACCATATAATTGTTATACATGAAATAACTATATAATTGTAACAAATTTGTTGTAAATAAGACAAGAAGAGAAGTATTTTACATTACGGTATGTGACTACCCAAAATTCGTTGTTTTGGGAAAAAATTTTGAAATCAGTTTTATGCTTTTATTTTATAGCCCATACATTTAAGATTCCTAAAACACTCTAGTTTTATTTTTACGACACTTAGAAACAAAGATATAGCACAATTAGTAAACAGGAAATGGAGTTTACAAAACAGGAAGTACGTCCCTACTCAAAATATTTGTAAGATGTTGAATTGAAATTTTCAGAACATGTTTTATTTAGTTATATCTGTGTCATGAATCAAAATCTAATCTCTGTGTATGTATTTATGTATTTTATTGCTTTATTAAAAAAATCATTACATTTTAAAAAATCGTGTTTTTGCATAAAATTTGGCATAATTAAAAAACTTTCAAAAGTATTACAAATCTTTTTTTCCCTAACACATAAAGATGTTATTCGCGTACTGTATAAATATTATTTGAATACATTCATTAGAATTTTCTGTAAATGCCAATTTTTCATCAAAATTTCACTAAAAACGACAATTGTAATAGTCTATAAAACTCTCCAGAAAAAAACAAAAGTTTAAAAAAAAGTCCAAACTAGTTAAACATGAAGCTAAAAAGATCTTGACCCATAAATATGGTGAGTTTAAAAAATGGACAATTAGTAGGAAATTTTTTATACCATATTAAAATCTTTAAATGCATTTTCTGAGAAACTATGTTTTTCAATTTTTTGCTTCATGGTAAAGTTCACTGCAAAATTTCTTTTTAAGATATTGAATTGAAACTTTCAGAAAATGTTTTATTTGGTTTCATATCCAGTCTAGACTATAACCTAATCTGTGTGTATATATTTATGTATTTTATTGCACTTTTTGTGAGAAAAAAATAACATTCATTTTTTGTAAAAAATTGAGTTCTTGCATAAAAAAGGCCATATTTCAAAAACTTTTCAAAAGTGTCACAAGTTTTATAGCTCTAAGCCCAGATAATGATTTTATTTATGTATTGCATAAACTATTGGAATATATTAATTAGAATTTTCAATACAAGCCTTACCGTAACTGCAATTTTTCACTAAAATTTCACTCAAAATTCCCAATATATCGAAAATTATTTTTAATTTTGTGGAAATTGTACATGAATTCCTAGTTTTATGCCCATTTCAAATAAAAATAAGTTTATTTAGTTGAAAATTTATATATTTCAAAAAAAGTGCTCCGAAGGTAGTCACATACCTTAAAATAAAATCATTTATTATTTTCTTAGTAAAAAAAAATTGAGCGTAAAACTTTTCATACTACAATATCTTTCTGCGCTGTGTGAAGGAATTGGCTTATTAATAAAATTATGGAAGGCAGATTTCTTTTACATATTTTAAAAAATAAAAACCATCCATATAGTTTGCATAAAAGTAATATAAAGTTTATATTTAATTATTTTTTCAACCAAATGGTAATAAATATCACTTGATACAATTTGTGTTTTGATTTCCATCTTTTCTTAAATCGTGAATAAGTCACTTATATAGAGAAGTTAAACAACGCGAATCCATTTAATTAAACACTTAACTATTAAACTTCACTGACCATCTGTTAACTAATGCTCTTCCTTTGCAGCGCCTCCACTTTCTATTCAATAAGGATCCTTCTGTTTCACGAGAGAGAAACGCAATTTAGAAAACCATTCACATTTTCTGCAAAAGTGGGAGAGGAAATCTGACATAATGAGTTTTCACTTTCTTGTTTGTTCTCGGATCTCTGAAGAAAAGTTTCACTTCCCGGGACCAGTAATCAGGGACGGTAATTCAACTTCCTAGGATTGATTAAGGACCTCTGCAGTGGGACCAGAGGACTTACCTCCTATTCTCAGGAGGTTGTTTTTCTTTTGGTTTTCTTCGGCTCCCTTTGAGCAATTTGAGGAAGACTTTATTCCAAAGTCTCCCCTTCAAAATAACAGAGCGCCCGAAAGAAATCGAATTCCTGGAGAAGACAGAAAGTCCATTTTTTGTGGATTGGGTCACTTAAAGGATATAGATTCTGTTAGGGACAATCAAATTGTGAAATTGCTTCGAGAAATATTTCTTTTTTCTACCTTTTTCTTGGCGTAATTGTTGTTATTGGAGCAATACTTTAAGAGTCTCTGCTAATATATAGATGCTGTGTACTGGGGAATAAGCATACATATTTTGATCGTACTAGTCAGAATAAAAATCGAGGCATTCCTGAAATTTAATAAAAGGGTTAGAGAAAATGAATTGTCTTAGATCGAAAGTTTATGATTTCAGATTTAAGGGAAAAAAGATATCAATCATTGGCATGGCCAAGTAATTTTCGCTCGTTTTTCAAATGTTGTATTTTACAATAATGCAACTAATGGATTTTTTACTAACAGAAATTAGTACTGTACCACTCCTCTAAATACACTACTATTGAGCTGAAAAGAAATAATGACGTAAATCTGTATCAGCACTATAAAAAAGCAAAACTAGCGAAATTCAGGAAAATTCAGGAAAACTATGGGAAAATTTAAAAATGATTCGGCTCATCTAGGGCACAAATGCGACCCAATGCCGAAAACCTGAGTTCAATTGGTTGCTTATTGGCTGAGAAAAAGGTACGACAAAATATGGAACGAAGAGGAAATTTGCGTCCTAATAGCGCTTTTGTTCCACTACGTGAAAAACGCGCTAAAAAGAGTCTTGCAAACAACTATATAGCTCTTAAAATTATACTCAAACTTTTAAATAGGCCATTTGAAAATGATTTGAGTTTAGTGACTTATATAGTAAAAATTAGTGCTTTTATGAAATAAAAATCACTTAAAAATGATACATATTAAAATGATTGTAAATATAATATATTTAAAAATTTCATTAGCTATTTAGGGCATCTTTACTTCTGAAGAAAAATAAAATGTTCTTTTAATTGATGTTTTGTTTAGTAAAATTAAACAATTGTGCTTGATAATAATTTCTTATGTTTATGTGTATCACTACATGGCGCTATTACGATTATTCTGTGTGAATTATGTTTTATCGGGAAATATGTAAAAAAAAAAAAAAAAAAAAATTAGAAGTTATAGAGACTGCCGATAGAAGTGAAGACTTAGAACTTTTAGTATAAAACTTGAAATTTCATAATGTTTGAATCAATCAATTTGGTTTTAACATCTATTCATACTCCGAGCAACAACTAAATGCATGTTTAAGTGGTTTTTATGATTCAAATATATTACAGACTGTACAAGATCCATGACAAAATATAAATACAATTCAAATGAAATAACAATTAATATACAATCGTATTATTTATGAATAGTATTTGTATTTACTTGTACTTAATTTTTAACATTATTTTAATTGTTTGCAGCATTGTCATCATTAATTTCAACAATACTTAGACTTTTTGTACTTTCAATTATTTCATTCTGTTCTAAAAAAGATACAATAGGCTTATGGTAACTAAAGTAAGAAAAGAAAATGTTTGATTCAAATTTATCTAAGTATAATGTAAAACCGCATCAATTGTCGTTTTATAGTTTATAGTACTGAATCTTCGATCATTGGACATATTTAAATTAAGTGTTTCATTTATAAATTCAATTAGTGGTAGATTTTTATCACCTGCAAAGTTAATTTATGAAGTCTTCACTTAAAATCATCGGTACATTATCATATTGTTCACCAAATCTTTTTTCGAGTAGTTCAGAACCTTCTTTTCTATAAATCATCAAATTTCCGAATAAAAATTGTTGTATCTGTCTCATAGATTTTCCAGACGAAATATAAACGGCAACCATTAATATGTATTGCCCATTCTCAGAACCGCAACGAGCAGTGCAGAGTATATAAACATTGAACTTTTCACTAAATCCATTCAATTTCACTTATAAGATATACACAACACTATACGTCAGCTGTATAGCTACAGATATACTAATATAAGCATGTCGGTGACGCGAACGCACTAGATTTCACCCATCCAAAAAGTGTCTAATGTGAACAGCCCACTGCGCGTGCGCCAGTCAGATAATGTCGGTGACGCGAACATATAAAATTTTCCCCTACCAAAAAGTGCCCAACGCCGCTAAAGAAGTTTTCACTTCAAAGCACCAAGATGTTGTATGGGCATTCGCTCTGTATTAGCACGATTTATATATCTTTATTATAGAATTTAAAAAAATTTGAAACGAAATCAAAAAACTTCTTGAGAATGAAAATTATTTATTGAACATAAATTTCAGTAACCATTTTGCAACTTCTAGACCGTAATTTTGGTGATAGCTAGCCCCAGGATTTATTTTGAACGGCAAGAGAAAAAGTATTAGGGAAACAATCACCAAAAAATGCATCCGACAATCTACAAAAATTTCTATAATTGATTTCCAAAAATCCATTACAGAACTATAAAAAAAAAAAAATTACCAAAACATCTGCCGAGGCAAATTTTATATGATGGATGAATAAGAATATAAAATTACATGTAGTTTTAAGAAAGTCTTTGAGATTTCTCAAAAATATTTGAACGGACGCAGTTTGGAGACTACCATTAGCAAGATTTTTTCTACACCCATAATTTTAAATTAAATCGCGCAAAATATAAATTTATATCTTGTAAGACATACTCATTCTGGAACTTATTATTCCAAAAGAACATGCATTTTACTCTAAACACATTTCAAATATATTAATAAACGATACTTGTGCTTTATAGTCGATCAATTTCGCCAAATCAAAAACGTTGCCATATGCTTCAATATGCAGCCAATAGTGAAAATCCGTTCCTGTGCATGTCAAACGCGCATGGTCGCAAATATTAATTTTTATACACTATTGTACTATTCCAGCGCATGTTCAAACACAATATTCTTGATTGTGCATGCTCAAAAAATAACATTTATAGTTTGTAGGTTTTTTTTTTTTAATTCCATTATTATTTGCTGGTAAAAAGAAACATAGGGTTCTATGAAGAGAAGGCAGTGGACCGTTTTTAAAAGTAAGATGGAATGCGTATATACCTAAAATACTATTTGGTTTAGCAAAACAGCAAAATTAGAAACTGCGCGGATTTGTACGGCAGCATTAAGATTCGTATTCATGCAAATTTATATAAGATGAATTTGGGACGAATCTGATTCAAATCACGGCGATTTTGGTTGCCTGAATAATACGTCTTTTGTTTATTTTCAATGCATGGAGGCTTCTTCGCATACGTTATTTAATTCTAAATTTTTGCCAAATTACTCGTCGATGTGTTCATACGAAAGGATTATACGTGCAAATTTATTTTTACACATGTGAGGAAAATATAACATTTCCCGATGTTCTCTGATTTAACCAAATTGATTCACAATACAATATTTAATGCAAAAATATATTTATTTTTTAAGAAAAAACTGAATAGCTATTTATTTGATGGCTGTTTGCTCGTGATAAACATGCAAAGGTACCTGGTCGTCCACCACAATAATGTTATCATAATAATCATTTATTTGACTAAATGACAATAGTTTAAGTCATAAGGATACCAAGTTTATGCATTTCATTTAAACTTAGTTTATAGATTCAGGTAATAAATGTTGGAAATAAATCTCCAACCAAGCTTTTACTACTCAATTTTTTATATCACTTAGAAAATTCTCTAGGCGTAATATAAGCAGATCCATGATGCTATTTAATCATACCACTGTCGAATGTGCTGAATCTAATTTACATAAAGCTTTGTATAAAGCTCTTTTCTCTTACGTAATCAATTCTTCCCGTAATATATAAACGCATATGAACTTTTTATTCAAGAAATTGAAGGATTATTACTATAAATTTCCCTTAAATATTGATTAATTATTTAGGTTTGGGAATTTAACTCTTTGTTTTTTTTTAATGTTAAATAAATATAATTTTTAAAATGCTTCAGACTTTGATTTAATGGATCTTGTATCTCACTGCATAAATTATATTGAATTAATATCATTATAATTTGCATTAATACAACATAACCGTTGTAATTTTACTTAACTAAAATTTAATGTAATGATTATATATTCTTTAAAACTTTAATACCTTAAAATTTAGTATTTCACGTACAAACACGTATACCTTTAACTTTTCCCCCTTAAAATTGTAGCTCGCACACACACAAAAAAGAAAACACTTGTGTTTTCTTCAGAAAACTTAAGCACACAATCCGCACCAGTTAAATTCTAGAGAAAAAGAAAAACTGTGTCAACATATTTACGTTCCTCTTTTTCCCTTATCTTTCAGGAAAACAAACGTCATCATCTTGTGAACGCTGGAAGTCGGCAAATTCCTCGGCTTTATTTTGTCGGAAATGGAAAATGCTTCTGATTCCATCTACATCCATCAGATTACAAAAAATGCGAGAAAAAGACAAAATCTCCCTGGGGGAAAAGCATAAAGATTCGCGATGTTTTTTAAGATTTCTTTTATTTCGACAGAAAAAAAGGTAACACACCCACACTAAGTAAATACCAGATTTTGAAACTAAGTATGAATGACCTAGTGACTTTTTCAGACTTTACTTTGTGGAATGTGGAATTTTATTTTGATACTTTCGGAGAAACAATTTTAAAATTGACTTTAAAATTTTTAAGAAATATTTTTATCAATGTTTTCCACACCAAAATATTTCTTTTGATTTTATGTGTCGTAAAATTTACTATTTTTCCGAAAAACAAAATTTGTACTCAATGATTTATTTGAACTTAAGAGAATTAATTTGAATATTTGCTTTGCCGTTCCGAAAATATTAGTCAATTTTTCGTTTTATCAAACGTTTTTTTTTACTAATAATTTTCAATAAAATAGCATTTAATCGGGGAAAAGATTTTCATACTGATATTTTAAGTTACGAAATGTTTTGAGATAATATTTTAATGCTCTGAGATTTTCATTATTTCAAATAAATGTAGTTATAGTTGAAATTGTATATAAATATTTAAATTTTTGTTTAATTTATTTCTAAGCAATTATATATGTGAGGTGAGGGTTCACACTTCACCTCGGGTTGGAAATGAAAATAAAGTCATTGTTCACATAGAAACACATTTAATTAGTTTAAAAGATGACGTCACAAGGCACATTAAAGTAGAAAGAATGAAATGGAGGGTGAAGACTACCCTTTACATCAGCTAGCGAAACATGTCCATCACTTCTCTACACCACGTTTAGCTCTCAGTTCTACATCCAACATGTCTGCCGGAAACACAATTAATCAGATGGTTCCAGTTAAGAGTCGATGCTACTCCAAGTGGCGTGGATGGATACTCCATATATATAATATATATAATTTCTATCTCAATTTTTTAAAAATAGGCATATTAATATACTAAATGCAGCATGTTTGCATCCACTTCTTGCCACGTATCGCAAACAACAAAAGAACAGGAATAAAGGTGTTAATGATAGGCTCAACTGGGGATTCTTTTTGAAACCGGGTTGCTTAACTCGCTGATGCTCTAAAACTTTAACATTAGATAGCAACACCACCTAACGCTGCTGGTTGATTATGCATTCCTTAGAGAGTGTGTAAGACATTCTCAATAAAATCACGACTACTTTTTCCAGTGTCATCGGCACTCGCAACAATCTGACCTGGTTTCCAGAGACTGCAGCTTCCGGATACCAACAATGTTAATATGTTAAACTTAATTCCTTAATAATACTAAAAAGCCAAGAAGAATCCTCGTGGATTCTTACAATCCGCCTTAATTTTTATTCTATCGCAATTTTTTAATTATTGTACCTATAGTAAATTCCATTAAACTTTTACTTTTGATTCTCTACTTCGCCCCACTGGACAAGCTATTTTTCCATTCTAAATTTACACCCCTTGTGTGCAGCCAATATGAGTCTATATCCTCACCCATCCCCGACCCATCAGAGAGCAGTGTCTCAGCTCTTAAAGACAAATATTCCAAGGAAAGGAACATAATTTCAAGCCAAGACGCCTCACATAACCACGCATTCGGATCACCTCAAACCAACCTATAGTAATCAAGCCTCTCCGCAGAATGTAAAAATCTACAAACGTCGTTCCAATATCTCAGACTCTCAGGATATGGGATTGAAAACTATTTTACAGTCCAGATGCCCACATATACACAGCCATAAACCAGAGACTGCAGACAACCGTCAAGGGCAAAACATCCCAATGACACTCTAACCTATTGGGAATGCATATCATTTGCAGTAATAGCTGAAAACAACCTTCAGTGTGTAACACTTAAAATTCCATCAACAACAAATGACTTTCTTGTTTGGAAAAAGTTATGAAGCCAACTTTTCTCCTTCAATTCGGAAACAGCAAAAAGACAGAAATAAAAGCTCTGAACGACTGGACTGAATAGAGATTCATTTTCGTCCCAACGCGTCTAAAGCGTGAACAGCGTAGCTGTTGACCGGCAGACGATTCAAACACTTATGACAAAAATCACAAGCTTATCGCGGAAAGTTTGTTAAATTTTAAATAAAATGTATTTATTTCAATATTTAAATATCATTTCCTTTTTCAATATTTTATACAAGCTTTACTAGAAATAATCATGCAAGTTTGGTTAAGAGATGGGTATTGTCAAATGAAAACTATTTTACACGGGAAAGCTTGAGTATTGATGTTATGTAATATGACAAAAAATAACCCTATTAGTGATGAGGAGAAAATAGAAAATTTGTTGTAAAAACCATTTGTTTCTTGCACTGATGAATAAATCACTACATAAAGTGTTACCTTATTTTAATATTTAACGAAAACTTGTTATTTGAACACCTAGAAAGTTTAATACTTCCCAGATGTTTTCAGCAATAACTAATTTTAGTAATACGAACTCCATACCAATAGGAAACGGAGCTTTCAACAGCGTTTTTCTCACTGCATCCCAAATAAAAAAGTAGTTTGGACGTTTGTCTAGAGACCGTGGTGATCAAAACATTGGTGCAAACATATCAATCTAGCGAGTTCCAAATTTAATTGTTAGGCAAACATATTTGCCTAATGCTTCAAGGCGTCTTCAGACGGGAATCCCATTTATCGCCAAACATCAACAAAAACTCTTTCAGAATTCTTGGTAACGCGATTCCAAGAAAAGATATTTCATGGTGTCTAACCAAGGGGGGCCTGTAAACATGTATCCAGTAAACAGTCCTAACAAATGTAATATCAATTTACACACAAATGACGGTAAAAAAAATTTTTTTTTTTTTTTGCAAAATTCTATATTCTTGTACCTGCGGATTCTGAAAAGCCTATAAATACGAATTATGTCTATTGAAAATACATTCATGAGTGAAAAAGGCTACATTCAGCAAAAGCATGCATGATGAAAACGTGACAAAAACTATTTTTTTTCTACAGGAATCTCCGACTAAATTCTATTGGCTTATAATTGTCATTTGATTGAAATAGCTGGATTCTTTGCAAATGGAATGAATGCAAATGTTTTCAGTATCCGTTACATTTAGCTCAAAACAAGAAATCGGTGAGTAATAACTCGTAACTATTCTTTGTCAAATTGTATGGTATTTATTCATCTACAATTGTTTGCCTCTCTATCTCTCTCTCGATCAACACGTTCCTATATCATAATAATTCTAGCAAGTTTTCTACGCCAGTATTCAAAGTGTTTGCCTTTTTCTATGGCTATTTCACTCTCACACAAAGTTTTAGAAAAAAAGGAAATATTCAATTATATTCAGATATTTCATGCATATTTTATTTCCGAAAACTTCATTCCAAATTTATATTTTTTTATTGTAAAATACATGAGTGCATTTATTAATCTTGGATTTTCTGATTTCTTTAAAATTCGATTTCTTCATGAACAATTCACAAATGTGGGAAGATATCCTTTTCATATATACGTATACTAATACTTAACATTTCTCTTATTACAATTTTACCTCCAGTTAGAGAATGTTTTGTTTAAATGAAAATTTTAGTGCTAGATTCTTTCAGAACTGTAAAGTTTTTTTTTATTTTACGCTGAATTTCCAAAAGTCATTGGGTAACAATATGCAGATATTTACACAATAGCAGTTTTGAGGTAAGAAATGTATAAATGTCACCCAATTAGGCTCCTAAGCTGGTCTCGTGAACATATCGACTGGGCACTATATGACAGGAAAAACGTTTCTTGGTTAGATGAGTCATGATTTCTGTTGATAAAAGCTGTTAATAGGGTTAAGTATGGATCAAATACCACTATGCCATAGACACAAACTGTCAACAAAGCCCTATAAAATCTATTTGTGGTTCCATAATGGTGTGGACTGTTTTAACTTATTATGGACTAAGTCCTTGAGTCAAACTGAACCAATCATCGACTAGAACTGGTTTTGCCTCGCCACTTGGAGACATTAACAGTCCTTGTTTACTTTGTGTACTCAAAAAAATAATATAATTTCCCAGGATTATAATGTATCGTATCACTAGGCAAAAATCATTCACATTTGTTTTATGGAAGATTGAGGAAAATTATAGAAATTTAGATTTACAGAGATGAACACATGAATTCGATCACGCGTATGTAAAAAATATCGGAATGTTAGCTCATGCATAAAATCTTGCATCGGCGATACTTTCGCAATTATAGACGGCTGTAACGCCTGTATATGGTTGAATATTTCTTTCAGGAAACGTCTGATGTTTTATTGAGACAGTTCAAGATCGAGTTGCTGCACTTCGCTGGTGAATAAGAGTTATATGTAGCACACGATATCACTTAATATTCCTTGATTTCTAAAGTTTAAGTATGCATGCATTTTGAATAATCATGTCGTTTTCTATTTAAAATTATATTTTTTTGTATCAAGACATAATACAGTACAGAGACTGGTACTTACATTATAATTATATAATATAACAAACATTATAATAAGGCACGACTGACAAAGGGCAATCCACCTCCAGATGAAATAACAAATTTCTATACCATTCCTTATCATTCTCTCCAAAATATTAAGATTTACTCTCAAAAAGTATTTTATTTGCGTTTATTTTGCTTATAATCATCAAAGCAGTATCCACTTGTAAAGATTTGAGAACAAAAATGATTTTACAAAGATTCTTCAGTTGATCTGTTTTGTTTTAATTATATGATAAAAATAATTATTTTAGCAACATACGATACGGAAATTGTATTTAATATTTTTATAAACTGTATATCGCTTAACTTGTTCCACAATTGTAAATTATATACTCGTTAGCTATGCCTTTTAAGATAAATCATAACGGGTACATTCGTTAAATTATTTCAAACATTGTATTAAATAAAATATCTTAAGAAACGAAAGTACTTATTAAACACTTCGTTATTTATTAACCGAAACACTTTTCCAATAATTACTTTAAATCATAGGTTTATTAAGAAGCTAGATAAGATGCTCGCTCTAAGCTCTAGAGACTTGTGAAACAGACAACCAATGTTTCTGTTGTCTTCCACTTACGAGCTAAATTTAAACTGAATTATTATAAAGGCTTACTGAGAAAGTTACGATAAAGATTATCATGTCTCTTGGAGTACAATTAGCCACGAAGTAATAATTCATTAGCTTTAATATTAATTTTAAAGATATCGGTTTTCAAATTTTTAACAAAGCTCTATTAGGGTATTTCTTTGAATTTAATTTTATTTTAAATTTATAGCATGTATTATTTAATTTTCAAATGTTAAAAAATTGCATGGGGATTAATTTTTTTCTGCTTCAATAGGTAGAAAAGACAAATTATGAGCTTTAAATGCATAAATTTGAAAAAAAGAACATAATAGACGTAGCATGAAAATTGTTATAACTGTAGTTTACTTTTACTAATGACATGTGCGAATAGAGAAAACAAAGATCGTAAAGGCAAAATAAAATATGAAAGTAAGCCCTTTTATACTGTAGTAATATTTTTGTCTTAAATTTGATAACCATTAATTTTGATATTAAATACTGATACACACAAAATCTCTATCCATTGCTCCAATAAGAAGAATGTGTATCATAGTAGTTTTAGAAGCACTTAAGTTTTAGAACATAAACACTTCAGGCAATAAAATTTAGTAGTTTTGAACCAGGATCAACTGGAAGCACATAATACGAATATAAAACTTTGAGCCCCGATGAATTTAATGAGCCACAACTTTGAAACTACAACAAGAATTCATTGTTAACCTAAGCAGTATCTCTATAGAACTTATGTACCATGAATTTTTTTCAATTCTATGAATATTTAATTATTCTGACCCATACAAACATAGTGCAGTTTGTTCTTTTCCTAAATAATAATTTCTTTGTAAAAAAAAATAGATAAAATGTTTTGCTAATCTTAAAATAAATGTTTTTAAAAAGTAAAATTTCAGCATTTTTTATAATATTATAAACATTTTAGAATGTAATCGTAGAATGGGTACATTGCGGGTGGCATAACATCTTTGCTATAGTATTCAACATACATGTATTTTGTAAGGATAAACTAATGCGTTCATGATGAATACAAACAAATACATTCTGCGATTTAGTTTTGCTGATAGTCACATTGAACTACATGTTATCGTACTCAAACATACTCAAAAACTATTTGATTTGCGTAACTTATTCTCTAGATTTGTATACTATTCCATAGGAAAACATTTTAAAAGTAAAATGAAATGAAAATTCTTAAATTAGCAAAATCCTCTTAAATCTCGTTTTTTTTTTCCTTTTTATACATGCATTTAGATTATTTTTCAATTTAAGCAGTATTTGACGAATGAATATCCTTCATATAAAGTTATAATCTAAAACAAATTTTACTTAGCACATAGCCAAATCACTAAGAACATTACCTAAATAATATTTTTTTAGAATTTTTTTTATGTTGTATGCTTTTATAACCATTTTCATGCATTGCCATCCACTTCTGAACTATAGTTCAAATTTCAAGTATCTAGCTCATCTGGAAGTTTATTTAAAATCAATTACAAAATTTCAAACGGACAGACATACAAGAAAGCAAGTTAATAAAAACATGGTGACCTGGGGTCTCTTTTTTGACCCCAGAGCCACGAAATTAAAAACGTAGACGTAACTCAACCTGTGCTATCGACAGGCAGTCTTTGTCGGTGTAAATTCGTGTGAGTTTTGGAGTTAAGGGGCACTTTGTTGAAATAGGGGCCCATATCTTCGGGGGCCCGGGTTCAAGACTAGAACTTCTTTTTATTCCATTTTCATTCATTGCCATCCACTTCTGAGTTATGGTCTGAATTTCAAGTCTCTAGCTCATTCGGAAAATAGTTTAAAATCAATTACAAAATCCCCCCTCGGCAGACAAGAAAGTATGTTAGTAAAAATATGGTAAAAATACTAATTAACCATACAAACAACTTAAGTGAAAAGTTTAACGAAGTTTGGTATTTACGTATTATCACAATAATGCCAACGATCAAGATAACTTACCAAGTTAGCAATCTTGATTTCGCTTGTGTCCCACGCGCTGAATTGGCAATCACGTGCTTCGTTTGGCCTAACGTCGCCAATACGGCCACGATAATGCGTAAGACTGGTAGTTTTTTCGATGGAATAATTTAAGTTTCTAATACGTTAAATAAAATCGGAAAGGATGGAAAAGTACTTACTAAATTTTGTTTACTTGATGGCAACTGTTGTCCTGTACAGAAGCATAAGAATGATCGCCATTTGGCCTCATGGCAGGAAATTATCGTCAAGTGACATAAAGGGCATTTGACAGGCATTCTTCTCTTTCACACCATACCAAACAGACTTTGAGGCTCATTCTCATTCAACATGAATTACTTCTTGTTTTCTTTAATTTACTAACAATTCCTTTTTTTTAAAATATGCAAAATAAGAAAACATTTCAGTGAAAATTATCAATACAGCTCACCCTCATTGCAAAGATTTAACGTTGCCATTTTCAAAGCTTTGGTTTAATTTAATTTTGAAAAAAAACATTAGAAGGTTAAAAATGCTTAGTTTAAATTTAGATTCCCTTCAGTGAGTGAATGAATACTTATTAACATCAAAATTAAGGAAACATGTAGAGTATTGGCAAATGACCTCGTAATTTTGAACTATGGTCAAGTGACGCGGACAATATCTGAGCTGGTATTTCATCCTCCTAATTTAAACATCCCGTCCACAAGAAGACTTTAAGTCACTACAGATTTAACGAGAATCAACGCAGATCGTCTTCAGTGGCATCAGGAGATGAACCATTGATTCGATTGTTCATGGTCACGATTCCGTGACTATGACCACTAGGCTAGCGTGGCCACTTGATACCTTACAATTAAATAAGAATTATTCAAATTGCCCACGGAATTAGGAACCGCGATCAAGGGACGTAGATGGCACATTAACTGGCACCATGTGTCTTGCATCACGTTATAAAATAGTTCATACACATACTCAAAGCCCCACTTCAGTTTTACATGCAATATAATAAGTAACATCTTCATTTACTAACGGATTTTAAAAACAATCAAGTACAGTTATTCAGAAACTTCAAAGCAACTCACCTTATTGGAACATTTAATAATGCCAGATTCCGGATTTCAATTCTAAACAATTTAAGTACATCCAAAAATTTAGAAAATTTTGTTTAGATTGATTTAGATTGCAATCCTTCGCAGGTAATGCAAGGATTATTAACATTTGACCTCGTAATATGGAACCAAAATCAAGTGACATGGACGTACATGACATGACACATGAACTGGTACCCTATCTCTTACCTCATGTTATAAATATTTCATGTGCATACGCCAAGACCCATTTCAGTTTTACATGCAGTATGATAAGTAACATCTTCATTTACTACCAACCAATACATTTATTCAGAAACTTCAAAGCAACTCGCTTTATTGGAACATTTAGTAATGCCAGATTCTGGATTTTAGCTCTAAACAATTTGAGTACATTCAAAAATACTTTGTTTTAGTTTGATTGGTTTAAATTGTTATCATTCACAGATAATTCAATGGTTATTAACGATTGGCCTAGTAATATGAAACCATGATCAAGTGGCAAGGATGAACATTAATTGGTAGTCTTATTGGTTTCTCCTTGTCCTATTTCTTGCTCATTTTGATGTAATATGTAATACTATATCTCTACATCAATTACGGTAGAATATTGATTGGAATCCTTAACGCAGTTTTTAAATTCAAAATATATTGAACGAAGCCCAGTGGCTTAGTGGTAGTGTATCGCGCTTTCACGCCGAAAATCCGGATTCAAACCCCGAGCTAGACAAGGCCGACTCAAACTTCTATCCCTTTAGTGGGTCGGTAGATGAGAACCAAGCTTGCTTGGGAACTTAACACAGGATGTTTCATTTCAGGCTGACCTTTTGATTGAGACATCTGCACATGCACCCCAGCGCCTAAGGTCACTTAAACTGAGATAGGCACAATAGGCCTTGACACTCATGGACTGTTGCTTCACTGAGTTCAGTTCAGTGTATATTGATCACCATAATATTGATAGGCTCTATAACATTTATAAATTTAATATATGCAATATAGCACATACATTTCTCGAGTTTTTACTTCAAAGGAGCCGCCGCAACCGAGAAGCCAAGTCGCGAACTCATGGACTACGTTGTCGAATCTCGGGTTGGAATACTAGCTCCATTGAAGACTCGGAGTATTGAGAGACTGATGTGCGTTAAACTGTTACAGTTCAGAATGTCAGCTCAAGGCTCGACATCGTCACATGACGGTGGATCAAAATCATGAGGTTTGTCATCAACAACCAGGGTGCTGCGTCAGAGAGCGACGAAAGTCAAAATTAAAATAAAATTAAATCGCTGACGTGCCTCTTTAGGGGTGAACAGATTGGTGGGGGTGGTCTCAAGCTTCAAACAATTAGAATTGCATGGCAATACAACTTTTTAAACTAGGTAAAGTCCTTAAAGTATTCCTTAATGACTCTAAATGGAAGGCTTACAAATTTATTATTTTAATTAATTCATTCTCACGTTTTATTTTTATAAAGTTTATAAATTTTTCATTCAATGTTCAAATTCTGTTTTACTTAACATATTTTTCTCACGTAAGTTTATCTTTCTATTTTGAAATCAGTCTCAACTAAGACAATAAGTTATTCGTGGCAAACTGCTTAATTTCAAGCAAAAACTTCATTTGATGTTGCTTTAAAGCTACGTTTAACTGTTAAGCTATTGGAGGAATGCCAAAAATGTAGTGATGGGCCTTTAAATCTTGAACCACGATCAAGTGATGAAGATGAAACCTGGGCTGGCACCCGCCTCCTTAAACATCCGCACCATGCCAATGCAAAGTCATTTGAGAAAGACAGTTTTAACGAGCATCAGCACTATTATACGACGAGTATTCAGTGGTACTATGATCGCATGACTCAACAATGTCGGCCACAAATTCACGACCGTGGACACTTGTGATAGCATAGTGATCAAGATAACGGACTCGTGGCTGGTGTGTCATTGGTGCCGCTGAGCCCGGTACCGTTGAAGACATTCCTTGCAGAGGAGACCGATGTAAGTTAAATATGTCAAAGCTCAAACATCCACCCGTTTGTATGGTGAGGAAGTTAGGCGAGAGGGATGCCAGCTCAGGTGTCTTCCCCGTCACTTGACCATAGTTCCAAATTACGAGGTCCATCGCCAAAATCTTTCATGTAGCTGAATAGAGTGAAGTTAATATTCACTCACTCACTGACCATGGACACTTAGCTACCCTGTCCTCAAATAACGGTCAGATGAATGAAAAGATTTATTGGATCCTTTCTTCTTTAACATGCTTCCTTACAAGAAGAATTCAAAAACCCTATCAGGATTCCATTGATTACAAATTCATTTATCAAAACTTTTTGATGCCATGGTAACCGAAAGGCCATTGTCACGAATTCCTGGCCGGCAAGTTGTGAGTTTGAGTTCTGGTGGCATTGAACATTTGCTGTTTAAATATAATGCGACTTAAATTCCTCACGTTGGAATGGTTCCGAAATTTGGAGATTGGGGTGCCACAGCAGGTGTCATCCTCGTCACTTGATCGAGGATCAAAACTAATGGGTCTGTCGCTAATTGTTATCGCGTTGCTTTCGAGGGTGAAAATAAAAAATCAAAGTGAAATCAAATCTAAACAAATCAAAAGCCATTGATGAAACCTGGGTTCGAATACCTAAGTTGATTAAAATCCAACCAATTCTGAAATGTACGGTTGCAGTGACAGAGTTATCATCATCATATTTGTTTCAATTATGGTAATCAATGATATGGCGGATCGATGATCTTGTAAAACAATAAACAATTTGTTGATTATTTGACATCAAGAAGAAATCGTAGAATTTGTGAAAAAATTATGCTCTTAATTGACGGCAACTTAGGTAAGTACCAAGTTAACTTGCATATTTACTATATTCTTTTATTCAACTAAATTCAGTCAGACAATGCGTAAATATACCAAGAATTTTATCTGTTGGGAAGAAAAATGTTTCATTTGTTTTATACTGTATTATAGTCGAGTGTTTTCTACTTTGTTTCAATGTTACATTTGTTTGCGTTCCAATTGAATTTTATCTAATGTTATTCACTGATTTATTTTGTAATTATGTTTTTTCATTTAAAGAAGTGACTTATTTTATTTATATTAGTTTAAGTGTGATTTTTTCAGCTTAATAGTTGGTTTCCGAAAATGTTTTTAATGAAAACTCTTCGTATTTAAGTTGACTTGGTTCTTTATCACAGTTAAAACATTTTTTTAAAATTATCTAAAGAGTAAATATTACTCGTGCATAAATTTACGAATAGGCACTGTAATACCGGTATTTTGAGCTCTTTGTACAATTTTGTAATACCAATATTTACAAGTTTAAATACCGTTTTTTAGGTATTTACAAGAATTTTTTTAAATTGTCTCCGCTATGTGTTTAGGCCAACATAGCAAAATAGTATACGTTTTTATTTTTGTCTTCCTAACGAACAAAATTAGACTGTGAATATAAAGTTGCATCGTGTGCAATCAAGAGAAGTAATAAAATATGTGAATCGTCCAAGAAGGTGGGCCAAAACTATCCTATTACAGCTCAGAGCGATATTGCACACGCTCAGGATTCATAGTCTGACATTCGTATCTGTGAAAAAAAAGGTCGTAGTTGTGAAAAAAGTGCGTAATATTTCGATATTTTTGTTTAGTTTGTTATTCACATTGTATTTGAATACCATACCTTAGGGCTCAAAATATTTTTCAGATTCATTATATATGTACTCATAAATAATGACCCATAATAATGAAAAGTAATAACTTTAAAGGAACATAAAAACTTAGTTGATAATACTTCGGGGTTTGGTTTCATTTTGTGATATTTATACTCTCAAATAAAACTGGCAAATAAAACAACAAAAACCCGTGTTTTCCTTCTTTTTTTTCTATAATTTCTTCTACTGGTATTGAATTTTGGCCCGATTTTGCAATCCCTATTTATGAATATGATTTTTAACAAAATGTTCAGTACTTATAAAAACCTATCAACTTTTCCATTCGTTCTACACTTCTAAATATTTAGTTAGGTCGTGTTTATTGCGATCTATTAATTAAGGAGAAAATCAGTGTTGGAGTAATGAGTAAAAGTATAAAAAGAAATCCCCCAACAAAACCCATAACCTGAATGCAGTCAAGTCTTAGAAACCATACTGTTTAATTCGATATTAACATCAACAATCGCTATATCTTCTATTCAGAGATTGCTATGAATTTCGACAATTATTCGTAGAAATTGGCATTATTTGTCAGAATCTTTCATCAAACTGGATTGTATAATAATTGACTTGATTTATATACCAGCCAATGCTGTGGATATTGATTTATGAGGTAATAATAGACATTCAACCCTATCAGCCTGTCTCTCTCTCCCTGGATTATACATCTAATCACCTAGGAGGTTTGAATGTTCGGAGGGAGATTAGTTGTAGAGCCCGAGAACGAATAACCTTCATTCAACAAAAGATCAGACAATTACTAGTAATAGAAAATATATATGATGCTTTTGGAAGAAGTATTTCACAATAACTGAATGTAATAAATCATGATCTTAAGAGCATGTGATGTTAATGCTTCTTTAATAGATTATACATGTAGCGTTCATCGTAATATTTTATACCTAGTTAATTTTTTTAAAAAATATTATTTTCGTGTAAAATTTGAGATGAAAGATTTTAATAAATGAAATATTCAAATCATATGTTATGAATTTAATATAGTTTTGCTTAAAATCGTTTATTCTATCGCAGTAAAAAAAGTCTGAGATTTTAGTGAGTATGTTGATTTTCGTATTTTGACATTATTTTTCTTAAATATTTATCGAACATTTTTAAAAAATTTCCTTTTTTGACTTTTTTCTTTAAAATTTTTTAAAATTTGTTTATATTTAAAATTTAATTTGAGAAGTTTTTTGGTTATAAATTTAAATACATTCTTTTTAAAAAATGTTTAAAAAGATAATGTCTATAAAATGATACATATCAAAATTTATATACCCGTTGATTTGAAAACAGACATACTTTTATGTTACTTAAAATTAGAGGCTGTTTTGTATAATTGTAAGTGAAATTATTTCTACAAAAACTATTAATGCAGTAAACAAATAGTTAAGTAAAAATTTAGTTATTTTGAAAAATAACTAAATTTATTTAGTTATTTACAAAAAAATAGTTATTTTGTTTATGGAAAACTTTATAGTAATAAAACAAATGATATTTCTACTATCTAAAAAGATATTTCTATGAAATATGAACCAAAATATAAATTTATGCAAAGTGATCTTTAATTATTTCTAAAAAATAATTAATACTTAGTGATTCTGATTACAGTTCATCATTCTAGTTTTTTAAGTCATTATTCTTTGCGATTCGTCTGTAGAGAACGTTATAATTCAGTGTTATTTTAAATGTTAAAACCAATATTGAATATATGCATTTGTAAAACAGTATTCACCGACACAAAATATTGCTAAAACAATTTAGCTTTACACATGATTCAAATTACAAAACTGTTATACAAATACAATGTTACAAATTTCTTTGCTAAGACAAATATTCCTAATTAGTACGAATAACTAACTTGATATCGATGCAATTGATTGAAGCAAATAACTCTAATTAAGTTTCAATGAAAAAAATCTCTGAGTTGTTAACATGAAATATTTTTTTTCATATCTTTAAGGTATTTTCAAGCAAATGTAGAATTTTTAATTGAGTCATCTTATAAAATATACTACATTGATTACCTATAAACCTTTACATCCAGATCAGCATTTACGATGCTTTTTTCTTTCTCAAATGTAAATTTAAGACAAAAATTTCAGAAGCCTCTAAGAAAAGTTGTTTGAAAACGCTAAAAAACGTGTACTTTTAAATCATTTTTTTTTACCTATCTGCTTTGTTATTGTTGACAAATATACACTTTTTAAAAGAAAATTTCTGAAAAAAAAAGCAAAAGTTGACAACAGTACAGCTTATGAACCGATTAACTGGAAACACGGAATTGTAGTTATGTGACTATGACGTCACATCAATTAAACCCATTGCATTTCTCACTTTTATTAGCTGTGTCTAATTAATTGAAACATATTTTGAAGTATTTATGCATTAAACCCTTTCAAGGTTTAGTGTATGCTAAGTTTAATTGTCAGGATATTGACGATTGTTGGCAACCTTATTCGATGACATCCTTTGTACAATTTTTGAACACTTTTTTTTTTAAATTCACTAAATATTCTTAATGGCATCAGGTAAATGAAATATATTTAAAAAACAGTTTCCCAATATTTCAATGTCAGAATTAAATTATCAGTTATTATCAAATTAATTATCTTCCCTTTCACTTTGTTGGGGTAGTTTATTTATTATATTTTATAAAACTGGAAAAATATTTTTGTATCCACGTCGTTATAATACAATGTACAGTCCAGTAAAAAGATTTTAATGTTAATTTTGTAATATGTAAAAAGTATTTTGATGTTGTCGCACTGTGATTTCTTTCCTGTAATATTTTCTGTCTCGAAATTTAAAACTTAATTAATGAATAAGTATATAGACTATAAAATACTGAATAAAATTCAGTTAATAATGTTTAGTCATTTAAAGAGTTATTGTTTATGATCTCTTTATTGAGAGAAAGAGAGAGGTTTCATCAAATCTTTTTTAACACCCTTTTATAAGTTTCACTTGGATTAAACGGAATATTTGAACTTAATTTTTACCCACTTTAAAAGGTCAGATTAATTCGAAATTTGGCCCACTTGTCCAGGACCGATTACGATACAATAATTTAATAATTTTGTTCCATTGCCCTGATCAAAATCATCAGGATTAACGATTTCCCATTTTCAGATCTCATTCCTCACCTGGTGACTAATTTCCGATCCCATTTTCAGATTTGATGAGTAAAAGATTAAATTAGTTCTATTAATTATAAAAGGGTATTTTTAAACTATAATTTATTTAGAACAAAATTGTTAAAATACAAGGATTAATTTAATTGCTTGAAATTTTTTTGGTTCATATAATTATGCAATTATAAAATATTTATGTAAATAAACCGTTTGTTAGTTAAATAGTTAAAATAGATGCCCTTAAATAGATCGTTTTCTATGATTGTCTGATAACTGTTGTGGTAACATATTTATAAAATAGAAATAGTGGGGTGAAATGCTTTTACAGTTCGAGTTTTGCTCGGGAGCTGTAGTTATTGTTACCTGATTTGCTACTTATTGCTGTAGTGTATGCATAATAAAGCTAATTCACTGAAACAAATGTAGTGTAACAGTTTATATTATGATTTTCATTTGTGAAAAATACAATGATAATTCAGAACTGTAATTAATTGACTCATCCGAGCAAAATAATTTCATCGAGAAATATAATTGATTCAAAAGAATTATACGGTAATGAAAAATTAAACATTATTAATATTATTAAATAAATATATGTATATTATTTTAAAATAAGTCCTAAGAACGTATCGCGTTTCCAAGCCACAGGTCCGGGATTCAAACCTCGCGCTGGGCAAGGTCGAGTAAGGCTTTTATTCCTTCAGTGGGTCACTAAATGAGTACCAAGAGCTTGCTTGGGAACTGAACACTGAAGTTTTCACGTCAGATTGACCACCTGAATGGAACATCTGATCATACTCTTCAGTGTCCGTCATGAAAACTGAGTTGGGTACAGTGGCGTTGGCCTGCCAATGCGCTGTTCCGCCACTGAATTTAGTTTATTAAAATGTCGCGCAAGTGGTCATAACTGATTTTGGTCCTATTACGCATATAATATATTGTATCAATTTGAAAGTTTATTTTCTAACCTTTTATAAAATATTTTTTTCATTTTTTTCCCTTTTATTTGTTTTAAAAATGTTTTTAATAAATCTCTATTATTAAAAACTAATCAAAACATTATTTACTCTTATATTAAAAATACATTATTTAATATTAATAATATGCTCAATTTTTATTCTGACATTTTTAAAAAACTTACAAATATCCACACTTTGGTTCATACAAATATACACACAAAATGAATCAGGACAAGCCAAATCACAGAATTCCGCACAAAGTAACAACAATCAGATATTGTTTATCACTTAGCACTTCCTTTATAATTGAACACGTCGTAATAAATGACCCACCTCCCATCTTGGTCGAAGATCTCGCACCTTACATAGATACGAGAAGTGATAGCAAATGAAAAAGACACTGAAGGAGCGAAGGGGAAGGCTGTGTTCTTAGGTTAGAGGATGCAATTGTCATTACGAATAACACTTATCTTCATTAGCAGCAGCTGCTTCCACTACCAGGACAGATGTGGATATCCTTTTTTTCCGGAATAATGTGATCCGGATATTTATGTGTCCTTATTTTTCCATTCCGACAGCGTTCTGTTTGTGCTCTGTATCTTTAAGAGCCGACCGAGGCGTTTTCCGATACGTGACAGTGATGGAACTGTGGGTATTTGGATAAGAAAGAGCATCGTTGTATTCTTTGGAGGATTTTTGCTTCTTTTTTCTCCCGAAAGAAAAGATATTAGTATTTTGAATGTATATTTTGTTTTTTTAGCTATTTGCATTTTAAAACATATTATTAATTTATATATATATGCTATTAGCTGGTATACCCGGCTTTGCACTGGTGAATTGAAAAATTAAACAATGCAGATTGAAGAATAAAGAAGTTTTTATGTGAAGATGCAAATTTAAAAAAATATTTGCATACTTCACCTGAACAAAAAAAAAAACATATTTGTTAAATTTTAAGTCTGTAGATCTAACAGCTGATAAAAATGATTTATTATTTATAAGAACCTGTAACTCTCTTCTGGGTCGATTTTTGGAAACACCTAAATCACTTAACACCTATCGGTCCTAAGCTGATCTCTGCTCAGCAAAAGTAACACATTGCTACACATTTTGTGTAATGAACGCTTAAAATAGTGTAAATATTTTATATCTGGATGTGTAATACATTAATATTACTTTCTGATGTATGTAATTTATGCTAAAATTGCAATATTCGCAAGTAACGCCGTTCCTTCCATGATAATGGCTATTCAATGGAAACATTGCGAAATGTTGGTGATAGAGCCAAGTTGGGGACATCATTTTGGCAACATAACAATTGAACGGTGCAGAAGTTGATATTCTGTAGCGCAACCTGGTGGGGAGCTGCAACAAAGAGAATAGCATAAAAACTTCCTCCACAAAAAAAATACATATGCATGGCAATTTTCATAGTGATCGGTTGAACGGTGTTGTAGTGAAGCTATTTCATATGTACAAACATCCCTTTTATACTCCTAGATTCTTAGAATAATTTGCGTTTAATTCAACTTTAGTTAGATCAGGAATTAATTTCTTCGTCCCCTACTAAATAAAGTGACCTGGATCAAATAGAAATAAGTTGGTTCTTAACGAAGAATTACTATAATGAAGCAAAGGAATGATCAGAAATGTATACTTACAATACCTTTAGCACAAAAAATGCATGAATAAAAAAGTAACTTGTTGTTAAACTTATATACATATTAGAGCTACAAGGGGTGATCAAATGAAAAGGTACGAAACGACATAAAAATGAAACAGTCAAATATTTGCATATTCCGCCAAGGGAGAATGTAGCGAGACATCTCGGGATGCCATTAGAGACTCTGACTGAGATCGGATCATACGCGGGTGCCCGCATGCGCAGGAGAGAGCAAAGGCTCTTATAAAAAGCGGCGTCCAAATGATGCGAGCACAGAATTACTCGAGCAAAGAAAAAGCATTAACTCCGATGTGTACTGTGAGACACTCCGACGCCTACGCAAGTCCATCAAGAACAAAAGACCCGGGCTGCTCACGGAGGGTGTGATTCTGCTCCATGATAACGCGCGTAACACACGTCTCCAGAGTCACACAAATGGAACTGGACAAGTTCCAATGGGAGACGTTGGACCATCCGTCCTACAGTCCGGACATGTCACCCTGCGATTTCCATGTGTTTGCTCCACTGAAGAAACACCTGAAAGGAAAGCGCTTCAACTTGGACGACGTACTCAAGGACACTGTGAAGGACTGGGTCTCGTCACAGCCACAGGAATTCTGGGAACAAGGAATCCTGCGGCTTGTTCATCAGTGGGATCGTTGTGCTCAGGCCTATGGTGTATATTTTGAATAAAGTCTATATTTGTACCCACCGTGTCGTTTCGTACCTTTTCATTTGATCACCCCTTGTAGTATCCCTAAAGAGCTAGCTGTTACCATATTTGAATTATGTAATTTTCAAGTGTCGATATAAGCACTTTAATTCGTTCAGAAATAAGTATAAGAGTATGGTAAATATACTATGTAAATTTAAGAAATTATGAAATAAAGGCCTTGATTTTATAATTTAAACAGTTACTTGCGTACTATTACAACCACACCAACTTTAAAGATAACTCACCAAATTGGCAACCAGATTTCGCGCGTGTAGTAGGCGTTGAATTGGCAATTATGTGCATTGATTCAATATATTTCTCCACTTGCCGTCTTTCTAAGCCTAACCGTTCGTCGTTCTGGAAAGTTCGAGTAGTAAAATGTTAATTTGAGATTTGCCGAATTATTAAATAACAAAATTTGTTAATTTATTAATAACGTTTTATCATGAAAAATAAAATAAATATCAAATTTTTAAATTATGTAAAAAATTAAATATAAGTAATACATTTAAATAAAAACTAGTTGTTTTTCTTTTGGTTTTCTTTATTGATTAAGTAATTATTTATTTGCAATTGCTTATTATTTTTCACACAATATTTTTCAACTACATGTTACATATTTTAGCCAGCATATTCCGTTTTAGAATCCGTGCAGGTTTTTTCAATGTCGCCAATAAGGGTTGGGATAGTACATAAGTACCGCTCTGGTTATAATTTTAACACATGAAATATGATTTTACTATGTATTTATAAGTTTCAACAATTTTCGGCACTGACTTATTAATTTTTTGGCCAAATTTTCTGGATAAGTAGAATTTGCCAAATCAAAATGTCACCAAATGCTGTTATTATTGCTGTGTTCGAACGTTTATGGAAATGGTTTCATTTATTAGTTGTATATCGAGGCATTTGGCGACGTCTTTTGAAATGAAAAAATTGATCAACAGTATAATACGTAAGTACCTAAATTTCAATAATGGCATAAATAATACTCTTAATAAAACTATTTAAAACAAAAGGAACATAATCTGTCAACAAATTATATGACAACTCGTCTAAAAGCAAAAAAATTTTAAAAAATTAAGGATGAAAATTAGTTATTTTATAGTAGTCCTTTATTTTTTGAGGTAATCCAATACGCCATTTTTTCATTGAAATAACTAGGTAGTTCAGAAATTTTGTGCCATTTTTCTACAGTTTTTACTTTTGTTTTATTGTCAAAAGAAAACATGCATTATTAGAGTAAATTGCCCGAAAGTTTTCCATGGGAATTAAATCTGGATTTCCACTAAAACAAAAAAAATTCCCCTCAAAATTCAATTTTTAGGTGAGCTAAAATCTATAACTAAAAGTATTTTCCTGCAGAAATGTACATTCAGCACAACCTTTTACACTTGAAGGAGGTCCATATGGTTTTATATGATCATATAGCATAGCTTGGTATAGCGCTGACCCAAACATCGCTGTACATCTCGAAATACAGCGTATAAACGTACAATCATCAGACCTAATCTTTCCCTGAAACCAAGATCTTCATCCGTTTTTCATTCTTTCGTTAACTTTCATTGGCTGTATTTAGTCATGGTGAACTTGAAACTTGAATTTCTTTCCACGCATTGTTCCATGGCATAACATCTTTTAACCTATTTCATTTTTTCTTCTCGATTGTGTTTCGATAACTTTATTTTCTCGAATTTCATATATTTTGTATTAGTGTTTGTTACTACTGTTTCAAACTGTGTGACATGTGAAACCTTTTTCTGAGTTGTTTCGAAATTTTACGAGTCTGAAAACTTTTTTAACTGATAGTTAAAAAGTTTTTCGATCGTCCCGTTCTGTCAAAATCCTTTTTTTCCCTTCTGGATCGATTTATTTTGTTAGAATCGTATTTTCTAATAACAGCATTTTGAACAGCCCTTTTTAAAAGCTTCTCTAACCTGAAAATTTCTCATTTAATTTCTTAGCACAGGTATAGTTTTTTTTCTCAATTCGTACTTAAGTGCATCTTTAAATAAATTGTGCAATAACGCATTTTAAATGTGCATCCATGCTTTCCGGGCATGTTTTCTTGAATATTAACGCATACGCGTTTATAACGATTCTCATTTGATATATAAAACACTAATTTTCTCAAGTGGTCCAACAATGTTTTATCAGTTTGTGGTGACCTGCAGTCACCCCTTGCATTCCTAACCCCTTATCTAACTGAAAATCTAGCTAGATGTGTAGGAGGAACTAAATGGTCCATAGACATTATTCCTATCTAAACAGATTTTTAATTCTTATTACTTATTAGGAAACAGACACAACACAATTCTAATTAAGGTACATAAACTATGGTAGAGAGCAGAGGTGATATATACAATTGCGGGAATATTATTACAGAACTTCAACTGAACCTAAGATAGCTTAAACGCGCACATTTACAACTACGCCGCACACTAATAATTAGTTTTTACTTAATCAAATTTACGATACCTCATTCCTTAATGCTTCGGTTGCTTCACGGAGAACTTCAGGCACTATCTTTAGCTGGATCAAATGACGAATCCTCCACGCTCCGTAATATTTAATTTCCAATTTTCACTAACCACTTCTCCTTGCACACATCAAACGTATCAACCTTGCTTAACTTGTCAACAACTACGTGTCGACAGCTCACTCTCTTCACTTCACTTTACTTCACTTAACTTAACTTGACCTCTACTATGCTCTCCTTCAACTCGCAAAAACCGAATTTATGTAACATTCCTCGTTTACATTAATCACGTTTGGCTTCTCGATGAAGGTTGGTTGAAATAAATATTTTGATTTAAAGGGGAACAGAAATTACTATAGACGCGTATAGATCCGTCACAAGTTTAAGTTTAGAAAATGAGTAGATTTAAGTAGAGTTTAATTTTAAGTTTTTCGAAGAAATTAAGCTCACATGCTAAGAGTGTGTACAGATCGTTTTTTCCAGAAATCCATCTTTTGTAGACTGAAAATTTGTAGCCACTTTGTGACCACGGTAGATGGGTGGTCGTGGTCGTAAACTCGTGGCCGACATTATCGAATCACGAGTGCAAGTCTTAGTGACCCTGAAGATCCAATAGGAAATAATGCGCGTGCAACCTCTCGCAGTTTAAAGTCATCATGTTACTGTGGTGTGGAAAGTTTGAGATTGTGGTTCCAGATCAGGTTTCGTCCTCGTCACTTGACCGGGACACAAAATTACTAGATCTATCACAAAAAAACTTATGTTGTTTTGGAATGTGACTTTAATAAATGCTCCCCTAAATAACAAAAATGAAATATAAATTATAGTTTTAAAATATTAAAACCACGCTTTTATGATTAGTCTAACTGAAGAGTGAATAATTCTTAAGGTATCTGACTACATAAGACATTTTTTATTCAAAAAGAGATATGGAATTGTTTTTGTTGTTTTTAGATTTGTTTAGTACATTTTAAGAAAAATCTGCTAAAACTGAGAAGAGAAAAAGAAATTATTATTACTAAAATGGGATAAAAGGGGTAAACATTTACAAAAAAACATAAACGCGGCCTATTCTGTACCAAAGGTTTATGAACAAATTTTCAATTTCTCAATTCTGATGTGTTGTTATTCATTTTTGAAATAACCTTCAGGGTAAGAGACATTTTAATTTTTACATAAAACTAGAGCTCTTTATCTTAGTTATTATATGAAATTACTTTTAAAAACAGTGATTATATTAACATAAGGGACTAAAAATTTTGTAATAAAGCAATGATTGATAAATCTGAAGGTTAAAACACTTCTACTAATATGCAGAATATACACAAAAAATTTTAGTTATTTTCAAAACTTTTTGAGCAATCCCTGGCCCCGTTTGACAATTTTCAAAAACACACATTTCGAGTAAAAAGCGAAAATAAAACACTTGTAGTTTTTGTTCTAGTGAACGGGAAATAATAAACTTGATATTCTTATAAAGCTAAAAAAATGGACTATAAAATAAAGACATGAAAAAAATTTGTCAATTTTTAGCAAAATTCGCAATTTTAGAGAAGTCGGATACCTTAATATAAAAATAAAATGACAAACCAGAAAATTTATGTCAGTGTGGTAAGGACGTGTTGCGCTTTGTATTACATTTTCACCCCAACTTTGCATTTCGGAATAGAATTAGTAAGCGAACTTATAATGTTAATATCGAGCATCCACGTTTTTACCACAATTACATTAATTTTCTCGTTAATCATTTTATTTTTATATTAAGAATTATTTTTTTTTACTTTTTAGTTCGATTAACTATGAAATCGTGTTCTTTAGTTTTTTTAACTTTTATTTATTTTTCATTTTTTAGTTTAATCTACAATTAAAACCTATTGTTTTAGTTTTTTAAAATTTTCATTTATTGATTAATGATATAATCTTTTTTTTGTTTGTTTGTTGTATTTGTATTAATAATGAGCAGTATCACGCTTTAGGGACAAGTCTGGAATTAGTCACCAAATCTGGAAACAGGAAATCGTTAATCCTGATAATCCTGATCAGAGCAATTTGAACAAAATTATTAAATTATTTGTCTCGGTCCTTGACAAGTGTGCAAAATTTCGAGGTAATCTTACCTTTTAAAGTGAGTAAAAATCAAGTTCAAAGATTCCATTACATACAGGTGAAGTTAATAAAAATCATGTCAAACAACTTATTACTAATTTTTTTTCAATAAAAATGGAATTTTAAAAGAAACAAGCATTTATTTTTATTTAATTAACATAACAAGTAAAGCTAATATATATATATATATATATATATATGTGTGTGTGTGTGTGTGTTAAACTATTAGTAATTGTTCATACTTTTTTATAGATTCGAATTTAACACACAGCTTTTATTTCACTACGAAGCTAATGTATATATATATATATATATATATATATATATATATAAGGATAATTAAATTAGATCTAAAATTAAATCCCTAAACCAGTTCAAACTTTTATTTTCCCGTTACTTCTTCAATTATTAAATTTATTATCCAGTTCGGGGATGAAGAACACATGGTTTTAACAGAACTTTGCCACTCCGACCATTAAATTTTATTACCTAGTATTTCAAATGTATCTCTTCAATAAGAAATGTACTTGAAAAGACATCTGACTTTTGAGTACCCGTGGACTCTGATATTTAACGTGTTCGTCTCTCTCTCTTAGCAATCAGATTCAAAAGTGATTGCATGGAATAAAGACAGTTCAAAATAAAATGTCTTGATGTTCACTCGAAAAACACGACATATATATATACACCATCAATTTCATTGCCTCACATTATTTTCTGAAAACTCAACTTACGCATGCGCCGTTGACTGCCCCATCATGTTATAGTACCGTTATAATAAAAGCCCACTAAATGTCTACCAGAATCAATTTAGTAAATGAACTAAGATCCTTAAAAAAACTCTAAATCGATGTCAAATTTAAACAGGAACTGAAACAAAATTAAGACAATTACAAGTATCCTTACTGCAGGTGATTTAGAACACTGTGATTTATATGCTCATTTGAATAACGCAAGTAATTATAGTTCCAGGGTAAATTTTTAGTTCCTAAAGACAGTCTACCTATTTCGAATATATGAGACTGTAATTACTACGTAATGGATTCGAATAGAAACATCAAAGAACTTCCACCAAATGATCCATTCATCCTCTGAAAATGTGTTGAATGGATATTTCAATTCAAATATAAATTCATCAATATCACTGAATTCGGTGTCTTAAGTGTCTCAATGCATGAACACACTATACAGTATTTACTAATTCATTAACTAAGTGTTTATTTGTCTGGTTTCGTATCAGTTACTTCCATGAATTGAATTCTAAAAATTTTAAATTAATCTAGCTTTCTGTTTTAGATAGACGGGTGTTCGTCATATATAAATTATTTAAACTTATTTCGTATAGTGACATTATGCTTTTAAAATTTTAGTGTTCCGTTTTAATTTTAAAATAAAGAGTCTAAAACTTATTTTAGTTCAGTAAAAATTGGCTACTTACTTAATTAGTTAAAAACTTATTAAATAACTTTAAGTAAAATATAGATAATTGTGTGAAAATTTTATTTTCCGTTCCATTGATTTTACTTTTCTTCAAATAGCCGTTCTAATTTCTGAATTTCATAGAATTATATAAAACCACGAAATGAATTTGGATTTCATATTTTAGTACTTAGCGCTATCACTCTATGCAGTTTTTAGCGCACTGCTTTAAAAGTTAGAATCAAAGTCGTGGTACCCTAGTGATCAGGGTCACCAACTAGTGTCCGTCATGAGTTAGAGCCCTTGTGCCACTGAAAACTCATAGTATAGATGGGGCTGATCCATGTTAAATCCGTAGATGCTCATGATCCCCCCCCCTTCGGTGTGGTGTGGGGGGCCGCAGTATCCTAATGGTCAGAATAATGGACTTATGACTGGCGTGTCATGAGTTCGAGCCCAGTTCCACTGAAAACCCCTGTGTAGGAGAGTGGTGCACGTTAATTCCGACGAGAACTCAAACATTCTCGTGTTGGTGTGGTATGGTAATTAGGAGAGGGGGTGCGATCTTAGGTGTCATACTCGTCACTTGACCATGGTTCGAAATTACGAGGTTCACCATCAAAGCTCTCGTGTAGCTGAACATTGTGAAGTTACTATCCACTCTCTCACTCACTTAATCACTTGGCGTGGTATGGTAGTTGGCAAAAGGAGTTTCCAGCTCAGATTTATTACTTCTCCCTTGACCATGGTTCAATATTAAGAGGTCCGTTGCCAATAGGCCTCGTGTTGCTTTATAGTGCGATGTTAATAAATTCCCTCAGATAGAATCACATAACCACTGATAATTGTCACTCAGAATTATTACATGCCACTATTATAATTATTCCTCGTTTTTAACGGTGAAAACAAAGACAGTAAAATTAGGAGTTTGGAGTATTATTTTATTTTCAACATGGATATTTTTTTCCCCAATTTATTTAAAATTTGCTTGATTATTACGTTTATTTAAAGACTTTCAGTTACTTACTGCTCAAACTAATAATATTGCTAAATTATCTTTTTGAAAACAACCTTTAAGTGTCTTGTTTGAGTTTTGCATTACATCAAAAACAGTAGAACTACTCAAATATTGCAAATTCAGTTAGCTTTCATTTTGAAAATTTCCCTTTACACATTTGAATACAATTCATGCTATAATATTTTAAAAAAGGCTACCCATTGAAAAAGAAATTTGTAACATAATTTGATATGGCTGTATACTTTTCTTTACTTAGATAAATAATATTTTATTTTAATAATAGTGTTATAGAAAAATTAAACTGATTGTAAAATATTTTTTTGTTGGGTGGGGGGGGGGTAGATTGGTTCACATTTTTTTTTATATACTACACATTTATCATGATTAGAAAATTTGCATTAACATATTTCGTTTTATAAGTTAGATATTTTTAGTTGAAGTTAATACAAGTTTCATAAGTTAGATGCATTTTAATATAGTTATGTTAGCTTTGTAAGTTGGAAACTGTGCCTTATTTTTTAAAATTATAAAATGTGTTCGGAATGATGTATTTATTTATGATCATTTGTGATATTTTATTCACTGGAAGAATTCAATCATGTTAGATATTTTAAAAAGGAGGAGTTACAGCTTTTCTCCCAGCATTAATTTAAAGTCTTTGTTAAGGGCTAAACCCTTTGAAAGAGGAGTTAGTAAAATATGTATATTATTTTACATTAAAACAAGCTGTTTCAACTTTTGTGGACGAATTGTTTAAAATGTAAAATTATTCAAGATTGAAATAATTATGTCGGTTTACTCGTGACTATATTTACCTTCCTATTTATCTCAATCCTTTTTAAATATATTCTGCTTTGATAATAATTTATTATTATGATAATATTTATGCATTAAAGTTTTATAATTTCAATAAAAATCAGTTGTAACTATTTGTATTTTAAAATGTATTGATGCTGTTATATCAATCTGTCATCTTCTACTATAACTAAAATAAATACAGTTAATTTGTGAGAGCTTCCTTTAATATGTTCTTCTAAGAATTCTCCAGACACATATCATTCTGAAAACGAATATAGTTAAATATATTTCTAAAATGTTGCTTTTACATTGCTAAATTTAGAATAAGCGCTTAACTTTTCTCTTATTTGGATCCTTTACATTATTTCTTTCGAGAATGTTTCACTCTTCCATTATTTACTTATATTTATGCACGTTTTTTATAATTAACATTTTTTACTGTAGCGAAAAATCTTAGAAATTAGTTCACTTATCTTTTAATTCGAAGTGTTTTTTTTTTTCGAATTACGAACAATACAGAATACACATTTCACGAATAAATGCAAGTATATTTATTTCGCAGTGTACAAATAGGAATTTTTAAACTCTATTTTTTTTTATTTACACAAAATATATTCTATTGTTGATTTTTAAAAAATAAATTTAGTTTTTTCATATTTAATTTTTTAATTTTTATCATAATCTCGTTCCATAATCACTTATTGCAATAGATAAGAGATTACAATTCATTGGCATGTCTTCTGAACTTTTCTTGAGAGACATTTGAATATCAACTGTCAGTCGTGCTTCTATTCAACACCTTTCTCATTGGACAACTGTTTTGGGATATGGCAATCCCTAATATCTTGGATCTTGTGGCTCGACTTTCTTCTAGACACTCAACATACTTCCAATGGGTATCCTCCTATTTCGGATTGGTGGCTGCGGTAGACTAGTAGTAAAAAGTAACGGATTCGTGGCCGGCATTAACATGAATTCCACCCTGGTACCACTGAAAACCCACCACGAAGGGAGGCGATGCAGGTTAAATCTGTTGAGAGCTCAAACGTCCTCCCGTTTGTGTGGTGTGGAAGTTAGAAAAAGGGGTTCCATCTCAGGTGTCGTCTTCGTCATTTACCCATGGTTCAAAATTACGAGGTCCATCTCCAAAGCCATTAAACAGCTGAATAGTGCGACGTTAATATTCTCTCAATCATATCGGATTGAATAGTAACAAAATGGCCGATAGTTTGGTCAAGTCTGCTACGGCCGACATCTTGTATTGTAACGCTTGTCTCATTTTTACCGAAGTATCCTCTATTAATAGGATGGAATTAAACGTTCTTTGGAGAGGTGCTGCCTTTTCACCCTTGTTATTTTGAAAAAAGACCTTTTTGTGTTCACCAGCTCAAATATTCCTAGGAATCAGCAGACGGCTCTATCACCTTTTATTAGTGACCACATCAATTCTCTTACTTTTCACAGGGACGGAAAGTCTTTCCTGAGTGCCATTGGTACACGGCTGACCATGCCTTCCCAATCATATTCTTAATTGCTTGAATTTTACTACTATGAGGTTTTTGAGAATCCTATTTTATTAAATTAATTTTTTTTTTTTTTGGTGATTTTTTGTTTTAAGAGAGGAGGAAGGGGGTATTGCTAAGCTACACTATCTGGGATGAGAAACAATAACATAATTTTTTCTCAATTGTTCATGCATATTTTAGTATTATTTGATATTGCATTATGGTTAAATTTATATTACAAGAATAATTTTAGAATGCAAAATACGACTCGCAAAGTCATAAAATAGAATAAAATTTAACCTTTTGTCTTTAATCGAAAATGTACAGCTGTATATAATTTTGGAATGTCTGTTTCTTAAAAGAGCTCTATTTTTGTAGAAAAGTAATAAATTTTATGAAGCACCACAGCTGTTGAGTAGTCCAGGATTCTAAGAAGCAAGTAAAGTAAATAGCTATATTTCCATTATTTCCAAAAAGAACATTTTAAATAATGGAAAACATAAGTACAAGAGAAATAAGAATATTTATTAGTTTCTCTAGTAAAATTCCATGAAAATCTATTTAACTACTTTTTTTTTCAATTTCAAGATAAAACTAAGAGGTACAAGAAAAATACAAAAATAAATAAAACCTTTTTTCTCAAACGGAAATAGATTTAAAAAATTTTTTTATTTGATTCGTATCAGAATTCTACGGTATCTTAGAAGTAATTTTAGTTTAATGTTTTATTAAAAGAATAGTTACATTTATTCTTAAGTTATTTTATCTTAGTGCTTCATTTTTTAACCGAGAAAATTAGGAATTTTTTTAAAAAAAACTATTTAAGATGTCCAAATTTATTGAAATGATCAATTTTGTTTTTAATATCCATTTAAAAAAAAATAAAGAGCAATTATTCTTTTGAATTACTTAAACATTACTCTGCTCTTACGTTACCTAGAGGCCCAGTTATAATAAATATCGTTTAAAAAAAATTGGTAGATTTTTTTTTTAATCTACCAATAGTGGGTGTTTAAGTTGTTCAAAATCTATCTTGCTGAGTCTGCTAACTCAAAATATTATCAATGTAATTTGTACAAAACTTCATGAACTGATATTTTTTTTATTGTTTTAAGAATGTGCTAAAATATAATTCTTACTGTATGAATATTTTTGAGTTATTTCCTCTGTTTTTTTCAATAAGCCTTGTAAGTATGACACATTTCTCATATTATTTAATCGATTTTAACTGTAAAATTGTTATATTTTAATAAACATTGAATTCTTAGTACATTCCCAAGGAAAATGTATGTAGTTTTTTTTTTACTGATACTTTTATTGATATAAGTTTTTTATTGCTTTTTCTGTCACTGCTTTAACTCTGTAACTGCCAATTACACACTTCGTTCCTCAGACTCAACCTTATTTTACACAG